>OY728142.1:1504411122-1504921790 GCA_963277665.1 Viscum album | reverse complement strand
AAATCTCTTGAAGTGATGGCTTCCCAGTGCTTATTGGCGAACTATGAAGTGATGACTTCCCACCTGCACAGCCCCCTCCCCACCTCACCCCCAACAGACTCCCCCTACACAGGCCCCCTCCCATCCACCCACTACACAACCCCCCCCCCCCCACTTTTAGAGCCCCACCCCACCTACACCCCCCCCCACCCCCACCCCACCCCCAACAGACTCCCACCTGCCCAGCTCACCCCCCAACCTGCACACTCCCCCCACCCACCTGCATACCCTCCCACCTACCCCCCCTCCCCCCGCCCCCACATACATAACCCCCCTCCCCCCACCCCACCTGCACAGCCCACCCCCACCTGTACAACCCCCCCCCCTCCACCTCACACCCATCAGACCCCCTCCCATAACACACCCCAACCTGCACATCCCCTTCACCCACTGCACATCCCCCCCACCTGAACACCCCACCCACACACCCCCCTCCCCCACCCATTGCACCCCCACCAACTGCACCCCCCACTTCAAATAATGTTGATTCACACAATCATGATAGTTGAAATGTAGAACAAAATAGAAAACAAATCAAACTTCAATTGTTGGGTATAGGATACCACACAGACCTAGGGTTTAGGCCAAATCAAAAATGAAAACAAAAAAAAATGCAAAACATTAAACCTAAGGTACGACTTATAGATTTGAAGTATATAACAACATAATTTTCTAATTAAAGATGGATATGGTGGAATAATTTTCTGATCAAGAGAGCTATTAGGTCTTGTCTTTAGTCCTGCAATCACGCAGATGGGGGATTGGGTATTCTGGAAATTTAGGGAAAACTTTCCCAATGGTTTAAAAAACCATTGGTAAATCCTTCTTAAAACTAACATATCCCAATGGTTTTATCAAACCGTTGGGTAGAATTAATCTAAAACTCATATATCCCAATGGTTTGATTAAACTGTTGGGTACAAGTTATCTTAAAATTTATATTCCAATAGTTTAGTGAAATCATTGAGTAAGTACCCCTAGTCCAATGGTTTATGAAAACTGTCAGAAAACATTCGTTGGTATATCCTCCATTTACAGTAGTGTCACTTCTAAAAGATCACCCCTCTTCTCTCTTATTAAAAAAATCACACACTTTTGGTTCATAGAATCCCTAACCAAATAATTCCCCATATTCACTACCTTAATCCTAGAATCATTATTTTGGGAATAAATATAACCTAGGAATTATTTTTGTGCAAACCTAAGAAGGTTACCCGAAGAAGAGATGATGTTCTTTAATAAGTGTCTTTATATTATTTCATTCTCCACCTCTTTAAACTATTGTTAAACCTAGATGATATAATATAATCACTATATTCCATATAATGAAATGTTTTTATGTTAAATTAATTAACTAAAACCATATCTACTGTCATCAAATGGGTTATGAAATCATTATTCATGTGTACGGAAATCTACTGCCTCACGAACCGATGTCATTCATTTTTTCATTACCACTTCTCATGAATTGATGTGTCTCTCCTTTCATCACCACACCACATGGATGATATATATAAATATATTTAAATAAATAATATGGTATTTATGATATTATGATCATTATATGAAGATAAAATATTACTTACCTCCTTTCCATAATGATCGTTGAAAAATTGAAACGTTACTCATGTGTACGTACAGACTACCATCTTTATGATTGTAACATATTTTATTTTTCATAATCATTTTTCATGATTTGTTTTAAAATTATAATTGATATAAAAATTTGATAATTATTTTATTATTATTATTCTATATGTGACTGAATTATATAACATTCATAAGAACCAAACTTTCATAATAAAGAAAGAATGAGAAAACAAGGCGATTCACACCCTAAATAATGAAAATAATGAAATATTATTAACAAATGGGTGGTAAAATGTTATAATAGGATCATATATGATATTATAAATATTATTTTGGTTATTTTATAAATTAGTAAAAAAAATATTAAAATAATTAAACAGGAGGTTAAAGCATGTTCAACCAAAATGAATCATGAGGTAAGGGACTTTATCTCAATTTTCCTTTATTGAAGCATATTGTAATATTATGAGCCTAATTAATTTTATATGATTTATATGATATAAATTTGAAATTTAATATCATGATTCATTCATACCTAATGTTGTTTTAAGTTTCAATTTAAATTATTTCAACCAAGGGTGTTTTAATTGAAAAGTATCAATTGGTAATAGTTATTGAACAATCTAACTTTATTTTGTTATTATTAATTTTATCTTGAAACAATCACTTTATTATGATCATTTTTCATTATAAAGTACATTTTTATTAAATACCCATGTTATTTTATGATGGATATGACTATTTCCTAAATAGTATACCATTTTTACATATGGTGTTTACTTTGAAAGTTATTTGACTAACTATCTAAATATTGATAAATTTATATCCTTTACTCAATATGAATATTTAATGATAAGGAATATGGATTCATGAATTAAATATATTATTCAATATATGAGGAATGATTAGGACCTACATTGATGGGTGGAACCTAGTATTATATATCCCCTCAATGCATTGGTAGGTCTCATTAGACAAATTAATTGGCTAAATTAAAAAAGTTTCTACCTTTATTTTACATTATCTTGTGAAAAATCTTGATAGTAGAGGTATCGTGATGTTTGATATCATTACATCCAATAATTAATGATTTCCTTAATTTCATTTATTATTATTATCTATGATATTTTTACAACGATATTATTTATGGATGCATTTCATTCTCAGATTATTTATTAAATGGAATGTGTGTTTAGTTATTTACCCTTCCATGTTAATTATTCTTTATTTTTTCATGATAGATTACATTTTACATAACCCTTAATGAGTGTTTGATCTTACCCTTATTTTATTCCTTTCCACAAGGTATGAAAAAAAGATCTTTGAATGATTTTTCAAGGATGAAGTTCATTTACTTTTTTTGTGTATTATGTTTTATTTTCTATTCGCAATGTAAAATGGGTATCATGTATGGATCTGATTCTCTAAAACTACTAAATTGATCAGTACATTGTTATTTCACCCTTTTTATCTATAACAATTAATAAATTAGACATTGACTCTAGTTTACTGGAGTCCGGTTCATTATAGTTGGTATCTAAGGAAGTTTAGTATAAACCTTAGGAAATAGATTAAGGAAAATATATATTAGGGAATATAACCCTATGATATAATTTGATAATAAGCATATAAAGACATCCTAAAGTTTTGGTAATGTAGATATTATATGGTTTTTCCTATAAATACATCCCTATCTAGATACTATAAGTGGATGTGGTTCTTGTACAGAGGTACCTAGGGGTAATAACTCCAAAAAGTTAAACTAGGCTTAACTTGATCGTCACTTGGTGCATGAAAATTGGTCTTACAGTACAATTTATTTTACAATATTTGGGGATATTCTTAGGATAATTCATATTTTCTTTACAAACCCTTATAATGTATTTGAAAAAAAAGATATCCCCAAAAAACCTATTTATTATTATAATATTTTCTATGCATAAATTTTCAATTTATGTTGATTATTTCACTAAGATTTGGATTATTCATTATGTTTTTAATGATATGACATAATCTAGGAAATTATATCATTTATAAATGGACCTTAACAGAAGTAATGGAAATCGTATCAATACACGAAATCCAAAGAGTTTGAATAATCATTTCTTTGATGGGCTTAATCCAATATTTTGAAGAGAACTAGTCTCCCAAAAATTATCATCATATGAGGGAGAAACATCATGTTCTTACAAGATAGAGAAATAATTATATATATATTATGGATTTTAATGGAAGAAATAGAAAAAGAGTACGACATAGAAAAGAACATATAAAGAGAAGAAAAGAAAGCAAGATTTTCCCACATGTTTTAATTTTGGAAAGAAATACCCTGGTACTTACATAAAGTGAATTGGAATTTATTATAAGTGTGGAGATAAAGGAAACCATTATCATGATTTAAAGTGAAATAAAAATGTTTCCAATGTGCAATGTTTTCACTATAATGAGATGGGGAACTATGAAAATGATTTTTCCAAGTGTCAAGGGAATATACCTTAGAATATTCTAAGGGGTCAAGGTTAAACTAATGCAATTTATACAAATAAACTGGAATGATTAATTTTATCATGTATTTGTATCCAATAAATATGTTGTAAAATTATTTTATTGATGATATTCTCATTATAAGATTCATGAAAAGTATAAGTATTGTACTACAATGATATTTCTTAAAGGATTTTAAAGCATGTATTGAATGGTATAAAGAATGTGATTCAGTAGAAATTTAAACATATTATAAAACACATTATTAAAGGAAATATAACCCTTAATATGTTCCTTATGTTGAGATAATAATGTTGTTATAAAGATATGACTGATATGGATAAAGTAAATTGGATAGTACTAACAACTTTGGAACTAATTAAGCATTTGTTTTAAAAGTGGTTTATGCTATCATTAATGGAGTTTATAGCATTTTTTTATTTGAGGAATATGTCCAATTATATTTTTTTTACTAAATTAATATGTAATAATTCATCTTTTCAATAGGGTTTTATGGTAATTTAGTTTATTACCATGTTTTGTGAGAATACATGATGAAGGTATTCACATGTTTTATATGTGATGATCAGGAGAAACTTCATGTTGTTTGGAAGGTTAATAATAAGTTCATTATTTTGAAATTTAGTGACCTCCTTTATAAATTTATAGATATTATTATTTTTAAAGGATCATATTTTTATCCATTTATGAAATTTTTTAAGTTAAACATAGGATGTGTTTTTAAATATTAATGTATTACTTTTCCATATAAAGATTTATGCATATTGGATAATTGGTATTGATCATTTTTTATAGTAATGACTATGTATTAAAGGAATTAATTATAATTATATTGTGGATCATAAGATATGTTAAAATTGAATTTTAGTGCTTTAGGTATTAAAAATTAATTTTTTTATATCCATTTATTGGCGTAATCTATAAGTTTTAAATTGATCAAAGTGAAACAAAAGGATGAAATTGTTTTTATAAAATAAAAAGTATATCATGTATATTTGTATATAGTAAAATAATTCCTAAACATTAGGAAAATTATCTTAAAAAAATTATCCTTATAACTTCATTTCCAATGAATCAAATGGTCCCTTGACTTATCATAGATTTATGGTTTTTTTATCATTAACATTATCTAGACCACCCACTTTATCATGGTCGATGGTCTCTAATACTATATAGTAATCCTTGGGAATTAGTATTATATTATATTCCCATGTTTTAATTTCCAACATTCATTATCCTACATAGATACCTAGTTATGTTATTATTCTAAAATACTTGGGTACTTCCCTTTCTATCTTATTAAGAGGGTATTTTGTTAACCATTTTATGATGTAGGTTTTCAACAAAAGAATTTTTAAATATCAAATCATTGATTACTGAGATCAAGATTAAATTTTGAGGATTAAATTTATTTAACATGGGGAGAATTTATCACCAAAATACATTAAAAAAATATTTCTTTTATAATAAATTTAATTTCTTTGATAGTTTGTGATGCACACAACACTGGGTTTTAACGAAATGTGATACTCTATTAAAATATTATTTAGTCATGAATATTATAACTTATTCATTAAATTATAAAGTATTAATATGAATAAATAAATTATGAAAATAAATATTTCAAATACACACATTTTTATCTATTTATGATAAATAAAATTAAGTATCATTTAGAGGAAAAAATAAATGTTTTCTGAAAAACTGTATTTTTTTCAAAATGATGGTTTAGTCATGCTTTGCACACATGATTTAAAATTAATTTTTACAACTTTTAGAAAATTTAATTGATTGAATAAAATTTATTTTTAAAATTATAATATCAATATTATCTTAGAGTAAAGTTTTGGGATTTTTCTAAAATGTTTCATTTTTTAGGAATAGTAAAAAAAATTAGAATTTTAACAGAAAACTACATTTTCATTTAAAAAAATTATAATGTTAGATTGCATTTTGAATTAATTTTAAAGTAAAAATAGTTAAATTATATATCAATTAATCCAATTTGATTCATTAGAATAATACATAATTTTGATATAAAATCTTCATAAACATTTGAACATTTTCTCTTTAAAAGCCCACATTCTCACCATGTTTGTAGGATTTATTTTAAATTAAAATTTTCATATTTTTCGAATTTAATTTACAAAAATTGATTAAATAAATTTAATATGAATAATTTATATTATATAATAAGGGGATATTAAATTTTTACCAAAATGAATAGTGAACAAAACAAAAAATAATTATCACGGTTAAGGTAAAAATGGATTTACCGAGAGTTAAACTAAAAAGATAAGGGTTAAAATAAACTATAAACTTTTCTAAAATATATTTTATTAAAATTTTATACCCTATAATCACTCAGTCTCTATAATGATCCATTTTAACTCTTTTTTAATATAAAAAATGTGGGTACAACTTTTTTCCAAAATTACAAGTGTGCCACTCACCTCACATATAAAAGTCCACCCCATATCATCTATTATTCACACTTTCAAACCGTTTTGGTTCAGAAAATCCCTGCCAAAAACACTTAAAAACTTCCCTCCACTCATCCTACAAGCCTTAATTTTTATATAAATCCATCATAAGAATTATTTTAGTGCAATACTATGGAGGTTACCCAAATAAATGGTAATGTTCTTCAATGAGAATCTATATTTTATTTCTTTATCCTCCTCCATGAATTATTATTAAAACATAATTATATAATAACATCAGTATCTTCCATATAATTATATTTCATTATTTTAAGTTAATTACTTATAACCATCTCCACTACCATCAAATGGGTTATGAAATCATCATTCATGTGTACGGAAGACTACCACCTCACGAACCGATGTCATTTGTTTTTCCATTACCACCTCCCATGGTTGTGAATTATGAAGGATTTAAATTATATTTATAACATAATTATACCTATTAGTAATTATATCATATATACCTTTCTTACTTTCCATTACATAGGGGATATGATAATGACACTCATGTGTACGACGGACTACCCCCTCATAAAGAAATGTGATTCATCTTTTCTTAACATGTTACAAAAAAGGTGATAAAGATAAATTTAATAAATATATGTGATATAAATTTCATTATTATTAGATTCATGACATATTTATCATTATTAAAAAATAATTTATCATTTTCTTTCTTACACTAAAAAATGATAACATCATTTGTATACATGTGGACTACTGCCTTTACGAAGTAATGTGACTCTCTTTTAATTACCACACTACATGAATGATATATATAAGTATATTTAAATATATTATATGGTATGTATGATATTATTATCATTTTTTATATATATAATAATACTTACCTTCTTTCTAAAATGATCATTGAAAAATGGAATGTTACTCATGCGTACTTACGACCTACCATCTCCTTGATTGTAACATAGATCATTTTTCATAAAAATATTTAATGATTGGTTTTAAAAGTATAATTGATGTAAAAATGTGGTAATTATGTATTGATTACTATTTTTGAGGTTATGGAACAATATAATATACATAACAACTAAAACTTTCATAACAAATCACGAATGAGAAAACAAGGAGATTAACACCTGAAGAAGTGAAAATAATGAAATATTATTAACTAATGGGTAGCAGAAAGTTATAAGAGGATAAAATATGATATTATAAATATGATTACTGATCTTTTAAAAATTAATAACATACTTAAAACATTTATACTGGAGGTTAAATCATGTTCAACCAAAAGTAAGCGTGAGGTAAGGGACTTCATCTCAATTTTCATTCATTGAGGTATACTGTGATATTATTCACCTAATTACTTTTATATGGTGTATATACTGACCCTTTTACATGTAATATCATGATTTATTCATAATTCATGTTATTTTAAGTTTAAATTTGAAATATTTCATCCTAGGGGATTTGACTTTAAAATTACCAAGTGGTAAAAGTTGTTGAATAGTCTCACATTAATTTATAATTATTAATATTCTCTTGAAAGAATCGCTTTCTTGTGATCATTTTCATTATAAATTACATTTATATTAAATATAATTATTCTTATATGATGGATATTTTTATTTCATAAACCATATTCAATTTTTACATATGGTGTTTACTTTGAACATAATTTCATTGACTGGGAAAAATATTGATAAGTCTGTATCCTTTATATAATATAGATATTTGGTGATAATGAATAGTTATTCATGAATTAAATTAATTATTCAATATGTGAGGAATTATTTGAACCAACTGTGATGGGTGTTTCCTAGTATTATATATCCCATTGATGCATTGGTAGGTGTCATGATACAAATTAATTAGTCAAATTAAATGAGATTCTAATTATAGTTTAAATGGCCTTGTGAAATGTCTTGAAAGTATAAGTATCGTAATTAATGATATATTGGTGTACAATAATTAATTATTACATTAATTTTAGTTATTATTATTATCCATGATGTTTTTACAATGATATTATCTCTAAATTCATTTCATTATCAGATTATTGATTAAATGGAATGTGTGTTAAATTATTTACCGTTCCATATTAATTATTCTTTATAGATTCATGATAGATTCCATTGTACTTATCACTTATTGAGAATTTTACCTCACCCATATTTTTTTTCCTTTCCCCAATTATATTAAGAACATATATTTTAATGATTCATCAAGGATAGAGTTCATTTTATTTTTTTATGTATTGTGTTTTATTGTCTTTTCCTAATATAAATTGGGTATCATGTATTTATCTGGTTCTCCAAAATTTCTAAATTGATTAGTAATTTTATATTTTACCCTTTTTATCTATGTAAATGTAATAAATAAGACATTGACTCTGAGTTGCTGGTGTGAGGCTCATTATAATCTTTCTAAGCATAGGAGAATATCTAGGAATTTTGGAGTGAGTGGTATCTAAGAAATTACATCTATGTCTGGATACTACAAGGGGATGTGTCTTTAGCATAGTTTTACTTGAGGTTAATAACCCTGAAAAGGGTGCATTGGGATTTGACTAGATCACATTCTGGTGAATGAAAAAGAGGTATTGATACAAAAATATTTGGATACTCTTGATGGATATGCTTTTGAAATTCAGAAACTATTTACAAAATATTATAAAGGATTTGAAAAAATTGTTTGGTTATAAAACCTAACAAGGAAATTACTACAGATATCCTATATTGAAAACCTATATACTCATAAGGTATAATTTTCATACCATTTATAAGTTATTCATTCTAATTTCATATTTTTCCTTTTATATGTTTTTTAGTTAAATTATTATCATATTTTTTTCATTTATTCAAGTTAATGGTGGGAAATAAGAGGAATCATGATAACAACCAACGTGATAGGAAATTTGATGATTTCCTTGATTTTTACCTAGCCTTATAGTAGGAGGATATGGGAACTTCATGTAAATACTGGCTCAACTAACTCATACTAAAAATAATAACTTGAATCATGTGGAACTCCCTCTTCTCTTAAGAAATAGAAATTTGTGGTAGACTCCTTTATATGATAAATTCATCCTACATTTAGTGGATCTTATGATCCCCTCATCTTAGAACAAGGAATTATCTCCATTTCAAAGTTATTCAATATAATAAAATTCTTATAATAGGGGAAAGTCATGTGGGATATTTATCATCATGAAGGGGAAGATGCTCGGTGGTGGACATTGATCAGGAACATAAAGTCTAAAGAGGATATTTATTCCTTAGAATGGGAAGGATTCAAGAAAATATTTTTTAATAAATATTTTCCCCAAACTCTCTATCATAAAATAGAAATGGAATTACTTATACTTGGAAAAAAATGAGTCTATTAGGGAATATGATGAAAACTTAACAAGTCTTTAATGATGTGAATCTTTCTTTATCATGAACACTAAAATCAAGATGGACTGCTTATTTAGTGGATTAAAGTTGAGTCTATGAAAATCCTTGGTGATTTGAGACTCTGAAAGCTATGAAGAGATTTTTTGTTGTGCCCTTAAGGTTGATATCAAGATTGGTAACTCTCATTTGTCCTCTGGTCATAGAGATAACAAGTGAAAAATAAATTTTTCATCAGTAGGATTAATGGATAAATCTCATTTTGGAAAGAAAATACAAAATGCTACATATCAGATGTGTGGGAAAAAGCATCCCTGAAATTGTTCGAATAAAACTGGGTGATTTTTAAAATCTATAAAATATGGGCATCAGGATAATCAGTGTCAAAGTTAAAATGAAGAATAACACTAATTTAAAAGACTAAAATAAGTTTCAGATCAACACTTATCTTGTATTATAGTGTTTAAACTAAAAGTAACATAGAAATTATGAACTTAAATGAACAAACCCATGGATTTTTAGAGAAAATCAATGATAAAAACCTCCAATTCCTAGAGATAATGGAAGGGAATATGTTATCACTATTACTGAGGTGGATCCTGACAATGATGTGGTGATAGGTATGTTGGTTAATCATTCAACAATAGCAAATGTTCTTTTTGATTCTGGTTCTATGCATTCTTTAATTTCTTACAATTTTAGTAGAACTATTCAAAAACAGCCTCAAAACATGGGGGTCGAGTTATCTATGAGAACAGAAAATAGATAATTATTTCATCCCATGAATATAATTCCTCCCTTGTCAAAATTTATGGATTGAACCTTCCATAAAATCCTATCTTACATCATTTAGTGGAGTTTGATTCTATATTATTCATGGAGTGGATGTCCTTATATAAATTTGACATCAATTTTTAGGAGAGGGAGATCACTCTTCACATACCAAGTAATCCTTCAATTTTGTATAATTTTAATGTGGAAGATGATTTTCATTTGGAATATTCTCACCAATTATTAATATTATTTTTTTATGAGCAGGAATATCCATCCCAAATGATTTAGAAAAGGTTGAAAATCATTCTTGAATATATGGCCATTGTGAGGGGTTATACTGATGAATTCCTGGAAGAATTACTGGGTCTTCCTCCAGATCAATAGATTGATTTCTCAATATATATTTTACCAAGATATCTTCCCATATAAAATACTCCTTATTGAATATCCAACATTTAGTTAGAGGAATTGAGTAATTTGTTAAAAGAGAGTCTATAAAAGTATTCCATGCACCTTAGAGCTTCACAATGGGGTGTGTTAAACATCTTCATCAAAAATAAGCATAGGTTAATGTGATTTTACATCCATTATCATGAACTCAAAAGAAATCATGATAAATAATAAGTATCCAGTACTATAGATGTATGAATTCATCAATAAACTATATGGATCCCAATATTTCTCTAAGTTAGACCTTTATTTATGATATCACCAATTAAAGGAAAAGAAGGAAGATATACCTAGGACTTTCTTTCAAATGAGGTATGGAAATTATGAGTTCATAGTGATTCCCTTAAAACTCACTAATTCTCTATAATTATTTATGGACTTAATGAAGCGTGTCTTTAGAAATTACCTCGATAAGTTTTTGGTATTATTTATAAATTATATTATGATATACTCCAAAAATAAGGAGGAGCATGAGGTTCATTTTAATATTGTAATAAATATATTTTTAAATATGAATATATATTCAAAGTATAGTAAATGTGAGTTCTGGATAGAGAAAGTATCATTATTAGGAAATATTATCACCTACAAAGGGATATTTGTGGACATTTTTAAGAAAAAGGAAATTGAGGAGTGACCCAGACCAACGTCTATAATGCAGATTTAGAGTTTCATTATATTTTCTAGGTATTACCAATAATTTTTTAGAAAATTCTCATGGTTTTCAAACTCTCTAAAAAGATAAATTGAAATGGATTAAAGCTTTTATAGATAGATGAATGCGAAGAAAGATTCAATGAATTAAAAAAAGGCTTATCACTACACTAGTCCTCACACTTCTCTAGAGTGGGGAACATTTTGTGGTATACTGTGTTGCTTTAAAGAATGTATTAGGCAATGTACTAATGCAGAATGATAAAGTCATAGCATATGACTCAATTCATTTTAAAGTGAATGATCATAACTATATAACACATGATCTGGAGTTGGCTATTATGATATTCGCATTTAAAATTTGGCAGTTATATATTTATGAGGAGAAGTGTGGAATATTTATGTATCATAAGATCAAAAATTATATATTCACAAATTAGTAGCTTAATATGTGTTAGGGAAGATGGTTAGAGCTGATCAAGAATTATATATTCTCAATCCACTACCATCATGGGAAATTAAATAAAGTGGTAGAAGTTATAAGTAAAAAAGGATCTAGAAATATTGTCAATTATGATAATTGATAAGGATTCAATAATATTATACTAGAAAATTATGGACATGGGAATTTTAAAGGAAGTAATGACATTATTACTTTATATAATTATTATAAAATCATCCCTTACAGTAAAGATAAATTATACCCCAAGAGATAATGTGGAAATTAAAAAAATGTGGAATCTATAAGAAAAGGGAAATCCAAGGACTTAAAATTTTATAATAAGGGGTTTTAATATTTGGTTCATGACTATGCGTACCATAAAATCCTAAGATAAAGGAGTTATTGGGTGATTCACAAAGATCAACCTTCTCCATCCACCCAGGGAGAAAAAAAGATGTATCAAGATCTAAAAGAGGACTATTGGTGGGAAAACATGAATTATGATATCATGGAATATACATCAAAATTATTGGTATGTAAAAAAGTGAAGGATGAAAGGAAAAAAATCTAAGGGAATGATGTAACCATTACTCATACCTATACAGAAATGGGAAAGAATCACCATGGAATTTGTCACTGGTCTTCCAAATACATCAACAGGAAATAATGTTATATGGGTTATAGTGGATTATATTACAAAGACTGATCATTTCATTAAAATTATATAAGACTTCTCATTTGATCAAATTTTATGGATATATAAAATAGAATTGGTGAGGCTACATGTAAAACCACTATCGACTATATCTGATCAAGATCTAGGATTTACCTCTATGTTCAGGAAGATTCTACAACATGATCTAGATATTGAGTTGTACTTTAATACAACTTATCACCCCAAAACTGATCAACAATCTGATCATAATATCCAGACACTATAAAACATATTGAGAAAAACCTTGATGGATTTCAAAGAAGGATGTTATCAACATCTTCCTCAAGTTTTGTTCTTATACAATAATAATTTTCAATCAAGTATCCAAATGGATCCCTATAAATCCCTTTATGGGAAGAGATGTATAACACCTACGTGGAGTGATGAATTTTGCTAACAAAAGTTTTTGGGACCTAAAATAGTTGAGGAAATTGTTGAAATGTTTAAGATCATTCAGCAGTACATGAGGGTTTCTGAAATTCAATAGAATGGTTATATTTATAATCATCAGCATGTCCAGGAGTTTGAGGTCAAAAATAAATTTTTCCTATGAATATCTCCATGGAATAGATTCGTGATATTTTGGAATAAGGCAGAGTAAAATCCACGATATATTGGCCCCTTATAGATTTATCGCATCGGAGCTATGTCCTATTAACTAGCACTCCCACTATCCTTTTTCTGAAGTATATGATGTATTTCATTTATCCCTCTTAAGGAAGTACATACCATATTCTTCCCAAGTACTTAATTCATAAGTGGTAAAACTTGAAAATTATTACACATATGAGGGGATGATGGTGAAGATCTTGGACTATATATATAAAGTTCAATGTAATAAGAAAACTAAATTAGTCAAAGTACTATAGTGAAACCATAAGTACGAAGAAGTGACAAGGGAATTGGAGGAATACATGAAGTATAAGTACCCACAATTTTATTCACCTTAGTATGTTAAATGAAATTTTGTGGGAGAAATTTCTTAAAGGGTGAAGAATGTAATGAACCATTATTTTATCAAGGAAATTACCCTTCTGGTTATACAAAGATGCCATGTTTAGTAAATCACAAGGACCACATGATAAAACCAACCAAATTTTATCATAATAATTTTAAAATTAAATTTTGAGAAAATATATGGTCATAATAATTGAATGTATTATAGTGGGACAATAAATTATAAATAATACAATCAGAGTAGGAATATTTGGATATGATTGATCCCCAAAAATAATCACAGCCATGAACAAACCTGCATAAACAAAGAAAAATGTTAATAATGAAATATTAATTTTGAAAATAAATATATATATCCATGATAGAAATAGAATTTAATTAAGAATTAATGAAATATGAGGTATTTATTTAATATAGGGAACCCATATGACTGTTTCAAATCTAAAACTTGGAATAGTAATCTGGCCATTGGAATAGTAATATGACTATTAGGAATAGTAACATGACCATTAAAATAGTAACCTTGCCTATGGAAATATAAAATAATATTTAGTTATCCTATAAAATGAAAATATATCATATTTATATCATGATACAAGTAAATAAATGTTTTAAAAATGATAAAATGAATGTTTCTAAAACATGTATGTTTTATTATCATTTTGATAATAAATATAATGATTTTAAAGAAATTTTATTTTGATAGAATGGATTTATAAATTAATATTAAGTTTTATTATAATTATAATATAATTTTATGTGACCTTATGTAATTTTTCAAAGGTTCATAAAATTGATCGTAATATTAAAATTGGTATTTTTCAAATAAATGAGTGTTTTATATAAAAATTAAATTAATTATATTTAGAAAATTATTTTAATAAAATGGATTTAAATTTTTAAATTCACACATAGAAAAATTATCAAGGTGAGTTTTTGGTATTCTTTTAAAATATTTGAATTTTTGTGAATAGTGAAATATGGTAAAATATAGTATTTAACATTATAAGAAAAATATATGATTTTTTGAGTCATAAATGATGTAAGAACCCATTAGTTTGAACACACATTCAAAATTTACTATATATTTTCATAATAATCCATACTATTAATATGATTGGCCCAAAATAATAAACTAATGAATGTAATATTCAAAGACACCTCTCTCCTCCCCTTATAAATACCACCCCTCACTATCCTTTCTCCTTACACCTTTTAACCCTTGGATATTTCCAAATTTCTACCGAATTACCTTCATAAAACCTTTCCCCCACATCCTAGTGCTATTGATCTCACCAAAAGACCAATTCCAATTTCTATAAGAAGTATTTCAAGGAGGCGACATTTAAGCGGTAATTTTCTCAGTTTACCTCCTCTAAATTCATTTCTTCTTCTACCTTCTCCTCGACTCCATCATAAAAAATGGAATAATAACTCTAGTATTATATATATATATTGTAATTTTATGTTTTTAATATAATATATACCAATAAACCATATCTCATATCCTCTTATTCAAAGAAAAATGAAACCATTGTCCATATCATGTCGGTTCACTACCCTCATGGATGATGAGCTTTCATTTTCCACCATCACCTTCATTATAGTTTTAAATTAAATTATAATGGTTCAAAATGAAGTAAATATGCATATTATATATTTTTTCACATTATTTAAGGAATATATAGCCATAATGTTAAATAAAATGAAATAAGTTTGTGATGGTCAGTAAAACCGCTTAAAAGAACTAATAATATAACGGTATAATTTTTACTAAAATAATAATCCATATGTCAAAAATATGTGCTTATTTAGGAAAATTTTAATTTCTAGAAGTACATAAACACCATTTCATTTCAATTCTGTAGTTTTAGTCCCATTTTATAGGAACATCAATAATTATCTGCAAGTGATCCGACCATGGAACCAAGAAATGAACGCTCCCAGAACAACAAAATTAAAAATTATATATGATTGAAATGATTATAAATGAACATAACAAAATTATAGTAAATAAAATATATATATGGAAAAGTATATAAATTAAGAAAATAATGAATCTAATTTTATTGTCTAGGACTTTAAGTTCATGTGAATAATAGATTTGGACATAAGGTAAGGGATCGCTTCGAACCAATCTTTTTCTTTGGGTTATGAACATTATCTCTATAACTCACTTTATATATCTATAGGATGTTATGAACTTATTCTAAATTATATATAAATTTCTATTATATATATACTTTGTTTAATCACCCTTTTTATGGTGTAATACATTCCATATAATATTTTCTCAATTGAAACACATTTCATTCCATGGGTAATTTTTACGTTTATGCCTTAAGATTGATTTAATTTTGTGGAACACATAAAAATGTACTTGTTATGATGGGTGAACCTTTATTGATGTCCAATATATTGGGTAATTTTTTTCACAGGATACATTATTTATGGGATTAGGGACTAAACATGAACCATTATGATACTCTTCCCACCATGTGATATTATCTTGGAAGTTATAATTGACTCATGTTTAGGTCATGTTATATGTTTTCTCCACATTCCAATGTTATCATGATATTATAATAAAATATTCTTTATGTTATGCTCCCCTGTGATTATTCATGGTCCTTCTATTTTATGGTATCATGTTATTCCTTTTTACACATATATTATGATTCGATATCATGTTTATTCTCTTATTGTAATTTATAACTCACCCATTTATTTTATGTATTCCCAGGTTATCCTATGTAGTTTTAGGATCTCAATGGTATATATGAGAACACTATAGATAATAAAATAAATATGATTTATTTTAGTTTCATTATGATTTATTATGAACCTATTCATCCAAAGACAATAGGCCTCACAATTGTTGGGTTGGAATTGTTGGATATTTATGTTTAAAATCATGTGAGAATATGTGTGGAAGGCTTGGGTTTCTATAGTTGGTATCAGAGAAAGGTCTTACTATTTTTCTTTATTAGAACTATAATACTTTAGTAAGAGTCTTAAGGGTACTTCTAATTATATGATAGTATCCAAGAATTTTTTTGAAGTATAGAGTGAGTGGTTTCCAAGAAATTATGTCCCTATTTAGATAATACAAGTGGATATAGATTTTTAATAGTTATACCTAGAGGTAATAACCCTGAAAATGGTGCAATAAGGTTTGAATTGATCATCTTCTATTGAATAATAAGGAGTTATTATTGCACACCTAGTTTGACACTCTCGGGGGATATGCTTTGGAAATTCACTAACTCTTTATGAACCATTATGAAAGATTTGAACAATTTGTTAGTTTAGAAAACCTAATAGGGAAATTACCATGGATAATATAGATTTAAAACCTAGAAACTCATAAGTTATGATTTACATGTCATTTTTATGTAATTCCCTTATAATTTCATTGATTCCTTTTTGTATGTTTATCAATTAAAGTATTCTCAACATATTTTCCCTTTATTCTTATTAATGAAAGTAAATATAAGGAATTGTACCAAAAAACAACATGATAGGAAATGTAATGATTTACATAATGATATACCTAACCTTTTGGTTGTAGGAATTAGGAAATTCATGGTAGTACTGGATCAGAAGACTCATGTTATGAATAATAACTTGAATCATATGGAACATCCTCTTTCTCCTAAGAAAGTGTATGTTATGGTAGAGTCATTTATCTGAAAAAATTACTACTTCCTTTAATATATATTCTAATCCCTTCATCATAAAATAATGGATAAAATCTATTAAGAAGATATTCTCTATCCTCTAATTCTAAAAATAATATAAATTCATGTTGGATGTTTATCATCTTGAAGGGGAAGCTAATCAATGGTAGACATTGATCAAGAAAATGAAGTATTAAGAGGATATTACTTGATAAGGTTTAGAATCTAGGGTTTCCCAGTCCTAAAATTTATTAAGAAAATATAAAAAAACAATTCAAGAATTATAGGGGGTTTTATAAATATAGGAATAAATCTCACCCTGAAAATATACACCCACAAATGAAGTAAAAAAGTAGGGGGTTCATAAAGACGACATCAAGATCATCTCTATAATCAGTCTCTTTGATAGGGAATATGAAAATTGATTAGCTTCCCTATATGCATGAGAGATGACCAGGTTGATAAAACTAGTTACCTTAAGATATTCAATCCATTATGGGATCACTTTCCTTGGAACACTTCTGGATCTAGCTTTCAGAGCATCAATCACAAGTTTTGAATCTAATTTAATATAGAGATAATCCCATTTATGATGGAAAACATACATGATGTCATGAATAAAGGCCCATGATTCATATTCATATGAAATCCCAAAACCAATGTTGTAATTTCCCATAATCAGACACTCTCACATGGTCGAACCAGGTTGGTTACGGGACCTCAAGCACACCTCCCCATACACCAGAGGCTAGTGACTAGTAGAGGGGGTGGGATGAATACTGTGGGAAGACTATACCCCCTAGTATAGAGTTACAATACAATGAAAATAAATGGTAACAATAATTATCAAAGTAATATAAATAGAGTAAATGGTACATCATACAACTAGGAAGTAAAAGGATAAACTGATAAACTAATAGTAATGAATCATGTGATGATAGACTGATATGTATCTAAATGTAAAACTGAAAGTAATACAAGTACTAGAACCAACTTACATGGATAAATTCAAAATACCCCAGTCCCAAACCCCATATTGGTCTCATCTCCAAACATCATCCCATTCAACAAGCAGCAATCAACAATATGCTCACTTTCCATTGTCCAAACCTATACCCATGTAATATGCTCAGGTACCAAATGGAGGCCTAAATAGGGTGTCAATAGGTAGTTCAACACCACTATGTCTAAAATGAACTAATATGGTAATAATTTCATGCAATAATGTGATAAACAGTTTTATTAATTAATAAATTAATACCATATATAAATCAACCTACTTTGGAACCATGTCAGAATATCTCTTATCATGCAGCACAACCATGCCAACCATAACCATAAACCATGGATTAATCACATAATTGGGAAAATCCTTTTGTATAGCCATTTTAGTCTCAAGGAAAATACCTATATATGATAATTTTAGTATCAACTAGGAAAATAGTTCTATATAATCATTTTAGAATCAAACTAGGACAATCCTGCTATATAAGTATTATAACATCAATTAGGTGAATCCCGATATATAAGCATTTCACCATAAAACTAGTCTAAGACTTCTTTATAAGCATTACAGAATCAATCAAAACACAATTCATAATAGGAGTGATATATCAACATCACATCATAAGACTCAATGATTAATTATTAAAATTATTATTTGTCTTTCAATCACACATTTATTTTTATATCAAATTATCAACAATCATAACAATATCCCATAAGCTTTTAACCAAGTGATTCTATATCAACAAAACACATTCAATCTCATGTCATGATAAACACACTTTAAACTATTATCCAATTCATTATTAATCAAAGTGTTTTCTCACCCCATGGGTAGCTTTAAGATAGGTCACAATACAATTGAATACAAAGGGATACAAGGAATATATATCACATGATTTATCATCATTCATTATTTAAGTAATTGGTGTGCACATCATGGTGGTTCAATAACAATATTTCACATACTCAACAATTAAACATATCATAGAGTTAGGTTTAGGCCACTTACCCTTATCTAATGATTAATAAACACTTCTAAATGGAATCACCAACAAGATTATAGGAAAATAAGATTATATGAATGAACCTATATCATGAAACAATGAGATAAATACCTAAAACAATTTTGGTGAAGATATTTACACTAAATGGTGGATAAAAATGGAAGAGGGGGAAAACTAAATAAAAATAACCATGGATTAGATCTGTAATTGAGCCATCTGGAGTAGAGGAAAGAGATCTAAAATCACCTATATCTCCTTAGGTTTTGAGAGAGGAGAGGATGCATGTGAGACAAATGAAAATTATAAGAATTGTGTGACCTTAAAACCACCCATCCCATGACTTACATGGTGTGTAAGTAGCCTCATATGATTTTAACCTTATCTTAACATTAAAAATTGTGCAATGAGAATTCACAAAATGTAACCAATCCATGCCATGAACTAGTTCATGTTCTATAACCTTTTCATGGAATCAACATAGCGGTAGTTATAAGTCATGTAACCCATTTACACGGTGTGTAAATTCTTTATATATAGCTTTCATACTAGCTTCTGTAAAAGAACCTAAACCACCCCTAAATCCCTCTAAACATACAAAAAACCCTCATAACCCCCATTTAATGCATTTATACTCAAACTACATTGACTATAACAAACATACATCCCAAAAAATTAGGTCATTTTCCCCAACAAAGGCTCTCCATCTCTGAATGAGACTCAACCACAAATATTTTAAGAGAATAGAAAACCCAAAAAATCGGTTTAACAAAAAAAATCAAAGAGGGACATACCTAGAAACGATGGTATGTTACAAAATTCCCATCATATAAAAGCTCATACCTAAGCTACTCCAAGTAGAATTATGAGGTATTAGAAAACAAGTCTATCCATTGTGATCACATATCATAATCCCTATCGAATGTCTATTCATGAATAGGTCTATACTGCCACTACACTCGAACCAAAGGTATGGTCCAACCCTTGAGATACTTCTCACTATGATCCATAACTTATATCAGATCCTCCTCAAAGGAAGCATTTGAAGAAATCTCAACTTCCTCACCATCTACCATGTGAGAAGGGAAATTGTATATGAAACACATCATGCATTAAATTTTATCACTGTGTATGGGATAATCAGTATGCCACTGGACCAACCCTACCTAATATCTCAAATATCCAAAAAAACCTAGAAGTTAGATTTCCCTATTTCCTGATATGGTGTTTCTCCAATCCAGGTGACACCCGAATGAAAACATGATAACCAAAATCAAACTCCATAGGTCATCTTTTATGTTCAACATACAATTTATCCCATCTCTATATAGTCACCAACCTCCTCCAGATCAACTGAACCTTCTCAGATGTCTCCTACATGAGACTAGGTCAAATAAGTGTTGAATCCCCTTCCTTCAACCAACAAAGAGGCAAATGAAATGGCCTTCCATACAAATACTCAAAAGATGGAATCTAGATCGATGCGTGTAAGATATTATTATATGAAAACTCCAAGAGTGCCATATGATACTCTCATTAACCACTGAAAGTCAAAACATATACTCATAAAATATTCTCCATAATCTAAATAGTCTAATAATATTGACAATCAGTCTAGGGATGATAGTATCTACTCAGAGGAACTTGTGATACCATAACCTTTTGAATACCTTTCCAGAACCACAATGTGAAATGAGGATCTCTATTAGAAATGACACTCTTTGGAACATAGTGCAACTGAACCTTATATCACATATATATACTACCCAAATCATCATTAGTAGAGGTCTTCCTAAAAAGAAATAATTGGTTTACCTTCATTATTTCATCCATGATCACCCATACTGCATCGTTCTTATGGATTTTCCTGAGTAATACTATCATAAAATCCATAGTGAAATTATACCATTTCCACTCTGGAATTGGAAGAGGTTTTAAAATCCCAATAGTCCTCTGATGCTTGGTCTTCACCTACTAATAGGTGAAACATCTCTCCATGAATCCCACTACCACCTTATAAATTTCTGACCACCATTACTATCTATGGAGATCAAGATACATCTTTTTCAAACCAGGATGTACCGCCCATCTATAATCATGAAAATCTCTCATCAATTCCTCACCCAAGCTTATAGGAACCCATTCTTGACCATGGAAAATAATAGAATGTACACTACCAAGAGACCATCCTGATAGTGTCTTCCCACCATATGAGTTATCTCTCAAATCTAAACCCTTCAGATTAGATAACTGGTCTTTCTTGATCCTATAAATAATAACTCATATGGTAGATGTCAAAATTAGATCTACTCATTCGTTGGACTCCTAAACATATAGATGCATGTATGAAAAGAGTTCCATCATCCAACACTCATCATAATAATCCCACAATTCCTCTGTCTGTGTCTTTCAGCTCAAATTATTCGCAACAATGTTTCCATTTCTTATTGTATAATTAAACTCAAAATTGAAAGACTATAGATATCTCTCCCACCCTCTCTACTAAAGGTTGAGGTCCCATTAAGAAAAATGTAACTGAGGCTCTTTTGGTCCGTTTACACCAAAAACCACTCAGCCATAAGATAATGTCTCCAATATCTCAAGGAAAGTACCACCATAACTAACTATAGATCATGATTAGAGTAATTCCTCTCATGGTGTATCATCTAACTAGATCCATAAGAAACCAAGTAGTCCTCATACTTCAGAACTACTCCAAGTCTAACTCTAGATGCATCATAGTATGAGGTATATGTTTTACTCAGAAAACATAAAGTGAGGATAGGTGTTGAGGTCATCCTAGTCTTCAACTCCTGAAAATCTCTCTTGTAAGAATCTGACCCAAAAAACATCACTCCCTTATTCTTTAGCATGGACATCAGTGCTTCCAGACAGGAGAAGTCCAAGATAAATCACTAATAATAACCTATTAATCCTAGAAAGTTCTGCATCTCAAATATATTCTAGGGTCACTCTAAAGATACCATAGTTGCAACTTTCTCTAGGTCCTCTAACACTCTATCCTCTGATATGACATGTCCCAAGAAGTTCACTTTATCAATACATAAACTAAATTTGGTTATCTTGGAATAAATCTAATTCTCTCTCAATGTACTCAAGATGATGTCAAGATGTTGGGAATGATCATCTTTTAACCATGAGTACAATAATATTTTATTGAAAAAAATCACCAAAAGATGATCAAGAAATGGATGAAAGATTTGATTAATCAAGTCCATGAATACAACCTACAAAGTCATCAATTGAAATGACATCCATATGAACTCATATAATCTATACTTACTCCTCAAAGTTGTTTGGGGTATGACTGAAGGATTCACCATCAACTGGTGATATCCTGATCATAAATCTATCTTGGATAAGATATTACGACATATCAATTGGTTAAAGAGATCATCAATTCATGTAATGGGATACCAATTCTTGGATATTATTTGGTTCAATATCTAATAATCAATATATAAGCACAAAGTCAAATCTAACATCTTAGAGAAAATAACTGAAGAACCTCATGGAGATATACTAA
Organism: Viscum album; assembly: GCA_963277665.1. NCBI lineage: Eukaryota > Viridiplantae > Streptophyta > Magnoliopsida > Santalales > Viscaceae > Viscum > Viscum album. The sequence goes on along the minus strand of OY728142.1, from coordinate 1,504,898,583 downwards.
TCCATATAAAACCTTTAGCTTCTAAATATTCCAACTAGACTTTCAACCCATGAAGCTCTAACGGTGCTATGTTGCAATATCCCAAACCCGAACAACCACCCGAACAGTTCTAAACAGATCAGGTGTTACTACCTTAGGCGTACCTCCCAGAATGTAAAAGGTTGCCGACTAGCAGCGAGGGTGTAAACAGGTATATTGGGGAGGCTATACCCTCCGAGAGAAAAATAAGGTACTTTTTTGAGTATAATATAAAATAAGAGACTCTGCAGAATTAAACCAAACTTAGATAGCAGAAGCACAATCAATGGAAGATAAACCAGTAGAAGCAATATAGAAACAAATGCATCAAAAAGTAACAAAACAACATGTTGAACACCACTTATAAAAACTAATAAAATAGAAAATCATGCATTCACAACATGACATACATGTCAATAACAATGGTGCACATGCATTACCAATAGTAAATAAAAAATAAAGTAAGCATGATAATACAAGAAAGAAATAAAAACAAAGTAACTCTAGCTAGGTATAGCCTCAGGGTCTATGCCAAATCTCTATGAAACAGCTAATACAATCCAAATCCTAAAGCTGATCTCATTCCTACAAGTAAATCCATAAAGTCTACATGCATTCTGAAGGGCCCATGCATGGTGTGAGATGAATCTCAATAGGATACCACCCAATGGTGCATACATAGTATAGGTGTTTAAGTAGGCATGCATCAATAAGGAAAATAAATAATACGATGAAAAATGTAATCACAGCCTCCAATGGTGCTTAGTAGCTACCAAGGAGGGTCACTTACATTGTCCAATGCCAGAATCTCGACAACATAACCTGGCACAATCTTCATCCTGACACCACGTGTCTCAAGTACCGATGTCCTGTCGGAACTCCCATGTAGTAGTAACCTGGCACCTTATGCCTCCTTACACCTCGTGTCTCAAGTTCTAACGTCCCATAGGCACACCCAAGTAGTAGTAACCTAGCATCTTGTGCCTCCAGACACCTCGTGTCTCAAGTAATGACGTCACATAAGAATTCCCAAATAATCTGAAGGTTTCTCACCTTCCACATGGCTTCTATGGAAAGAACCCCTAAACCATAATCACTAAATCGCCACTACGGGTTCCTCTACCCACATGAGCGGTCAAAACCACCTCATCAAGAGTCATCTATGTGAACATGACCCAAATTCATGGGTGATATGTAATCAATAAATATATATATCCAAAGAAATGTCACCACTAACACCTCGTGTCCCTATAACCATGTCGCTCAATAATCTGATGGTCTCGCCATCCAAGTAACCCAGGCCTTGCCCAACTTGACAGTCAGACTGCCTCAAAACAACATCCATGATGCTCAATCCCATGGTCAAACAACCTAATAATATGGGTCAAGCCTAACCTGTGATTAACGTCATTCAAGAATATACAGGCCACACCCAAAACAACCCAAATGTTCCATCATATGTAGTTAAACAATTATATATTTATCACATTTAAATAAATAACATAAACGGGAAAAACAATCTAAACAATTGAATTGCGCTAGACCAATGGCTATCACACAGTAGCACTAAGGTCTTGAATGCCTCTAACAAGCCTAATCATGATTTACTGAATTAAACATAAAAATTCAAAAAAAATCAAACAAATTATAACCATTTTTTCACCTTGAGCCAAAATTTCTCAATGAGAGATGGCCTCTTTCCCAACCTTGCTCAGGCAATTTAGGAAATAGGGAATTCCCAAAGGCATCTCATGGGTATAATAATTAATTAAAATTTAATTAGTAGATATAATGGGTCCCACTCAAAAATACCTAAAGACACAACAAAGGACTCACCACCCAAATGTCCATGAAAACACAAAACAAGGTATGCACCACCTACCTCATACTCATATGATGATCCTCCTCTCGTAACAACCTCTAATTCAATATAAAACATGGTAGATCTATAAAATAATCATAAATTCTCAAGGTCCTATAACTTGATCAAGAATATAAATCAAGATGAAAGGCATGACTAGAATAAAGGTCTCACCTAGGAGGTCACAAATCATCCAATAGCGATCGAAACAGAGTTCAGACGGATGATTGGGAGAAAAAATGAGCTTCAGCGCCGCTTGTTCATGAAGACGGATGAGACCCTCTTCCCTCTACCTCAAAACGAGGTTTTTTCCCATTTTAACAGGAAAAAATAAGAAAATAAACTGCAATTATATAAAATTAAACAACATGAGGCTTCTTTAACTATTTAGTTGGGGGGAAACCTTTCCCCATGGACTTCTCGAAATGACTACACTGTGTGTACTAGGAACTACACGGCGTGTACATGGTCAATTTATTCTACCCTCGCCAACACCCCTATACGCCATGTATAGCTCCCACATGATCAAGACCTAGACGACGTGTACTAGAAACACATGGAATATACATGGTAAAATATCTCCCTCGATGATTTCCCCTACATGTCATGTATAGACATTACACACAACAAAGGGTACATGGTGTGTACTTGGGAGTACACGGCGTGTAACCCAAAAATTTATAGAACCTTCCAAGATTCCCCTATTTCCTTAAAAAATTTCATAAACAACTCAAAAATGAAAAAAAGAACACCCATACCTCAAAAGAAGAACCGGTTTCTTAAAAACTTCCCCTATTAAATAAATTCATCCCCGAATTTCCCTTCCAATGGTGGTGAAGATTCCGGAACAATCTAGCCCAAAAATAAAAACAAACAAAGGTCCAACAACCTATTACCCGGACCCATGGTCATCCCGTGATGCATCGTCACCCCTGAACCTCATAAGGTGCTCTCGTGTCGCATCTGACACCCATTCTTATCCCAAAACACATCAGTGTTCGCCTCAATGAGGTCCGGCATCCCATGGATACTAAATCAAAACCTATTGCCTTTCCCCTCAGGTAACCGGCATCCTCGATGCCCTGATGCCCATGGAACCTCATGTAACTGACAACCTCAATGATCCTAATGCCCACGACACCTCAACTAACTTGTATCCTTGATTCTCCTGATATCATGCATCTCATATATATATATATATATATAATCACACACCCAAAATGGTTCCAAACCCACTAATCTGCATCTATTCAGTCCAAATAAATCATGCGCACCTCATGTACTCAAAAAGGACATGCCACAATAGGCCATGCCAAAAAGAAAATAAGAAAATTATGACCATGCATATGGAGTACCTATGACCATCATCGACTCACCAACCTATTCAGCTTCTGGCAGCTCCATGGCATACACCTGGCCTAAATTACGACTGCTTAATGCCTGAACTCCTTGTGGTGTTACTCCAGTCACTGGCCACTGACCCCTCATTTGGGCCATGCTGTCTATGTCACGTCCTCCGCATGCAGTTGAGCCTCAGCTACCCTCACCTGGTACCAATCTTGAATCGACCGCGGATGCCACCATGTGTCATGGTCCCTTCCTTACAGTTGTTTGAGAAGGATGCCTGCAAAACCTCTCCAGATTTCCAACATATCCACATTCTCGACACTCCTTTGGAGGCTTATCGCACTGATTTCGGATATTCCATAACTACCCACACTGAAAGAAAACCACTGATGAACTTCCTCGAGGTGGTCTAGTTGAGTCCTTGGCTCGACTAACATACTGATCTCCACTTTGATTCCTACTATATGAACCACCACCTGAAGCCACCGACTGGATCAAATGGGATTTTTACATCATTTTTTCCTCGACTATAAGCACCTAATTCACCACCTCCAAGAATCAGGTCAACTTGAATATGTTTACTTGCACCTTAATGGTGTGCCACAAGCCATCCTTAAAGCACCTCACCCTCTATGTGCCATGACTTACCATACTTGGTGTAGAGGGAGATAGATTATTGAAGGTAGATTCATAGTTCATGACGGACATGTCACCATGATGGAGGTTCAAGAACTCCTGATCTCTCTCTATCCTCAGTGTCTTTGGAAAAAAGTTCTCAAAAAACTTATCCTCAAAGTATTTCCTTGCCATTTTTTCTTGTATGCAATCCTGAACCTGCACATCCCACAAATACTTCACCCATCCTCTCATCATGTAAGTCACCAACTTGACCCTCTGCCCTGGAGGCATCTCAAGATGCTCAAAGATCATCTGTATACTCTCTATCCAGTTCTCAACTGCCTATGGACCACCCTCACCCTAGAAAAGCAGTGGGTGCTATGACTGGAACTCCCAAATCAAATATTCCATAGAGGAACTTGTTCCCTATGTGCCTCTATCAATCCCCTTAAAGACACGAACCATACTAGACCAAAGATGATCGTCGATCCATGGCCTGAACACTACCAAACCTGACTGTTTCTATGCATGCAATAGATCCAGAACCTAATCCTGACCCTGAGCCTATACCTACGGCTCGTGCTCTGCCTGTCCCTCATGGTTCTGAATCTATTATTTCTCCTACGTCACTGTATCATCACCCATCTGATGTTCCATCTAGCTGTCTAGGAGAAACCCGCTAAATAACATAAATGGTTAGACAACCCACATATATAACAATGTATATATAACGCAGATAAGGAAACCAGTAAAGAAGAAACACATAACAAATACCCTTAATCTCCCCCCCACCACAACTATTTCCCATGGAATCCTAGACTCATGGCCTCCTTACCCTCCCTCAATAGAGCCAAGTATCAAAAGTACCTCGGGTCATGCCTATCTCGACAACCATTGTTTCCTCAAACCGACAACTGAGTCACCCGATCCCGACAACCATACTACTCAAACTAACATCCAAGATGCCCAATCCTAGTGATCAACATCACCTTAATAAAGGTACCTGCCTTCTCATATGATCCAGGCCTAATATCATGCCACATAAAATTTTACATAATTAAAATCATGGCATATTACATTGCAATAAACAAGAAATTCTATTAGCACTTTCACCTTTCACATTTCAAAAGTTTCTATAACATGACAATTGATATTATTCACATGGTATTATCACCTCACAAAGCATATGAAAATTTATGAAATTGAAATACCATAAAAAAAAATCTATCAAAAAACCAAGCAAACTCGCCTTTCTATACCAGGACAAAGTCTAAGTCTCCCCTACCTCACTAGGTCAAGGGTCACACATCACAATTCATAACATCACATACCAAGTGATTTACCGAGGTGGAAATCTTAAAAACTATAATTTGAGAAAAAGAAAAATAATAATTCCCACCCAAGGTAACTTGGTCTATCCCTCATACCTAGGGCTGCAGGCACCCAAGAACAAGCTAGAAACCTAGTTACTATAACAATATATCTTCGGTCTACCATATACCAAATAGTAAAACTAATAGAAATAAAATGGCAGTCTCAATTTCATTATTACTCAGTAAAATGATTCTACTAAATCCCTGTAAAAATAAACCCTTCTAATACCACATTGTAACGTCTTGGTCCAAAACAACCACCTAAACAATGCTAAATGGTTCGTGTGTTACTACCTTAGGCACACCTCCCTAAACGCCTAAGCATGTGGACTAGTAGTGAGGGTGTAAACATGTATAGTGGGGAGGATATACCCTCTTATTGGAAAATAAGGTACTGGTCTAGGTATAATATAAAATAAAATACTCTACAGACTCGAACCAGACCAACATAGAGAAATCACAATCAATAAAAGATAAACCAACATAAGTAATATAGAAACAAAAGTAGTGTAAAGTAACAAAACAACATGCTGAACACCACTTATAAAAACTACTAAAATATAAAATCATGCATTCATAGCTGGTCATACATGTCAATGACAATGGCGCCCATGACTAACCAATAGTAGCTACAAAATTAAGTAAGCATGTTGATACAGGAAAGAAAGTAAAACAAAGTAACTCTAGCTAGGCATGACCTCAGGTTCCATGCAAAACATCCATGAAACAGCTAATATGATTCATCTCTTAAAGTTGATCACTTTCCTAAAAGTAAATTCATAAAGTCTACATGTGTCCTGAAGGGCCCGTGCAGGGTGTGAGACGAATCTCAGTAGGATACCAACCAATGGTGTGTACCTTGTATATGTGTTTAAGTAGTAATTCATAAATAATTAAAGTAAAGAGTATGATGAACAATCTAAAAAAACCTCCACTGGTTCTCAAAAACCACTAGGGAGAATCACCTACTTTGGCCAATGCCAGAATCTTAGCCACGTAACCCGACACCATGTGCCTCCTGACACCGCATGTCACAAGTACCAATGTCATGTAGGCACACCCAAATAGTAGTAACCTGGAACCTTGTGATTCCAGATGCCTTGTGTCTCAAGTACCAACGTCCTATAGGCACACCCAAGTAGTAGTAACCTGGCACCTTGTGCCTCCTAACACCTCGTGTCTCAAGCATTGACATCCCATATTCACGGTCAAACAATCTGAAGGCTCCTCACCTTCCACATGGCTTCTACAGAAATCACCCCCAAACCATAATCACCTAACCACAACTATGGGGGCCTCTAACCACACGAGTGGTCAAAACCACCTCATCATAGAGTCATCTATGTGAACACAAACTATAGTCATGGGTGAGCGGTAATCACCAAATATAGAACCCAAGCCACATCACCTCTTATCCCTATGAACATTTCTCTCAAGAATCCAATGGTCTTTCCATCCAAGTAACTCAAGCCTTTCCCAACCTGACAATCCAACTACCTCAAATTGACGTCCATGATGCCCAATCCTTTGGTCAAACCACCCAATAATGTAGACCATTCCAAACCTATGATCAACATCATTCAAGAATATATAGGCCACACCCAACACAACCCAAAGGTTCTAGCATATGAAATTCAGCAATTACATATTCATCACATTTAAACAAATCACATAAATAGGAAAAACAATCTAAACAGTTGAATTGCACTAGAACAACAGTTATCACACCGTAGCACCGCGGTCTTGAATGACTCTAATAAGGACAATCATGATTTACAAAATTAAACATACCAGTTTAGAATAATTTAGACGAATTACAACCATTCCCCCCTGCGCCAAAATGTCCAAATGAGCGAGGACCTCTCACCCAACCTTGATCACGAAATTTAGGCAAAATGGAATGCACAATGACATATCATGGGGCTAAAAATTAATTAAAATTGCATTAGTAGATATAATTGGTCCCACTCAAAAATATGTGAATATGCGCCAAAGGCTGCACCACCCAAATGTCCATGAAAACACAAAAAAAAGGTTTGCACCGCCTACCTCATACTCATACAATGATACTCCTCCGGTAAAAACCTCTAATTTGATATAAAACATTGTTGATCTACAAAATGATCATAAACTATCATGGTCCTACAAATTGATCAAGAACATAAATCAAGATTAAAGGCTCAAGGGTAATTAAGGCCTCAGTGAGGGGGTTTCAACGCATCTGACAGTGATCAAAATAGAGTTCAGAAGAATGATCGGTAGAAAAAACAAGCTCTGGAACCACTTGTTCATGAACCCGAATGAGACCCTCTTCCCTCTTTCTAAAAATGAGGCTTATGCCCTTTTTAACGAAAAAAATAAAATACAAAGCTTGTATATAAAAGTACATGGCATGTGGTATCCTTAAATATTCATTTGGGGGCCGAATTTTCCATCTAGATTTGCTGACATGACTACACGATGTGTACTAGGAAGTACATGGCGTGTGAATAGTCAATTTATTCTACCCTCACCGACACACCTATACACCATGTATAGTCGATAGACGGTCAAGACCTACATAGCGTGTACTAGGAAGACATGGCATGTACATGGTAAAATATATCCCTCACCAACTGACCTTACATGCCATGTATGGACATTACACATAGAAAAGGGTACACTATGTGTACTTGGGAGTACACAGCGTGTAACCCAAAAATTTCCAGAACCTACCCAGATTCCCCTATTTCTTTAAAAATAGTAAACAAACAATAACAAAATGGAAAAAAAGACTCGTACCTGAAATGAAGAACTAGTTTCTTACAAACTTCCCTCCCTTAAATAAATTTTTCCCCGAATTTCCCTTCCATGGGTGTTGAAGAAATATTCCAGAACAATATAGCCCAAAAATCAAATCAAACAAAGATCCAATGACCTATTACTTAGACCCACGGTCCTCCTGTGAAGCATCTTCATCCCTGAACCTCATAAGGTGCTCCAATGTTACTTCTGAAACCCATTATTTTCCCACACCACATCAGTGTTCGCCTCAACAACGTCCTATATCCCATGGATAATAAAACAAAACATGGTGAATTTCACCTCATGTAACTCACATCCTCGATGCCCCAATGCCCATGGCACCTCAAGTAACCCACATCCTTGATGATCTTGATGCCAAGGCACCTCAAGTAACATGCATCATCGATGCTTCTGATGTAATGCATCTCATATATGTATATATATAATCACACACCCAAAATGGTACCAATCCCACTGATCAGCCTCTAGTCAGTCCACATAAATTTTTTGAACCTCGTGCTCTCAAAACAATCATGCCTCAATAGGCCATGCCAAAAAGAAAATAAGAAAATCACATCCTTGCATGCGGCATACATCTAACCCTCATAGACTCACCAACCGGTTTAGCCTCTGGCAGCTCCATGGCGTGCACCTATCCTAAATTACTACTACCTGATGATTTAACTCCTTATGGTGCTGCTCTAGTCATCTTCCACTAACCCCTCAGTTGGGTCTCGTTGTCTCTGCAACGTCCTCCTCATGCAGTATATCCTCAGCTACCCTTACCCGATACCAATCCTGAATCGACCCCGGACACCACCGTTCGTCCTAGTCCATGCCTGCCAACTTTCTGAGAAGGATTCCTGTAGAACCTCTCCATATGTATGATATGTTCACAATCCCATCACTCCTTTGTATTCCAATTTCACTAAGTCCGGACATGCCCTAGTTTCCCACATTGAAAGAAAACCACTGATGAAATGTCTTGAGGTGGTCTAGTTGAGTCCTTGGCCTGACATCCCTACTGGAACTCATCCTAACCTCGCTTCCTTTTATCTGAACCATCACCTGAATCCACCGATCGACTCAAATGGTATTTTTCCATCAAGTTTCCCTTGGCTATGAGCACCTGATTCACCACCTCTGAGAATGAGGTCAACCTGAAGATGTTTACCTATACCTTAATGGAATTCCATAAGATATCCTTAAAGCACCTCACCCTCGAGGTGTCATCTCTTACCATACCTGGTAAAAAGAGAGACAACTCAGTAAAGGTAGTTTCATGTTCCATGATGGACATGTCACCCTGTTGGAGGTTTAAGAACTCCCGAGCTCTCTCTTCCCTTAGCGTCTATGGGAAAAAGTGCTCAAAAACCCTATCCTCAAAGTCCTTTCATGCCATTCCTTCGTGTATGCAAGCCTAAACCTACACATCCCACCAACTCTTCACTCGTCCTCTCACCATGTACGTCACCAGCTTGACCCTCCACCCTGGAGGTGTCTCAAGCTACTCGAAGATCATCTGCATTCTCTCTATCAAGTTCTTAGCTATCTGTGGACCACCCTCACCCGGTGTTGTGACTGGAACTCCCATGTCAGATATTCCATAGAGGGATCTATGCCCTGAGTGCCTCTATCAATCCCCTGTAAGACACGTACCAGACTAGACTAGAACTGCTCGTCAGGACACGACATGAACGTTGTCAAACCTGACTTATGCTCTGCCTTCACTGGATCCTGAACCGGATCCTAACTCTGAGCATGTACTTGAGGATTGTGCTCTGCCTATCCCTCATGGATCTAAACCTATTCGCGCTCTTATGGAATTATATCATCACCCTCCTAACATTCCATCGATCCATCAAGGAGGAACCCTTTGAATACCATAAATGGTCAGACAACCCACATATATAACAATATATATAATGCAGATAAGGAAAGCAGTAAAGAGTCAGATAAGGAAAGCAGTAAAGAGGTATCACATAACAACTACCCTTACTCTCCCCCCACCGCAACCATGCCCCATGGAATCCTGGCCTCATGTCCTCCTTACCCACCCTTAACAGAGAAAAGCATCAAAAGTACCTCAGGCCATGCCCGTCCCGACAACCATCTTTTCCTCAAACCGAAGACCGAGTCACCCAATCCTATCAACCACACTACCTCAAACCGGCGTCCAGGACACCCAATCCTAGTGATCAACATCACCTCAGTCAAGTTACCTACCTATCCATACGATTCGGGCCCAATATCATGCCACATGAAATTTTACATAATTAAAATCATGGCATATTACATTGCAATAATCAAGAAATTCTATCAGTAATTTCACCTTTCACATTTCAAAAGCATCTATAGTATGGAAATTGATATTATTCACATGGTATTATCACTTCACAAATCATATTTGTAGTTATGAAATTGAAATACCTTTAAAATGTTCATATCAAAAATCCAAGAAAACTCGCCTTGCCATACCTGGCCAAAGTCCAATTCTCCCTTAGCCCACTAGGTCAAGGGTCACACGTCAAAATTTGTAACATCACATACCAAGTGATCCACTGAGGTGAAAATAATATAAAATATAATCTGAGAAAATGAAAAATTGCAATTCTCAGCCAAGGTAACTTGGTCCATCCCTCATACCTAGGGCTGAAGGCACCCAAAAACAAGCTAGAAACCCAAATCTAATAAAAAACTATCTCCGGTCTACCATATCCCAAATAGTAAAACCAACAGAGGTAAAATGGTAGTATTGATATCATTAGTAGTTAGTCAAAATCTGATACTAAATCCATATAAGAAACAAACCCCTATAATACCACTTTGTAACATCCCAGACCCGAACAACCACTCGAACAGTGCTAAATAGGTCGGGTGTTACTACCTTAGGTACACCTCCCCAAACTCAAAAGGCTGCTGACTAGCAGCGAGGGTGTAAAAAGGTATAGTGGGGAGGTTATACCCTCTTGGAGGAAAATAAGGTACTGGTCTGAGTATAATATAAAATAAGAGACTCTACAGACTCAAACCAGACCAGCATAGTGGAAGCACATTAAATGGAAGATAAACTATCAGAATTAATATAGAAAGAAACGCATCAGAAAGTATCAAAACAACATGTTGAACACAACTTATAACAAATACTGAAATAACTAACCATTCATTCACAGAAGGTCATACATGTTAATAACAATGGCTCCCATGGATAACCAACAGTATCTACAAAATAAATTAAGCATACTAATATGGGATAGAAATTAAAAAAAAGTAACTCTAGCTATACATGACCTCAAGTTCCATGCCAAATCTTCATGCAACAGCTAATACAATCTAGCTCCTAAATCTGATCTCTTTCCTGCTCGTAAATCCATAAAGTCTACACATGCCTCGAAGGGCCCGTGCAGGGTGTGAGATGAATCTCAATAGGATATCACCCAATGGTGCATAACTATTATAGGTTTTTAAGTAGTAATTAATCAATAAGTAAAGTAAACAATTTGATGGAAAATGTAATCACAACCTCCACTAGTTCTTAGCATCCTCTAGGGAGCATCACCTGCTTCAGCCAATGCCAGAATCTCAGCCATGTAACCTAGAACCATGTACCTCTTGACACTGTGTGTCTCAAGTACTAATGTCTCATAGGCATGCCCAAGCAGTAGTAACCTGACACCTTGTGCCTCCTAACACCTCATGTATTAATTACCGATGTCCTATAGGCACACCCAAGAAGTAGTAACCTAGAATCGTGTGCCTCCTGACACCTATTGTCTCAAGTACTCACATCCTATAGGCACGACCAAACAATCTGAAGGCTCCTCACCTTCCATGTAGCTTCTAAGACAAGCATGTAGGGTCGAAATAGTGATTTAGATGCTCAATATATAAGAGGGGGGGTGAATTGTATACTTTAAAAATTCCTTTGGAACCTTTAAAGATAGTTACAAATAGCTATGTTTCCCTTAAGCAAAGGTAAGGGCTAAGTTTAACAAAGTTAAACTAAGCAAATTCACAACACCTCTAACACCGAATGCAAACATGGAAAGAGATTCCGAAAGTAGGTTCCGGAAATATGGTTCCGAAAATTGAAACTTAACAAAAGTTACAATATGTGATTCTACCTTAAAGTGTATAGAATCTAAATGAAACAGAGTACAAGTAAGGAAGTATAAGAAGGTTATACTTTCCTTATAATACAAAATGCAGCGGAAATAAACAAGTAGTAGAACTACAAGAAACAAGATAATAGTCTTTTATCCCAAAGAGAAGGGTATCCAACAACCTTGGATAAAGGTCCCTTGATTTATACTTTCAAGCAAGTCTGTCTTACCCACACCAGGGTAAGCCCTCGATACGAAGATCAGAGTGTTTCTGTCTTGCTATCCTCGCAAGCCCTCAACTTCAAGGTAGTTGGAAACCTCTGTCTTCCTCAGTGAGGAAGCCCTCGAACTTCAAGGTAGTCGGCACCTCTATCTTCCTATCCCCGGCAGTCCTCAAATGTAATCACCAACATTCGGAGTCGCACGAATCTTTGAGAGTTAATAAAAGCCTCTCTCTCTAGAAATCACTTCAAGCATGTAATCACATGAGTCGAAGATCAGTCAGCCTTTCAGCAGCCATCAGCCTTATCATCTCTTTCAAATGAGCTCCTATTTATAGGTAAGGTCGGCCTCCTTCCCAACGGTCATATTTTCCTTAAAAATCGGAGGGACCTATACACGTGTAACTTAACCAACGGTTAGTTTTATAACAGAATAGATGAAATCGTTTTATAACAAAACAAGTGTAACAGAATGTACGACACCGTTTAAATTCTAACTCAAAAGATTCGGAGTGAAGGTTCGGAGTGAATAAATCAGAGTGTACAAAACAGAGATGATCAGATTCTGTTTAATAGATGAATTCAGAATGAGAATTCGGAATGAGAATTCGTCATCAGAATTCTTAGTGAGAATTCCTCATCAGAATTCTTAATGGAAATTCATCATCAGAATTCGTAATGAGATTTCATCTTAAGAATTCGTAATGAGAATTCGTATCCAGAATTCAGAATGAGAATTCATCATCAGAATTCGTAACCTGAATCTGGAATTGGACTTAGTTAGAGTTCGTAATCGTAATTCAGAATGATACTTTATTACAGTTCTCATCTGGAATCCGGAGTGAAACTTCCTTACAAATCTTATCTAGAATTCGGATTCTAAAACAGAATACTTTATATCAAAGTTTCAAACAAATCCGAGAAAACAGAAATGAATCTGAATTTTATACTTAGGAAAAATATGGATGAAAATATGATAAGGATAATTTTTCTTACAAAAGCGAATTTCCTTATAAAAGCAATTTTCCTTATAAAAGCAATTTTCCTTATAAAAGCAATTTTCCTTATAAAAGAAATTTTCTTAAAGATAAGATGTTTGTGATTTTCAAAACAAGAAGGAATGGAAAAATCATAAGGAAAACCTTATTGACTCAACAATCTCCCCCTTTTTGGAAAGCACAAACATCCTTACGAAAAAGAAATTCTAAGAAGAAAGAAAAAACATTAAGGATTATCTCCCTTTTCTTTAAGGATATTAATGAATATGACTAACTCCCCCTTAGGCTTTGAAACTCTAAGGATCATATTCATATTTTCGTAGTGGAATTTCATTACGAAAAAGAAAGTCTTCTTTAATGAAAAACTCCACCTTAGATAAACTCTTATTAGAGTTCTTTTTCTTAAGTATCTTTTCCTTCTCCCCCTTTGTGATTTTCAAAAAGAATTCGAGGGAATGGAAATATAACAAAGTACCTGAAATATTAGTTACAACAACAAAAGAACCGACAAGCACAAATTACATTAAGTTTGAAATCTTGGCAACAAAGAAAATTAGATACAACAAAAAGATCGGATTTATCTATTTCGGATCTTTTTCCTTCGAAATGAGCCCATTAAGAATAGTCTTGATCTTCTTCAGGTCTTTATGATCTTCTTCAGCTTGCTTATCTAAGACCACTATTCGTGCAGATTGAGCTTCAATCTTTTCTTCCTGGGCTTTCAGCTTTTCTTCCTGAGCCTTGAACTTTTCTTCCTGAGCCTTCATCTTCTGTTCAAACTCAATCCGATGATCCCTTTCAAACTTCCAGTTTTGAGAAACGGAATTTAGCTTCCCATTCAGATCTCTGACTTCTTGAATCCGGAAGTTCTTTTCATCTGTCAGCTTCTCTTCAAAGGAAGAAGTCATCTCATTTATCTTCCTGTCCTCAGTCTCAAAAGCATCTTTAACATTATCTTGAAATTCATCGAATAACCTTCAACAGTCTTCTTCGACCAGTTTTTCATTCTCTTGAATGATTTTCTATGAGCTTCGTAGCCAACAAATAAGGTTTTAAATTGAGCCTCAATCTCAACGCACTTGTCCATAACCATAGATACGGAGTCAGTTTTCTGATTCAAAGCATGTTGGAGCATCTTACATCTTGAATCAATACTTGAGAAGGTCGGAATGGTTCCCACCAACTTCTTTGAAGACTTGACAACAAAGTCATGCCCCACCGAGGATGACTCCGAATATGAAATTTTGCTTGGAGAATTTTCTTCCTCAATATGCTCCAACTTCCTTTTTGATGAATCACCATATTCTCTTTTCTTGCTAGCCACTGATTTCGGAGTCTCAACAAGGAGTTGCTTTCCCTTGTCTTTTTTCAGAATCAAATCTTGATCAGGAGTTTTCTGCTCGCTAGTAGACACTTGAATGACATCATCAACTACTTTTTGAACAACATCTTCCTCATTCTTATCCTTCTCTGGAGTTACTAACTTAGAGGATTTAGCCTCTGAAGTTCGGAGTGATAGGTGTTCCGAAGGCGACCCCTTATAATCATCTACTTCTTTCAATAAATCTCATGTTTCACCACTTCCTTCAGCAACTACTTCTTGCTCTTCCACTTGTTGAATTTGCTCGAGTTGCTCAAAATGTTCAGCTGTAATCTCTTCCGGAAAATCAAGGTTTCTTCCTGGAGTCTCAGGTAGATATTCCAAGGAGAAAGATCTCGGAACTGGAATGCTTCCGGATACTATTTCATTAAATTTTAACAAAGTTTGGACTGCCTCAGATTCTGACATCTTCTTCTTGAGCTTCTTTTCCTTTACTTGTTTTTCAAGCTCATCAGCAGTTCTCTCCTTCAGGGACTTAGCCTCCGCAGGGTCCAATCCGAACTGTGAATCCCCTTCTTTTCTTTTCTCTTTATCTGCTCTCCACTTCGCAACAACCTCATCATGAAAGGCCTTCTTCTTCTTTGGTTTGGGAGGTACGGTTTGAACTTCCTTAGATTTAGGATCCTGTACTTCAGCTGCAACTTCTTTCAACTTTCTTTTCTTTACTGGCTTAGATGATTCCGGTTCAGAAGCCTTCGGAGCCGCTTCTTCTTGATTGGGAAAATCGAAGAACTCACCAGTCTCCTTGTTGAAAGCCACATCCATCCTCTTAAGGGTATCATCACTGACCAACAAAATTTTGCAAACCCTTGGATTAGATCTGCAAGCTTCCTTGAAGGACTCAAGGCACTGAACTATCAACTTTGATAAAATTTCTGGGTACATTACGATCTGGGCTCTGAGATTTCCTTTCTTAAGATTCTCAATGTTTATAAGAATGTGCCTCATGAAGTTAAACTTCCTTAGATTTATCAGGAAATCTAAGATATAGATCTCACTCTTCTTCAGGCTGTCTTTATCACCATTCCTCGGTACGATAAGACCTTGTACCCACAATTCTAGAATCTAGAAATTTGTAGGAAAACTAGCAATCTTCGGAGCTTTGTCATCTGAGAGTCCGAGAGTTTTCAAGGATTTTTCCTTGTTGAAGCTACCCTTAGAATCTGGCAACACATGAGATGTGAAATCTGCTTCTCCTTCATAGTTTAGCCCTACCAAGCTTGCTGCCTTGGTATAAGAAAGCTTATAAGTCTTTCCATAAGACTTAAAAGAAAACTTCTCCCTATTATCTTCCTGAAAGAAGGAAACTATTTCATAGAACTCAACAAGTAACTCCGAAAAAACATCGTCTTGATTCCCCGGTTTGGACACAACAATATCTTCCCACCCATTCAACTTAATGTTCTTCGAAATAAGAGAATCATAGTTGTTGAATAAATTCGGATGGACTAACCTTTCTCTGTAAACTAACCTTTGTGAAATAGGTTTAGAGGATGACATTTCTTGAGAAGCTAACTCCACAGACATTCGGATCTGATGACCTCTTAGAAGTTCAGAATGGAGAAATCTGAGGTTCGGAACGGCCTTAAATCAGAGAGGCAGAGCTTCGAGACGCTGGAGCTTGAAATCGATGTGGGACAAGTATTTGGGTCCCCTTTATATAGGCAATGAGATGACGGTTCAACTTCTACGGTTGATCGAATGGTTGTGATAAGCTGAGATCAGATCTGACGGTTGAAAACGAATTCTCAAGAAAACTTGAATCAGATCTTTTTTAGGTTTTTATTAAAACAACGAATTAAGAAAACTATAATCCGAAAACAAAATATAAGAAAATGCCAGCAAGTAAAATATGATTACGAAAACTTGATTAAGGTAATCATACCTTTCGGATTGTCTTAGGAGGATTATTCGTAATGGGTAATATTCTTACGAAAACAAACAAAAAAACGTTATTACGAGAAGACAATTTGGAAAACTCGCTATGAAAAACAAACTTAGTACGGAAAAACTCATTACCGAAAACTCATTATGGAAAACTCAGTACAAAAAACAAATTCCAAGAATTTTAGGGGGAAAAATATTATGAGAGATTCAGTACGAAAGTTCCATTATGAAAATACTAGTACGAAATTTTCCATTCCGGATGTTTTCAATACAAACACTTCCATTCCAGAAGTATTCTGTACGAAAATGTCCATTCTTGAAAATTGTAGTTCCGGAAATTCCATTCTGGAAATCTTCGTTCCGAAAAGTTTGAAAACAAACTTTGAAAAACATTGTTATTCTATCAAACAAATGTACCCCCCCCTATGAAAAGGAGTTTATTGCGGTAAGGATACTTTTTCAACAGAATGTTAATTAAGAAAGATTACCTTACGGTTATTATTCCTAACTTCTGTTTAATATATTCAAATCTACCAGAAGGCAAATATTTTGTGAAAATATCAGCAAGTTGATCTTGCGTTCCAATAAACTGAAGAATAATATCTCCTTTAAGTGTGTGATCCCTAAGAAAGCGATGCCTAATATCTATGTGTTTTTCACGGGAGTGATGTGCAGGGTTCTTACTAAGAGCAATGGCACTAGTGTTATCATACAAAATTTGAGTTTTAGTAAAACTCAAGCCATAGTCTGTGTGTGTGTGTTGCATCCACAACACTTGAGCACAACAACTTCCAGCTGTTACATATTCAGCTTCAGCAGTGGAGAGTTCTACAGAATGTTGCTTCTTGCAGGACCAAGAAACTAATGAATCTCCTAAGAAATGACAAGTTCCAGATGTATTTTTTCTATCCATTCTACATCCACCAAAGTCAGCATCAGAAAATCTTTTTAGGATAAAATCATTTCCATAAGTATAAAATAATCCTAGATCCATGGTTCCCTTAAGGTAGCGAAAAATTCTTTTTACTTCCTTTAAGTGAGATTCCGTAGGATTGGATTGATATCTTTCACATAAGCATACTGAAAACATTAAGTCTGGTCAACTAGCTGTCAAGTAAAGTAAACTTCCTATCATTCCTCTAAAAGATGTTTGATCTACTGGTTTCCCAGCTTCATCAAGATCTAAAGAATTTGAGGTACCAATAGGAGTACTTAAACTCTTAGTGCTGTCATAACCATACTTTTTAAGAATATCTTTAATATACTTATGTTGAGATATGTAGGTTCCTTCTGGTTTTTGAGAAATTTGAAAACTAAGGAAAAATGTTAACTCACCCATCATACTCATTTCAAACTCAGATTTCATTAGACTTGCAAAAGAGTCGGTCAAAGATTGCTGAGTTGAACCAAATATGATGTCATCAACATAAATTTGAATAATCAAAACATTTTTCTTATCTTTCTTTATAAAAAGGGTTGGATCTGCATTTCCCTTAACATAGTTATTTTGAATCAAAAATCCAGTAAGTCTATCATACCATGATCGTGGGGCTTGTTTAAGGCCATACAGAGCTTTGGTAAGTCTAAAAACATGATCAGGATGTTTTGTATCTTCAAATCCAGGAGGTTGTTCAACAAAAACTTCCTCTTGAACATAACCGTTAAGAAAAGCACATTTCACATCCATTTGGAAAAGTTTGAAATTAAAGAATGCTGCAAAGGAAAGTAAAATACGGATAGATTCAAGTCTAGCTACTGGAGCATAGGTTTCTTCATAGTCTATTCCCTCTTGCTGATTATAGCCTTTAGCAACAAGTCTAGCTTTATTTCTTACTATGACTCCATTTTCATCACATTTATTTCTAAAAACCCATTTTACTCCAATAACAGAAGTTTCCTTAGGTCTTTCAACCATGGTCCAGACTTTATTCCTTTCGAATTCATTTAGTTCCTCTTGCATGGATTTAATCCAATCATCATCACCTAAAGATTCATCAGTGCTTTTAGGTTCTAATTGGGAAAGAAATGCTAGATGTTCTACTTCATTTCTTAAGGAACTTCTAGTCCTTACAGGTTGATTTACATCACCAATGATACTATCACTGGGATGATTCTTAAGAAACACCTGATTTGGGTTTTGTAAAACCTGAACATAGGGTAGAAAGTCTTCTGGGGTAAATGATTCAGAAGTATCTTCTAGAACATTATCCATATCATAAGGTTCTTCTATCAAATGTTGATAATCAGTTTTTGAAAACACATCTGAGGATGTAGGTAGGGATGGTTTAAAAACAAAAGGATATGAATCATCAAATTTTACATGTACTGTTTCTTCAACAGTGCAAGTATTTTTATTAAAAACTCTATAAGCCTTAGAGGTTGTGGAATATCCTAAGAAAATACCTTCATCAGATTTTGGTGCGAATTTATGTATGTTATCTTTAGTATTCAAAATGAATACTTTGCAACCAAAAACCTTGAAGTATGATAGTCTTGGTTTTCTACCATTCCATAACTCATAAGGAGTTTTATTAAGAAAAGGTCTAATCAAAACTCGATTTATAGTATAACAAGCAGTACTTATAGCTTCAGCCCAGAAATTTATAGCTATATAATATTCACTCAACATGGTTCTAGTTATCTCTTGAAGAATTATATTTCTTCTTTCAACTACACCATTTTGTTAAGGAGTTCTAGGTGCTGAAAAATTGTGAGTAATACCTTTTTTACTACAAAAAGTTTCAAAATTAGAATTTTGAAATTCTCCTCCATGATCACTATGAATAGTTTTCAATGGAAGGTTTTTCTCAATTTTAACTTGAGCTCTAAAACTTTTGAAATAAGAAAAAGCTTCAGATTTCTTTGCTAGAAAATAAACCCAAGTAAATCTAGTGTAATCATCAACTAGTACAAACACATAGTATTTGCCTCCAATACTTCCAGTTTGTATAGGACCAAAAAGATCCATGTGCACTAACTGTAATTCATCGGTTGTTGAGACTTCACCGATTGATTTAAAAATAGATTTATGTTGCTTACCATATTGACAAGGATCATAAACTTTAGAAGAATCAAATCTAAAACTCTGGTAGATCCTTAACTAGTTTCTTCTTAGAGAGTTTACATAGGTTCCTAAGGTTACAGTGACCTAGTCTTCTATGCCATAACCAGGAATGATCTTCCATTTCACTAAGGCAAGGTAAATCTTGACTCCTGAGGTCTTCTAAATTTAAGGTGTAAACATTCTCTTGCCTATTGGCTGAGAGAATAAATTCTTCCTTAGAATTGTGAACTAAGCACTTATCATTCCCAAAATTCACAAGGTAACCTTCATCACATAACTGGCTTATGCTAATGAGGTTGTGCTTAAGACCCTTAACAAAAAGAACATTTGAAATCAAAGTTTTACCAAGAAAAACAATATTACCAATACCAATAATCTCACCCTTAGCATTATCTCCGAAAGTTACCTTTCCTCCTTTCGTTTTGATAATCTTTTCAAAATATCTTTTGTTACCAGTCATGTGTCGGGAACATCCACTATCCATGTACCATGTATTGTTGCTGGTACTCTCTTTATTTTCCTGAAATCAAGAAGAAAATTAGACTTTCGGAATCCAAACTTGTTTGGATCTAAGATTTCCAGATAATAAAATTTTAGGTACCCATATCTTCTTAGAAAAGTAAGCTTTGTGAAATCCTAGAGATTGGGTTTTGTTTAAGGAACAATCCTTTGCCCAGTAACCACCACATTGACACTTAGTACAAAATGGGGCACTTTGAGGAACAAAATAATTGTTACTAAAAATTGGTTTTGCATGGGTATAACCAAATCCAGATTTATTTCTTAAAGGTCGTATTTGGGAATACATTTTATCAAAATTTTCTTTACCATGGGTAAAGTTTGATAAACACTTCTTTAAGGAAAAAATTTCAGATTTGAGTTTTATAACCAAGTTTTTATCCTCAAAATCATTAGTTTTTTAACTAGAGCTAGGCTTGAAAACATTTTTATTAGAAATTACTTTTTCTAACTCTTTAGAAAGTTTATTCTTCTCAGAACTTACTTCCTCAAGATTTTTTGAAATACTTTCAAAATCTGCATTTTTCTTATCAAGATCTTTAGAAAGATCTGATATCTCTTTCGTAAGAATAGAATTCCTAGAGTTTGCCTTATCAAGTTTTTTATTGAGTTTAGAATTCTCAATATAAAGAAGTTCAGCAAACCTATAGACTTCTTCATAAGTAGGTAAAGTATTTTCTTCATCAGAAGATGATTCTTCATCAGAAGAGTTATAATACTTACTATCATTAGAATTTAAAGAAACATTGGTCAATGATTCAGCATTTCGTACCTTAGCCATAAAACAATGATTATCAATAGGTAATCTGGCTATAAGACTAAGATTCTTCTGTCCTGAAGATTCATAATCAGAAGATTCATCTGAAGAGTCACCACCACTGGCACTCCATGTGTCATTAGCATTCATAACTTTCTTAGCTTTTTCTTTATAATACTTCTTTCTGTTCCTGTCTGAATGTCTTTCTTTCCTTTATTTCTTTTTGAGAATAGGGCAATCTGGTCTTATATGTCCAGCTCTCTTGCATTCATAACAAGTAACTTCTCCATCTTTCTTATCTCTCCTTTCATTTTTCTTATACTTGCATTGGAAATTTCTCTGGCCAGCTATCTTGTTCATCCTTCGAGCAAGATTTGCTAATTCATTTTTAGAGATTTCACTCTCACTAGAATCTGACTGAAATACCATCTTCTTAGACTTAGATCTGGTTACTCTCTCAGGAGTCTTAGCTTTCATATGATTTGATGTTGTTGTAAAAGCAACAGTGCCATTTCCATTTTTCTTCTTGATGTTTTCAGCATCTCTCTTCATTCTGGTTTCATGTAGGAGAAGAGTTCCAAAAAGCTCATCAAGAGAAATCTGAGTCACTTTCCTGTTCTCATCTATAGCTGTTCTTTTTTATTCCCACTCATTAGGCATGATATCAATTATCTTATCCACAAGAGCTTCATCATATAAACATTTTTCTCCCATAGACTGTAGACTGTTTACGATAGTCATAAATCTCTGTTGAACTTTACAAATTGGTTCTCCATAAGGAAAGTTGAAGCCATGATATTCAGCTCTAAGTATAGCTCTTCTAGTCTCAATCACTTTAGAAGTTCCAAAGTGTGTAAACTCTAACTTTTTCCAGATACAGTTAGCTGCTTCACAAGAATAAATTTGGCTATATATATTTCTAGTCATTGAACAAAGTAGAGTATTGTGTACCTTATAGTTGAGTTGATATTCTTGCTTTTCCTGGTTAGTAAAAGTTCTAACTTCCTTGTCAGGAATTTTATAATCACTAGTAAGCATAACAAAATTGTCTACTCCAGTGTTGATAACAAAAGTCTTCATTAGATCTCTCCAGTACTCATAATCATTACTATCAAAGATTGGTGGTCTTGTTGGATTCAGATTATCAATTGAACCAACATTAATTCCTGCCATACTTATAATAACCTTCGGCACACAATCTTGTTAGTAGAACAGATTCGTAAAAACAAAGTTCGGAATGAAAAAGTTCGGAATGATAAAGTTCGGAATGATAAAGTGAGCAAGAAAAACTTATTCGTAAGTATAAGTATTTCAGAGACCTCCTCTGATACCAATTGTAGGATTGGTATAGAGTATGAGGTTTCCAACCTTTGATACCAATTGTAGGATCGAAATAGTGATGTAGATGCTCAATATACAAGAGGGGGGGTGAATTGTATACTTTAAAAATTCCTTTGGAACCTTTAAAGATAGTTACAAATAGCTATGTTTCCCTTAAGTAAAGGTAAGGGCTAAGTTTAACAAAGTTAAACTAAGAAAATTCACAACACCTCTAACACCGAATGCAAACTTGGAAAGAGATTCCAAAAGTAGGTTCCAGAAATATGGTTCCGGAAATTGAAACTTAACAAAAGTTACAATATGAGATTCTACCTTAAAGTGTATAGAATCTAAATGAAACAGAGTACAAGTAAGGAAGTATAAGAAAGTTATACTTTCCTTATAATACAAAATGCAGCGGAAATAAACAAGTAGTAGAACTACAAGTAACAAGATAATAGTCTTTTATCCCAAAGATAAGGGTATCCAACAACCTTGGATAAAGGTCCCTTGATTTATACTTTCAAGCAAGTCTGTCTTACCCACACCAGGGTAAGCCCTCGATACGAAGATCAGAGTGTCTCTGTCTTGCTATCCCCGCAAGCCCTCAACTTCAAGGTAGTTGGCAACCTCTGTCTTCCTCAGTAAGGAAGCCCTCGAACTTCAAGGTAGTCGGCACCTCTGTCTTCCTATCCCCGGAAGTCCTTGAATGTAATCACCAACATTCGGAGTCGCACGAATCTTTGAGAGTTAATAAGATCCTCTCTCTCTCTCTCTCTAGAAATCACTTCAAGCATGTAATCACATTAGTCGAAGATCAGTCAGCCTTTCAGCAGCCAGCATCCTTATCAGCTCTTTCAAATGAGCTCCTATTTATAGGTAAGGTCGGCCTCCTTCCCAACGGTCATATTTTCCTTAAAAATCGGAGGGACCTGTACACGTGTAACTTAACCAACGGTTAGTTTTATAACAGTTTAGACGACATCGTTTTATAACAAAACAAGTGTAACAGAATGTACGACACCGTTTAAATTATAACTCAAAAGATTCAGAGTGAAGGTTCGGGGTGAATAAATCAGAGTGTACAAAACAGAGATGATCAGATTCTGTTTAATAGATGAATTCGGAATGAGAATTCATCATCAGAATTTCTAGTGATAATTCCTCATCAGAATTCGTAATGGAAATTCATCATCAGAATTCCTAATGAGATTTCATCTTAAGAATTCATAATGAGAATTCCTATCCAGAATTCGGAATGAGAATTCATCATTAGAATTCGTAACCTGAATCTGGAATAGGACTTAGTCAGAGTTCGTAATCGGAATTCGGAATGATACTTTATTACAGTTCTCATCTGGAATCCGGAGTGAAACTTCCTTACAAATCTTATCCAGAATTCGGATTCTAAAACAGAATACTTTATATCAAAGTTTCAAACAAATCCGAGAAAACAGAAATGAATTCGAATTTTATACTTAGGAAAAATATGGATGAAAATATGATAAGGATAATTTTTCTTACAAAAGCGAATTTCCTTATAAAAGCAATTTTCCTTATAAAAGCAATTTTCTTTATAAAAGCAATTTTCCTTATAAAAGCGATTTTCTTAAAGATAAGATGTTTATGATTTTCAAAACAATAAGGAATGTAAAAATCATAAGGAAACCCTTATTGAATCAACAAAGCACCCCCAAACCATAATCACATAACCACAACGATGGGTGCCTCTACCCACACGAGTAGTCAAAATCACCTCATCACAGAGTCATCTATGTGCACATGACCCAAAGTCATAGGTGAGCAGTAATCACCAAATATATAACCCAAGCCACATAACCTCTGACGCCTCATGTCCATACGACCATGTCTCTCAAGAATCTGATGGCCTTTCCATCCAAGTAACCCATTCCTTGCCAAACCTGGCAGTCCAACTGCCTCAAAACGATGTCCATGACTCCCAATATCATGGTCAAACCACCCAATAATCCGGGCCAATCCCAACCTGTGATCAACATCATTCAAGAATATACGGGTCATTCCCAACAAAACCCAAAGGTTCCAACAAATTCAATTCATCAATTACATATTTATCACATTTAAAAAAATAACATAAATAGAAAAAACAATCTAAACAGTTGAATTTCACTAGCCCAACAACTATCACACTGCATCACTAAGGTCTTGAATTCCTCTAAAAACCTAATCAGGATTTACCAAATTAAACATACCAGTTCAAAATAATGCAGGCCAATTATAACCATTGTGGCACCCAGGACAAAATGTCCTAATGAGCGATGACCTCTCACCCAGCCTTGCTCAAGCAATTCAGGAAATATGGCATGCCCAAAGGCATCCCATGGGTCTAACAATTATTTCGAATTGCATTTTCAAATATAATGGGTCCCACTCAAAAATACCTAAAGATGCACCAAAGGTCGGGCCACCCAAATGTCCTAAAAAATATAAAATAAGGTATGCACCACCTACCTCGTACTCATATGATGATCCTCCTATAGTAAAAACCTTTAATTCGATCTAAAACATAGTAGATCTACAAAAAAATCATAAACTCTTAGGGTCTTATAACATGATCATGAACAGAAATCAAGATGAAAGGCTCAAGGGGAATCAAGGGCTCATTGAGGGAGTTTAAAATCATCTGATGGCGATCAAAACAGAGTTTGTACGGACGATCGAGAGAAAAAACGAGCTCTGGTGCCACTTGTTCGTGAACTCGAATGAGACCCTCTTCCCTCTACCTCAAAATGAGGCTACTACCCATTTTAATGAACCAAAAATAAAATAGATGGTGTGTATATAAAAGTAAACAGTGTGTGTCCTCTTTAACTATTAATTTAGGGGCCTACTTTTCCCTCTGCACTTGCTGACATGACTACATAGTGTGTACTAGGAATTATACAACATGTACATGGTCAATTTCTTTTACCCTCACTGACAAACATACACGCCATGTATAGCCGCCACATGGTCAAGACCTACACAGCGTGTACTATAAAGACACTGCATGTCCATGGTAAAATATCTCCCTTGGTAACTTACCCTATACAAAATGTATGGACATTACACATGGAAAAGTGTACACAACATGTACTTGGGAGTACATGATGTGTAACCCAAAAAATTCCAGAACCTTCCTAGATTCCCCTATTTCTTCAAAAATAGTTTCAAAAGAACTCAAAAATGAAAAAAAAATCCATACCTGAAAAGAAGAACTGAGTTATTACACATCTTATAAGGTGGGATAAAAACTATCTTATCTTCTGGTACCAACTCGATCATGAACTCAATCTTCTTATTAAGGGTAATATGTATAACTCATAATGAAATACATCCTAAAAATGGTCTACCACTAGAGAAATATTATCCTTCTACATTCCACCATCATCTAGAACAAGACATGCTATATGGGCCATGATAAAATCCAATCTGTACTAAATTAGTCATGTATGACGACCATGAAGATCCCATACACCTTGGTGAGAATAGTTGTCTCCATCTAGAGATAGAAAGGTGAATATCTTATGGTAATAGTTGATATGAATCTATTATAAAACTATTGAATCCATACCAAGAGTCAAATTAAAACATATCATTTTCCAACATGAACAGTTCCAAAAAGAAACAGAAACCACTAATATCTAAAGAACATGCATTGTGACATTTTATATTCTCTGAATGCACTACCAATGGTTTCTCAAAGGTCAAAACACCATCCACGATTTCCATAAAAAAGAAAGAAAAAATTTTAAAAAAGAGTAGATAAAAGGGGAATGTGATGCTTCTTTATCAAAAAAACATAGGCAAGTGTAGATGATGTAAGAATCATGCCTCTGATACTAGTAGTTATTATATCCACAATAGTCTAAGTAGTCTTCATAATTTGAATCTAACATTCCCCTATATTTAGTACTGTCACTCCATCATTGGGTTACCATGTCCCTTGAATCAACCAAAAAAATTAGTGAAACTCTAGATACTTGCCTGTTGAGGGGTAGCTGATTCCTTCCTAGACTATGGTACTAGTTTGAATCACATGTTGCTAATATTTTACTACATTCCCCTAAAAACCTCTGTAGGTGACCTAAATAACTGTAAACATGGAACTCATAATTAGTATGAAAACTTTGAGGATTATCATGGACCAATTTTCAACAATGATAGAACTGCAATAAAGCATGGTCCTGATATAGATTCATACTTCCCTGACTACTATGATTTCTATTTCCTTAGAGAAAACTATCATAGTGACACTTCTTACCACAAGAAGAATAGATCCTAGTTCACCCTGATGAAACATTTTGGTCACTGATCAGGGACTCTCTGTAGTTCCCTTTGGTGATGAGTGCCTGATTCATCACATATAAAAATCTACTCAAGCAAATGATGTTCACCTGGGACTTGATCTCATAGAAAACCCCATCCTAAAAATATCTCTCCCAAGAGATCTCATCAACTTCCAAATATGCCATAAACTTCTATAGTTCAATGAAGCGTCTAGAAAAGTCCCTAACTAACATACCCTCTTGTGTTATATGTATAAACTCACAAGAATTCTCATCCCTCAATGTCAATGGATAATGGTTTATCGATAAATTCACATCAAAATCCTTCCATGATAACTCCTCTTGTTTCCCATCCTCATCTAGAATATCCCACCAATTCATGGAAGGTCCATGAAGCATGTATGTATCATGATTAACCCTCCTATCTATTGGTGTCTCAAGATTCTTGAATATCTTCTAAACTAAATCAATCAGAAACATGACTACTGAGGGGCCTCCCTCCCCATTGAATGTAGGTGGATGCTATAGTTGAAACTCTCTCGTTAGCTCAAAAATCAAAGGCACGATGTGAACAGTATACCTTTCCATGTATCACATGACCCTCAAAAAGCTTTCATGAAGATGAAAATCCATCTAATCCTCAGAAGATATAGAAATATTTTGCTCTGTTATGTTAGAAGTGTGCTAATTTCCACTCTCTTTACACTCAACCTGAAAATGATGAGGAGGAATCTTCTCTACAAGACAAAGACACCCCTTGGAACACTGGATAAAAAAAGTTCAACCTCAAATGGTGAAAAAAATAGAGAACTGACAACTTTTGGTCTCTCTAAAAATGTATTACAAGTGTTTTAGCAAGACATAATAGTTCTCTCATTTCGTTTATTAGATACAACAAGTATCACATTTCAAAGTTCATACAGTAAATTATATATCACATGAAATAAATATATATATATATATATATATCATGAATAATGAGGTCAATATATATCCCTATGTGTCTATCATGATTCATGCATACTCATATTACACCATACGAGGCCACAAGTATAAATCTCAAGAAACAATAACATCACACAACATGTGAATCACTCAAGGTGAAATAAAATCAACGGTCACAAGCGATCATCATGAACAACAATCCCATCCATGGGTACTCATATTTCCCCCCATACATGGGTTGGCCACTCCCATGAACAAGCTCATTTCCAAGTCCCGACACATACTATTATTCTTTATACCTTTCACCCAAATAGTACAAAAGAAAAAAGAAAAACCTTCTCTTATAATGCCATTTTGTAACATCTCCTTATTCAACACTCTCTCACATGGAAAAAGCAGGTTGGTTATGGGACCTCAAGAGTACCTACCCATATGTCAAAGGCTACTGACTAGAAAAAGGGTTGGGATGAATATAGTGGTAATAATATACCCATTGTTATAGAGTTACAATAAAATATAAATAAATAGTAACAATAAATATCAATGTGATGGAAATGGTGAAAACAGTATATCATACAAAGGTGAAGTGAAAGGGGAAACCAATAAACCAATAGTAATGAATCATGTGGTGATAGAATGACATGTATATAAATTTCAAATTAAAAGCAATACAAGTAAAATAACCGACTGACTAGATAAACTCAAAAGACCCCATTCCCAAACCCCATGTTGGTCCTGTCTCCAAACTCTATCCCATCCTACAAGAAACAATCGGCAACAAGGTCCCTTTCCCTTGTCCAAACTTGCATCCATGTAACATTATTGGCTACCAAACTACATCCTGAATAGGGCGTGAGTAAAAATTAGTATGTCGACATAACTGTATCTATAAAAACCATTCTGATAATAATTTTAAGCAATAAAATTATAAAAATGTGTATTAATTAATCAATTAATAACATACATAAATCAACATACTTTTGCACCATACTAGAATGTCTTTGATCGTGTAAAACAACCATTCCAACCATAACTATAAACAATGGAATAATCACATAACTAGGAAAATCTTTATGTATAAGAATTTCATTCTCTAGGAAAATCTTTATATATAAGCATTTAAGCATCGACTGGGACAAGCCTTCTATATAAGCATTTCTACATTAAACTCAGTCAATCACACTATATAAGCATTACAACATCAACTAGGCAAAGACATATATAGAATCATTTAAGAATCAAACTCATCCAAGCCCTCTATATAATCATTATAGCATCAATCACATCATAAATCATTATAGAAAGGATATCACAATATAACATAATAAGCCTTAATGGTTAATTTTTCAAATTACCATTTTTATTTCAACTACACCTTCATTTATATATTAAATTATCAATAGTCATAATAATATCCCATAGGATATTACCCAAATGATTCTATATCAATAAATCCCCTAAAATCTCATATCATGATGAAAAACACTTTAAACCATTCTCAAATTCATTATTAATCAAAGGGTTCGCTCAACCCATGGGTAGCCATAAGTCAGGTTGCAATACTATTAAATCCAGTGGGATCCAAGGAATAATCTATCACATGATTTATCATCATTAATTATTCAAGTAATTAATGTTCAAATCATGGTGGACAGTCATAGTATTTCATTTACTCAACAATTAAATAGACCATAGGGTTAGGTTTAGGCCACCAACCATTATTTGGTGATTAAGAAATGCTTTCAACTAGAATCACCAACAAGAACAGAGGCTATGAAGATCACAAGAAAGAACCTATATCACTCAATAATGAGATCAAGACCTAAAAAGACTGTGGTCAAGATATTTACACAACAACAATGGAATGAAATGGAAGAGAGGGTAAAACCAAAGAAAAACAACTAACCAGGGATCATATGTGTAATTGAGACATCATTAATGGAGGAAAGGGATTTAAAATTGGCTAGATAACCTTGGGTTTTGAGGAAGGAGAGGTTTCATACAAGATAACTAAAAATTATAAGTGTTTCATGCCCTTAATATCATTCATCCCATGACTTACATAGAGTGTAAGTGTATTACACAGAAGTTAATTCTTAATTATGACCTACGCTGAAATTCGTATCACCTCAGGTGATTTTAACCATGCTCGAACATTACACGTCATGTAATGAGGATTCACGGCATGTGACCAGTTCAGGCCATGAACCTATTCGTGGCCTATAGCATTTTCACAGCATTATCCTAGTATCACTTACAGGTCTTAAAACCCATTTACATGGAATTTAGATTCTCTATAGACATCTTTCATCCAAGCTTCTGTAAAATCACTTAAACCACCTCTACAAAACCACCCAAACCACCTATAAAGTCCTTCAAAATTTTACAAAGTTTTTATATCAAAATTCAATATAAAAATGATTCTAGTGTCCTAAATTGGATTAATTGATATATAATTGAACTAATTTTACTTAATAATATTTAAAAATACAATTAAAATTTATAAATAATTTTAACAAAATTTAGTTTTTAATTAAAATTATTTATTTTTTATTATTCACCAAAAAATGAAATTTTTAAGAAACATACCAAAAATTCACCCTAATATAATTTTTAGATGATGATTTTAAAAATGAAATTTATTTTTTCAAATACATTTTTTATAAGTGGTAAAAATTATATTTAAATTATGTGTACAAAGCACGACTAAACGAAATTTCAAAAAATATTGTTTTTTAGAAAACATTTCATTTTATTTTAAATGATTATTATTTTATTTCTAATCAATATATAATGAAAATTTTCATAATTTAGTTTGTACTATTAAATCAAACCAATTTATAGGTTAGGTTATAATGATATATTGAATTATGGTTTATTTCAACTTGGGGTTGCATGTTATCTAAGATATTAAAGATATTTAATTTAAATAAATATATATTTTAGGTTGTTTAAGCTTAGTGTTTCATGTCACATAAGGTATTTAAAAAATATTCTAATTTTAAATTCTTGTGGTTTCATATTCTCCCCACCTTAAATAAATTACATCCATGTAATTTAAACATGATCTTGATAATTAAGGGTTTGATATTTGAAAATTCTTTTTTCAAAAACCCACATCATAATAGTTCATAAAACATCCTCTTAATAAGAGATAAATGGGATTACATAGGTAATAAGGGATAACAGATAAATAGCTTTACATGTAGTATAAAATTAGTGGAAATTAAATATATAGACATGGAATAAAAGTGTAAATAATTTTTGATACTAATAGTGGTCATTAATCACAAGAAAGTGAATGATAAATTGAAAGTTAAGGGCTTCATAACAATAAATCTATAATGATTTAAAAAACCATAGTTTCAACATAAATGAAGGTAATAGGATAAAATATTTTTTTCAATATCTTTTTTCTAAATATGGTAAATTATTTTACTATTTAAGGATATAATAAAATATACTTTCTTGATATGTTTATATGAGAACAATTTCATTCTATTGTTGTGCTTTGATTATTTTCCAACTTATCACTTACATGAAGAAGTAAATATTAAAAATAAAATTTTGATGCCTAAAGCACTAAAATTAAATATTAATGAATCATAAGATCCATAAAAGAGTGAAAAGTCTTTCCGTATGTCATTAACTATTTTCAAAAACCTATATGGTAAGCATAAGTTATCCAATATAATACATTAATCTCTAAACCACAATAGTAACACCACTATTTTAGCATTAATATTTATTTGTTATGTTATTTAACTAAAAATAGTAACATATTAACCAGTTTATCATATAGGCTGGTAGTGGGTGTTAAACCCTTATTGTCCTTTGGTTGTGGGTTCAAGCCCCACGATCTTGTCAGATATTATGGGTTTTCAACCAGCATGCAGTTTTTCCTTTTTCTAAAACTATATTAATATAATTCCTATAAATTTACAAAAAAATATGATGGAAATCCTTGAAATAAAATTAATTATTAAATAACCTCTTTACTATGGTTTTCAATACAACTTATATTTCCTTAAAAATCCTAATAATCATGTTTGAATATTATTATAATGTCATTAATGATCATATTAACCCTAAAGGTTATCAATACCTTTAATCTTATGTCTATAAAATGTGAATGAATTAATCCTCAAATAACCTTTCCACTAAAACATATACTAAACCAATGGGTTTTATTGCTATAAATTTCTCCCAAAATATCCTTAATCATGTTTGAATCTCATCATATAAAACCTAAATAAGTGGTGTTTAAGACTTTGAACTTATGATTAATCTTAAACTCATAAATCAATTTTAGTATCCATACGTATTAAGTTAATAAATACATATATGCTTTCTAAAGTTTTACATAATACATATATGTTTTATGATTATTATAACCAAAATATAATTGGTAAGATGCTTCTAAAATTTAATTCTTGAATCCCAATACATTAATACTTCATCTGTTTTATTTCAACATAATTCCTACCTTAGCCTAGGGGTTAACCTTTAAAATATGGAATTGACTGGGATAATTCCTATGTTCCCCACATTTAAGACAAATTACTATAAATGGGTCCCTGGGTTGATATTTATTTCATTTCATTTTACTCTTCATTTTTACTTGTAAATTCATTGATTTATACCCTTTTTCCACACATAATTTATTTTTTGATTCTATTGAGACACTTTCTTGGGTTTCTCCTTCTATATTTATGACATGAATAAAATCGACCCTTTTTCCCTCCATGGTCACCACCACTCAAGCTCTTAGAGAACTCTATCCTTCTATTATTTAGTGATTATGGTAGTTTGTTAAGGTATAGGTTGTTAATCATATTTTAGGATAATTGATTAGGAATAATCATAATATCTTTCACTTCTATCATAATTCCATTTGGTTTCCCATAATCACCACATTTTCTTTCATGTTCAATGCTAACACGATTCCTTCGAGTTCCAGCTATTGACTAAAACCAAAAAGTATTGTATGAGAAACAATAATCATAGTGGGGAAACCATAAAGTCATTTATAATATTTTTAAATCATGAAATGTATTTCTTTAAACATAAATAACCTCATGTTTGACTTAGGTCATTCATATTCATCATCTAGTAAAATCCAAAATTATGGTTATTAAATAAAATGTGAATTATCCTAAGTATATCCCATGTGAGTTTCAAACTAGGTGTACAGTA
This sequence comes from Viscum album, assembly GCA_963277665.1. Lineage (NCBI taxonomy): Eukaryota > Viridiplantae > Streptophyta > Magnoliopsida > Santalales > Viscaceae > Viscum > Viscum album. Next base: position 1,504,865,884 of record OY728142.1, on the reverse strand, counting down.
AGGCTCATTTTCAAGCAGCAAGTGAGGATCGGGTCAAGAAAAATGCACCCTTTTTAGAGTTATTACCCCTAGGTACTTTTGTTCTGAAACCAAATCCCCTTGTAGTATCTATACAGGGATGAATTTTTAGGGAAAACCCACATAATATATTCTTTACAAAAATTTAGTATATTCTTCTATAATTATCCTCAAATCCTATCATATGGTTATGTTCCCTAATCTATGTTTCCTAAATCTAGTTCAAAAGGTTTCTACTAAACTTCCACTAATACCAACTATAGTGACCCTAAATCCAGTAAACTAAAGATGGTGTCTTTCTTTATTATATTGGAATAAGATACAAGGAATCACTTCTGGAAGGACTGGATAGTTTAGTACTCATAGTAAACTAGATACATATATGATTCTCATGTTATATTTTAAAACTCAAATTACAACATATTTTTTCCAGGAATAAATTTATCCCTCTAGAATATACTGGTATATAAAACATAGTACACTTCTTTTATTCCTAAGAAAAAAATAAGGGTGATCTTAAATGATCAGTAAGTGTTAAGTATAGTTGAATCTATGATGAATCAATAAGAATAATCAACATCAAAATTTAAATAATAGAACACACATGCTATTTAAATAACTAGATAACACATAATCAATATGGAAAGGTAAATGACTAAAATATGTTCCATTTAATCAAAGAACTAATAATGAAATGAATCCATATATAATATCATTACAAAAACATCATGGATAATAAGATAATCCATAATCAATAAGGAAAGGTAAATAACTAAACACATTCCATTTAATCAATAAAATAATAATAAAATGCATCCATATACAATATCATTGTGAAAATCTTGTGGATAATAAGGTAAGGAATAATCAATATGGAAAGGTTAATAATTGAAAACACATGCCAATAAACTGGGAATGAAATATATCCAAAGATAATATCATTGTGAAAATATCTTGGATAATAATTATTGAATTCTTAACAATAATATACTTAATTATTTGGCTTCATGGTGTCAGTCATCATGATACCTCTACCACTAAGACCTTACACAATATGGTTTAAGACTATAGGTAAAGACCCATTTAATTCTATCTTACTAATTTGTCTCATGAGACATACCAATTCATTGAGGAGATATATATTTCTAAGACTCACCCATAATTTCATGTTCAAATCATTCCTTATATATTTAATAATTTATTTAATTCATGAACATTGTGCCTTATAGTCAAATAACTGTATTGAGTAAAGAATATGGATTTATCGATATTTTCCAAGATAACAAAATAATTTCTAATATAGAACACTATATGTTGAAATTATATATGGTTTAAGAAATAAACATATCCATGATAAATAATATCGATATTTAGGGTAAATGTAATGTTCAATTGTCATATGAAAGTGAATATTTAAATGCAAATTTAAAGACTACAAAAACAATTCAAGAAAGTGAATGAAAATACTTTATTGGGTAAAAATGATCATAAACCATCCTTGGAAAGAATAAGGATAGTATCAATACAATAAATACCTAATGGATTATATGTTAAATAAATGTTTGTTGTCATTTATGAATAGAAATACCATAAAAATATATTTAAAAATATTATTGAGGAAAATATCCTTTCTATTTTGAAAATCACTTCTTAAAACTAAAATTTCACAAAACATGTTAAAAATAATTTTATTTGAAAATAATCCTTAAAATTTATAAAGTAATATTTAAAACATTGTGTGTTAATGAGGTTAGTAAATTCTATACATTTTGAGTATGTTAAAACAAATAATATTTTACATTTTTAGTAAAATATTAATAGGCCTTGTTTTACAAATAATATGATGGATTCATTAAAAAAATTGTTAAAAGTAAAAATGGGTAAAAAGATATTTATGAAATCATTTGGAAAAGGGTTAAAAATATTTTTGAAATCATTTTTAGAAAATAGGGTTTTTTTATAAAATGAATTTCTGACTAAAGAGAGAAATGAAGTCATATTTTTTAAAAAACATTTTCTCAATTATTTTAAGTACCAAAGTGTGAAAAATGGTACTATTACATGAAAATATCATGAAAAAAAGGAGAAGAAAATAAAATAGTTTTATTTTAAAATTATCAAATAACTTTGTTCAAATGAAATTCAAGAATAAATAATCTCGATTAGAATGAGATTGTGAAATAAACCATTATAATTATCATAATGTTGAAGTGATAATTAACCAATGAATTTATTATGTATAAAAAATAAAAATAAAAAATAAAAATAGTGGAAATAGAATAATTTATTTTCAAAATTAATTACACACATAATCTTAGAATATCAAAGACAATGAAGGAGTAATATAACCCAATGAAATTAAATTGAGTTATAAAATTCTTTAACACTTGGTAACTTTTAAGTTAAAACCCCTTAGATGAAATATTTCCAATTAAAACTTAAAATATAAATAATTATTAATGAGTAATGATATAACATGTAAAAGTGTAATTATATACACCTTATAAAAGAAATTAGGTGAATGACATTATAATATGCCTCAATGAAGATAAATTGTGATGAAGTCCCTCACCTCATGCTTCATTTTGGTTGAACATGATTTAAAATATTCTTTAGTGATTTTTAGACATGTCATTAACTTATAATAGAACTATATTATCATTTATAATATCATATATTACCCATTTATAACATCTTATCACCCTTTAATTAATAATATTTCATTATTTTCATTATTTTGGGTGTTAATTGCCTTATTTTCTCATTCGAGATTTATCATGAAAGTTCTGATTAGTATTCATATTATATAGTTACATCATCTCTATAATAATAATAATTCAATAATTATAATATTTATACATAAATTATAATTTCAATACCAATCATGAAATATGGTTTCGAAAAATGAAGTACATTACAATCATGAAGACGGTATGTCATACATACGCATGAGTAATGTTTCCATTTTTCAATAATACTTATAAAGAGGTATGTAATATTTTATTTTTACATTATGATTATAATATAATTATCATAATATTATTTCTTTAAATATAATAATATATATAATCCATGTGGTTTGGTGATGAAAAGAGAGTCACATTGCTTTGTGAAGGCAGTAGTCCACACGTACACGAATGATGTTGTCTTCTTTTAGTGAGTTAAAAGGAAATAAATAAAAGGATAAATAGTATCTTTTTTTGATGATAAATATATCATTAATATAATAATTATTTCATTTATATTTCATATATTCATTAAATTTTATCTTTATTACCTTCAATCTAAATCATTAGTGAAAAAAACACATTGTTTCGTGAGGCGGTATTCCGCCGTATACACGAGCAACATTACCGTATCCCCTACAGAATGTAAAGTAAAAAAAGTTATATATGATATAATGAATCCATATGTATAATTATGTTATAAATATCATATATATACACTTTTTATCCATCATCATACCCAATCACGAGAGTTGGTAAGGGAAAAAATGAATGATATCAGTTCGTGAGGCGGTAGTTTGTCGTACACACAAATAATGATTTTGAAACACATTTTATGGAAATAGGTATGTTTGTAGGTTATTACCTTATAATAATAACATATAATTGTATTTAATATACTTATTTTATTATATCATCATGTTTTAATAATAATTAGAGGATGTGGAGAAAGAAATAAAATTAAGATGCTCATTGAATAATGTTACCTCTTCTTCGGGTATCCTGATTAGGTTAGCACCAAAATCCTTATTATGATGGATTTTTTCCCAAAATAAGTATTATAGAATTATTTGATGGAATTTATAGAGTTATTTGGGAATTTCTTGTCTGAAAAAATGGTTTAAACATGTGAATAATAGAGGAGAGTGGGTAACCTTTTATAAGTAAGGTGAGTGGAACACTTGTAATATTAAAAAAATATGTAACCAATTATTTCACATTCAAAAGGTTAAGAAATTGATTATTATTGACAATTAGTTATTATAGGGTAGAAATATGTCCATAAAATAGATTTAAGATAAGTTTCTATGTAATTTTAATACTTATTGTTTTAGTTTAACCCCCTAGAAAACTAATTTTTACCTTAACCGTGATAAATAATTTTTACTATTTTTACTATTAATTGTAGAGAATAATTAAGTAGAATTTATTAGATAATATAAGTTATTATTATTATTATTATAAATATGGTATCTATTTTTCTAAATTACATTCACAAAAGTGGTAAAATTAAATTTAAAATCAACCCCCCATACATAACGAGAAAGAAGGGTTTTAAAGAGAAACTCTTTAAAAGTTTACAAGGTTTTCTTATCATAATTCAAAACGAAAATGATTCTAATGACCTAAATTGGATTAATAAATTTATAATTGAAAAAAATTACTTTAAAACCAACTCAAAATATAATTTATCGTTATAAATAATTTAAATGAAAATGTATTTTTCAATTAAAATTCAATATTTTTTCCTATTCATCAAAAAAAGAAACTTTTTTAGAAAAATATAAAAAATTAACCCTAAAACAATTTTGAAATGCTGACTTAAAAAAAATATTTTTATTTTTCTATATTAATTTTCTAAAATTGGTAAAAATTGATTTTTAATTATGTGTGCAATGTGAAACTATACCATTATTTTAAATGATTATTATTTTATTTTTAATAAATATATAACCATAATTTTCATAATTTATTTAGTACTATTAAAACCCTCCAATATGACGGTTAGGTTATAATGGTATACTATATTATAGTTCATTTTGACTCGGGGTTACGTGTTCTACAGGCAATCGAGGAGATTAAAGTTAAAGAAATATATTTTATGGGTTGTTTGAGCTCAATTTTTCATGTATCATACACTATCCAAAACCATGTTTTTATTTTAAAATCTCAGGATGTTACATACAATTAGAAAATGATCTCTCTTATCAGGATCATCCGGTAAAGATCTTGGATCGTAGAGATAAAGTTCAATGGAACAAGAGAACTCACCTATCCAATGTACTATATTGAAACCACAAGTACGAAGACATGACATGAGAACCAGGGGAGTCAATGAAGCTGAAGTACCCTCACTTATTTTCACCATAGTATGTAAAATGAAATTTTTAGGGAAATTTTTCTTAAGTGGGGGGGGAGAATTTAACAACCCATAATTCTATCAATGAAACTTCCCTTATGATTATATAAATGTTTCATATTTATTAAAACACATACATCACATGATAAAAAAATAATAACTTTTTACAATAATTTTAACAATAAATTTAGAGAAAAAATATTTTCCATAATAATTGAAATTGTTAAAATGGGATCATAAATAGAAAATAAGATAATATGAAAATGAAAATTTTTATATGCTCAATCTCCAAGAATAATCGCACTCATGAACAACATTGTAAAAATAAAAAAAAATATTAGTAATACAATATACATTTTAGAAATGAAAATATATAACCTTGATACAAATATAAGTGAATTGATAATGAGTGAAACATTAGGTATTTATATAAAATAGGTAACTCATATGACCGTTAAAAATTTGATCATTGTAATAGTAACTTAACCATTGGAATAGAATTATGACAATTAGTAATAGTAACCAGACCATTATAATAATCAACTCACCTATGGAAATTTAAAATAATATTTAGGTATCTTAAAAAATGAAAATAACCTAATTATATCATGATATAATTAAATAAATGTTTTAAAAATGATAAAATAAATGTTTTAAAAATGATAAAATAAATGTTTGTAAAACATGTATGTTTTTTGATCATTTCTATAATAAATACAATGATTTAAAAGAAAGTTTATTTTCATTAAATTATTTTATAATTTAATATTGATTTTTATTGTAATTATAAGATAATTTTATGATACTTTGAGTAATTTTTCAATGATTCGTAAAATTAATCATAATATTAAAAATGGTATTTTTCAAATAAATGAGGATTTTATTAAAAAAATAAATTAATCATAATTACAAAATTATTTTCATGAGATAGATTTCATTTATGAAATTTATACATAAAAAGGGGATATGTATTTTTTTTCAAAAATATTTGAATTCTTGGTGAGTAGTGAAATATAGTAAATTATAGTGTTGAACATTATAATCTAAATACCTGATTTTTTAGTAATATATGATTTAAAAACCCATTAGTTCATACTCATAATAAATTTTTTTATATAATCTCAAGAATCAATATTATTGACCGTATTAAGCTAAAATAATAAACTAATCAATATAATATTCAAAAACACCATCTCCCCCCTTATAAATGTAACATCCCAGGTAAATAAAGAATATGACATTTTCATATTTATTAATATTTGTGAATTAAATATTAATTTTAATGTAAAGGTGATTCTATGTATTATAGAATACTCAAAACACAACAATGGATTTCTCTGAAATCTTATGTTGCACACAACGTTAAGTTATACGAAAAAAATTATATAATATTATTATTATTTTAAATGATAGCTAATGCATTGTCATTGTATTGGAGGGAATAAACATAACTAAATAAAATATGATTATACATTTTTTTTAAATGTCTTTACATTTATCCAATAAATTTTAGAGGCTTAAAATAATAATGAATATGATTTTAAGCATGAAATACTCTAATATTCTTTAAAAGTTCGTTTTACCACATTTTGATAGAGAACCCTTTTTAAATGTAGGTTTTTCACTTTTATATATTATATTTGAAAAAATAAACTTCTTCTATAGAAGTGGGACATAAAAATTTACTTTGGGTAATTATTTGGTATTTTTTTTGATAAAGTTAATTTTTAAATGAATAGTGAAAAATACTACATTTTAAGTCAAAACTATCTTTTCATCTAATTTATTTATATGGTTAGATTATATTTTTAGTTAGTTTTAAAGTTTAATTATATTTTTTTATCATTTATTACAATTTTTTTATTGGAAGTGATTTAACTTTTTAAATTGGACATAAACACATGTTAATCATTTGGTAGTTTTTACTTCTTAAAAACACGCTTTTGGATTTGACAACAGAAATTAATTTTAAATTAATTTATAAAATTTCTGTATTTTTAATTTGGAAAAATGGATTCCATATTTGTAATTAAGAGGTCCAAATTTTGTAAATAGGTATCTTTTAGTTTTAGAAATTATGAATAGTAACTTTAGTAAATATTTTATTTACCAGGGTTAAAGGGTAAATCTGGTAAATAAGGGTAAAACATATTATTATAATAATATTAAATTAACATAAAACATGTCGTAACCCTATTGTATTAGATATTTCTGACCAATTTTATCCTTGTGTCTATTTTAATACCCCGTGGAGCCACTTGTGTATGAAAATGACATTTAATTACTTTTAATTTAAAGTTAAGGAAAATATAATCTAAACATGTATCTTTTACTAAAAAAATTATATGGGGTTATATAAGTGATATATTCTACTATAAATAGTAATTATAAATCTAAAAATATTTCATACATCATGGTATTTTATTTATAATTTTTAGACATCAAATAAATAAATATATTTATGACACAATGATGATGTAGTGATTACCTTATTAATGAATGATTTCAATAAATGATATTATAAATATTAAAATAAATTTATTTTGAGACTTTTTATTTCATACAAGAATTTTAGTTATTAATATTACTTTTTATATTTTAATTAATTAAGTTTTTTTTGAAATAATCATGTTTTTATGGATTTTTTAAAAGTCATGATAATAATAGTATATAAATTGACATAAATGAGTTTTTATAAAAACTACTATTTTATTAAATGATATAATAGTACTAAAAATATATGATTCATAAAAATTACTTATATAAGTTTTAAAATTTCATTAATGAACCCCTTGAGTTTCTATTGTTATTTTATAGTAACTATATTAACCATATAGTATGAATATACAAGAAGATATGGTAGGAGTTAAATAAGTTAACTAAGGGTTAAAGCTAAATGATAAGGATAAATTTGAAACCAAAACTTTTCTAAAAACTATTGTTTGAGATGATTTAGAAAAATCCTCATCTTATCTTAGAATTAAATGAATTTTCGAATTTTTGAAAATCAAAATTCAGTTTATAATAAAATAATTATCCAAACTTTCCTAAAGTACCCCTCCTCCCTCTTATAAATGGGCATCACCTCTACCCATTTAACCACACCTCTCAATCCCCTTGTATCATAAAAACTCTACCAAATTAAGCTCCCAATATCCCTATATTACTCCTAAAATCCTCACCTAGGGCATAAGGAAATTCATGAAATCCTTTTAGCTTAAATCAATAGGTGTTACCTGGTTCGAGTTAATGTCTTCTCTCAAGCTTCTTTCATTTATTTTCTTTCTCCAACCCCCTAAACTCAATTTATTCAATTATTTTATAAAAAAATAGTATCTTAAATATACTAGGAATTTTTTATGATAATTATTAGAAATACACTTCCACACACCTCCATCTTATGGATATGAACATAATGTTTTTGTGTGCAACGAACTACTGCCTCACGAAACGATGATTGTTCGATCTTTCCCTACAAATTCTCATGGTTTCCATTATAGTGGAACAATACTTATATGTGATATATATTATATATATAGTCTTTATGCTTCTTTTTTATTTAAATCACACCTTTATTCTTTCCATAATTTGTAAATACGATAATTTCATTTGAAGAAGTGTGGACTACCGCCCCCTCAAAGTGATATGACTCATTCATGCCATACATGGAACGTATAAAGGATGGAATTAATTAACTTATGTAATGTATAAAAATATTATATTATATTGGAATTATAATATACCTATGTATCATTTATTTTTCATTTCTTTAATATGACAAATAAATGAAAGTAGCGTTCATGCGTACGTACAGCATACCATATCCATGAACGGTGCATTTCATTTCTTATCTCCAAATGTTATGGACTATTATAAATACATATATACTGGATATATGTGATATTTAAATCATTAATACAATTTTTAAGATGATATACTTTTGACTACATGTACAATTTATATCAAAACAAGTTCATTTTTGACTTAATTACCCAATATCGACAAAACGACTGATATTAACTTAAATAATTATGTAATATTTATAACATGGTAATAGGTTATATAAAATGAATAATAAACTTGAAAAAGGTTATGAATCAAGTAAAAGTTAAATTAATTTTATTATTTAGGAATAACAAGGAACATACAGGACAATTCAGACTCAAGGTAAGGGACTTCGTCTCAATCAATATTCTTTGAGGCATATTTTGATTTATACATGACTTGATTTTATACGGTTTATAAACCCCTTTGACTTTTAATTTAATTCAAAGGTAATTTTTTTGTATGTATAGTTTTACTAAACGACAAAGGGTATTTTTTTAAAATATGTGGTGACAACGACCTTTCTATCACTGTGAGCATTATTCGATATTTGGATTCCTTAACAAGCCGCAATATTTTTAAAAAGAAAATAAATAACACATACACTTTTTAAGTATTTTGGTATTGAAAATGGTTGTGATAATGGATTGATTATGTTAATATATTGAAATTATATATTTTAATTGCAATGTGTAAATGTTATCTTTCCTTTATGCTTGTGTTATGTGTTATGATTATTTTGTGGTTCTTGGGCATTGTTTACGTATACGGGTGGTTCCATGATAAACCTAGGGCGGGTAAGCCTGAGATAGTGCTTCAATTAATTGGGTAACATGAAGGAGGTAAATGTTAATGTTTCTCCTAATATATTTAGGGAATATACTGTGATGGGTATTCTAAACGTAACTCCTAATGTAGTTGTGAAAGCTACAATGTAAGTATGTTATGTATGAGACAATTTAACTTTATGATTTATGATTTATATGTTTTATTCATAAATCTTATGATTTCATGAGTTATGATAAATGGATTATGTTATATGAGTGAAAATTATTATATCATTGTTTTAATGAATTGATGGACTAATGTTTTCTTTTCTTATTTTATTACCCTTATTGAGATTTTTATGTTCATCTTGATTTTTTGAAATGATTTTCACAAGATATAAGGAAAGTTAAGAGAAAGGAAGAATTCAATAAGATTTATTTCAAGAAAATAATTCTTGTTTTGTTTAAGGAGTTTTATTTTTGTGAAAAAAATGGTTAGAGTAGAAGTGTCAAATTTATAATATTTGAGATGTAATGTAACAGTTATTGACTAATTCTCTAAATATCTAAACCTAAAAAGATCCTTAATGTGAATTCTTGATTTAACTCAAGATTAAGTAATGTTTTAAGGCTGGGGCCTTATAGTTGGTATCATAGGTCAGTTTAGAAAACTTTAAAAGTTAGGATATTGTTAAATTAAAAACAATAAATTATTTTTACTTTGTGGTAAGATTGAAATGATATATCATTTGAAGATTACCATGTTTCTTTCCCTAATCTATTTCTGTGTTAGAATGGTTTTCCATAGGGGAAAAAGGGAAACTATGATGGGAAAAAATAAAGAGGAAAACAACCTTCCAAATCAACAAACTGAGATATTCGGAATTGAAACTGAATAGATTGTTACAGTGATGGTATAGTTGAATCAGGCTATAAATGTTGATGATATCCATGCACGAGATCAGCGAGATCAACCATAGAGGAGCATGTCAATATTAGAGCATTTCATGAGGCAACATCCCTCATCATTCAGAGGATCCTCTGACCCTGTTCTAACTGAAGGGTAGATTAAATCACTAGAAAATATTTTCTAGGTCATGGGGTGTTTAGAACATCAAAAGGTTAGTCTTGTTGTTTACCATTTTGAAGTTGTATTCGATCAGTAGTGGTCGATGGTTAAAAATATCAGGGATAGTGAGGATATTGATACTCTTGTTTGGGATAAATTCAAAGGTATGTTTATTGATAAATATTTTCCTAAGGCGGTTAGACTTAGGATGGAAAAACAATTCTTGGAATTGAGGCTGGAGGATGACTCAGTGGTTGCTTATGAAGCAAAATTCACTCGACTAGAAAGGTATTCTCCAAATTTTATATGGGATATTGATAGTAAAATCCATCATTTTTACTATGGATTGAATCCAAAGTATCGAAGGGATTTAGCTTCTTGTGAGTTCAAAAGTTATGAAAAAACTGTTTGATGTGTAGAGAAGGTAGAAATGGAGTTTGCTGATAACCAAGTGTTCTTTGAGAAACAACAGAATAAGAGGTTGAGGTGGAAAACTAAACAGAATAAATCTTAAAAAAAGTTTGATTGTACGAAAATTAAGTTTACAATTTGTGAAAAATGCAGTAAAAAGAATATTGGGGAATTTTGTTTGAATACTAGTCAGTGTTACCGATGTGGTAAAATGGGTAATAAGGCTTGTAATTAAACTGAAAAAAATATGGGCAGTGGTAAGACAAAATCTAATTTATAGTCAGTAAAATGTTTTAAGTGTAATTAAATGGGTCATTATGAAAATGAGTATCCGACAAAGAATTCAAATGATGTAAATCAACCAGTCTACAAGTAGAAATGGGTGGTGAAATCATTTTCAACTACATCAGCAGATGATGGACCATCAAATGAAGCAGTATCAGGTACACTGTTTGTTTATTAAGATTATTCTAATGTGTTTCTTGATTCAGGGTTTACACATTATTTTATTTATTAGTAATTTTCTAGTAAATTGGGAATTCCATCTCAAGATATGAATCTTGAACTTGTGGTAAAAACACCCGGAGGAAATGTTGAGACAAAAAGAAATTATATGAATCTTCTTGTAGTTGTGAGTGAAAATAATCTACCTACAAACCTTATCGTTTTTCCTCTAGTAGAGTTTGATGTTTTTTTGGTATGTATTGGATTTCTATTTATCATGCTAATATTTACTATAGAGATAAATAGGTTTCTTTTCATAAATACTTTCAGATTGTGTACAATAATGAACCCTTAATTTTGATAACATATCAGAAAGCTAAGAAACTAGTAAAGTATGGAAATGAATATTACCTTGAACATATTATGGAAAACAAAGAAAATGTTCATATTAATGATGTTCCAATGGTAAATGATTATCTTTATGTTTTTTCTAATGAGTTTCAGGGTAAAATACCCGATTAAGAAGTTGAATTTACCGTTGAGTTAGTTCCTTATGCTAATACAATTTCAAAACCTCCTTATCCAATGGCTCAAATTGAAATTTTAGATTTAAAGAATAAATTGTAGGAGTTTTTAGATAAAGGTTTCATTAGACCTAGAACATCACCATGGGATGCTCCTGTCATGTTTATTAAAAATAAAGATGGTTCAATGAGACTTTTCATTGATTATAGATCCTTGAATAATATCATTGTTAAGAATAAGTATCATTTTCCTCATATCGATACTTTGTTTGATCAGCTCTACGGAGCTCATTATTTTTCAAATATTGACTTGAGTTCGGGGTACCATCAATTGAAAGTAAAGTAAGAATGTTTTCCGAAGACCACATTTCATACTAGATATAGCCATTATGAATTTGTAGCTATGTCTTTTGAGTTAACCAATACACTTGATGTATTCATGGATATTATGAATAGAATTTTCCATGAGTTCTTAGATAAGTTTTTGGTTGTGTTTATTGATGATATTTTGGTATATTCCAAAAGTAAAGAGGAGAATGAATGTTATTTAAGGGTTGTCTTGCAAACCTTAAAATAAAGGAAATTGTATGGGAAATTCATCAAGTGTGAGTTTTGGTTACAAAAAATTTCATTTTGTGGTCACATTGTTTCTAAAGATATAATAATTGTTGATCCTACTAAAACAAAAGTTGTTAAATAGTGGACAAGACTTACTAATATCACATAGATCCATAGTTTTCTTAGTTTTTCAGTCTATTAGGGAAGATTTGTTGAAATGTTTTCACTGTTATCTAGCCTGCTGACTAAGTTAACATGAAAAGGTGTTAAGTTCATTTAGACAAAATAATGTGATGAATGTTTTCATAAATTGAAAATAAGGGAATGCTCGAATTTCGGCACTGCCTTCCAGAAATAGTGAATTTGTTATCTATAGTGACCCTTCATTGAAAGGACATGGTTGTGTCCTTATGCAGAATGATCAAGTAATTTCTTATACTTCACGTCAGTTGAAACCTCATGAATTAAATTACCCTACACATGATTTGGAATTATTAGGTGTTGTTTTTTCATTAAAAATTTGGAGGCATCATTTTTATGGCGTAAAGTTTGAAATATATACCGATCACAAAATTTTGAAGTATATATTCACTTAGAAGGAATTAAACATGGGACATAGGAGATAGATAGAATTAATTAAGGATTATGATTTCACGATCCATTAGTATCTAGGAAAGGAAAATAAATTTTCTAATGCTTTGAGTCAAAATAATAATTCTACCTTTACCATTCTATATTTGGAATGAGATCCTTTGATTTTAGATTTGATGAATTTTGGATTGGAAGTTGTTAGTGCAGGAAATTCTTCTATTATGTTTTAGGCAGTAGTGAAATTGCCTCTAGCAAAAAGAATAAAGAAAGTGCATAAAGAAGATAGTGAGTTGTAGAAGAAGGTAGATTTGGTTTAGAAGGGTAAGTTACCTGAATTTAATATTTACAAAGACTTTGTTTTAAGGTTTGTAAAGATATTATGTGTGCCCTGTGATTCCTAATTGAATAAATAGTTATTATGTGAAGCTCATAGTTCTCCATTTTCATTTCATCCTAGCATTACTAAGATGTACAGATATCTTAGGGATTATTACTATTGGGATGGAATGAAAAGAGATATTTCTAACTTTACTAGGATGTTTTTTACTATCAACAGATTAAAGAAGAGAAACAGTTGTCGAAATTGATGATTTAGCCATTACTGATGCTAGAGTGGAAATGGGAAAATGTGTCCATGGATTTTGTAGTCAGATTACCAACTACTTCTTGAGGTAACAATGCAATATGGGTTATTTTTTATCAATTGACAAAATTTTCTCATTTTCTTCCTATTCAATATTCTCTATCTCAAGATCAACTTTCTTGATTGTATATTAAAGATATAGTCAGGTTACATGGAGTTCCCCTCTCTATTGTATCTGGTCATGATCCCAAGTTCACTTATAACTTTTGGTAGGGCCTTTAGAAGTCATTCGGAACTAAATTAAATTTTAGGACAACTTTTCATACTCAATCAGATAGGAAATTATAACTAACAATTAATACATTTGAGGATATTCTATGTGCTTGTTCAATGGATTATCAAAGAAGTTGGGGCCAACATATTTCTTTGGTTGAGTTTTCTTATAATAACAGTTTTCATTCTAGTATATAGATGGCACCATTTGAGTAATTATATGGAAATCGGTGTCGAACTCTAACCTTTTGGGATGAAGTAGGTGAAAGGAAGTTGATGGGACCAGAATTGGTACAAGATATGTAAGAAAAAGTTCAATTGATTCAGAAGCACATGAGAACAGCTCACGGAAAGAAAAAAAGTTATGCGGACAACCGGAGGAAAGATCTTTATTTCATGGTAGGTGATCATGTCTTTCTCAAAGTTTCTCCAAGGAAAATTGTGATGAGTTTTGGTAAGAATGAAAGTTTATCCCGAGGTTCATTGGACCCTATAGATTCCTGGAGAAAGTTGGATCAGTTTCCTACAGAGTGTCTTTACCTCCAACTTTATCCCTGGTACACAATTATTTTCATGTTTCAATATTTATAAAGTATATGTCGGATCTATATCATATTTTGGGTCCAGAGGTAGTTCAGTAGGAAGAGAATCTTTCTTATGAGGAACAACCAGTCCATATTTTTTACCGTAGAGAGAAAGTGTTGTGGAATAAGGTAATTCACCGGGTAATGGTTTTTTGGAAAAACCATATAGTTGAATAGGCAACATGGGAATTTGAAAATTCTATGAGGGATAAATACCCCCCCCCCCCACTTATTTTATAAGTGAATAGAATTGCAGGGATGCAATTCCCAAGAGGGGGGAAGGATGTAACATCATAAGTAAATAAAGAATTTGACATTTTCATATTTACTAATATTTGTGAATTAAATATTATTTTTACTTTAAAAGGGATGTTATTTCTGATAGTGTAGTCAAAACACAACAACTGGTTTCTCCAAAATCTTACGTTGCACACAATGTTGAGTTATACCAAAAAATAATATAATAATATTATTACTTTAAATGGTAGTTAACAAATTGTCGTTGTATTGGTTGTAATGAACATAACTAACAAAAATATGATTATAATTTTTTTTAAATATATTTACATTTATCTAATAAATTTTAGAGGCTTAAAATAAGAATGAATATGATTTTAAGCATTATACTATAATATTCTTTAAAAGGTCATTTTACCGCATTTTGATGGAGAACCCTTTTTAAATATAGTTTTTGTCACTTTTATATATTCCATTTTACAAAATAAACTTCTTCTTTAAAATAGGGACATCAAAATTTAATTTGGGTAAATTTTTGGTATTTTTCTGAAAAAGTTCATTTTTTTAATGAATAGTTAAAAATATTTCATTTTAGGTCAAAACTGTCTTTTCATCTAATTTATTTATATGATTATATTATATTTTTAATTGCTTTTAAAGTGTAATTAGATTATTTTTTTATCATTTAATCTAATTTTGGTCATTTGAAGTGATTTAACTTTTTAATTGGACATAAACACATGTCAATATTTAGTAGTTTTTACTTCTTAAAAACATGCTTTTGGTTTTGACAACGGGAATTAATTTTAAATTAATTTATGAAATTTATGTATTTTTAATTTTTAAAAATGGATTCCATATTTTGAATCAGGAGGTCCAAATTGTGCAAATAGGTACCTTTTAGTTTTAGGCATTATGAAAAGTAACTTTAGTAAATATGTTATTTACCATGGTAAAATGGTAAATCTGGGAAATAAGGGTAAAAAATAATATTATAATAATATTACACTTCACTAACACATGTCCTAACCCTATTTTATGAGATATGGGGTTATATAAGTGATATCATAGACTATAAATATTAATTAGAAATATAAAAATATTTTCTACATCATTTTATTTTATTCATAATTTTTATACATCAAATAAATAAATATATTTATGACACAATGATGATGAAGTGATTACCTTAATAATTAATGATTTAAATAAATGATATTATAAATATTAAAATTTATTTATTTTGAAACTTTTTATGTCATCCATGAATTTTAGGGATTTTTATGACTTTTTATATTTTAATTAATGAAGTGTTTTCGAAAGAATAAAGTTGTTATAGATTTTGTAAAAGTCATGATATGAATAGTATATAAATTGACATAAATGAGTTTTTAAAAAAATACTATTTTTTCAAATAATATAATAGTACTAAAAATATACGATTCATGAAAATGACTTATATAAGGTTGAAAATTTCATTAATGTACCACTTTAGGTTCTATTGGCATTTTATAGTAACTATATTAACTATATATTATGAATATACAAGAAGACATTGTAAGAGTCAAATAAGTTAACTAAGGGTTAAAGCTAAATGATAAGGTTAAATTTGAAACCAAAACTTTCCTAAAAACTATTGGTAGAGAGGATTTAGAATAATAATCATCTTATCTTTGAATTAAATTAGTTTTTTACCTTTTGAAAATCAAAATTCAGTCTATAATATAATAATTTTTCAAAATTTCCTAAAGTACCCCTCCTCCCTCTTATAAAAGGGCATCACCTCTACCCATTTTAATCACACATATAAAGCCCCTTGGATCATAAAAACTCTATCCAAATAATCTCTCAACATCCATCTATTCCTCAAATAATCCTAACCTTGGGAATAAGGCAATTAAGTAATTCCTTTTAGCTTAAATCAAAAGGAGCTACCCGATTCGAGGTAATATCTTCTCTCAAACTTCTTTCATTTATTTTCCTTCTCCAATCCCATAAACTATATTTATTCCATTATTTTATAAAAACTATAATATATTAAATATACTAGTATTTTTTATGAGAATTATTCTAACTACACTTCCATAGACCTTCATCTAATGGATACGAACATATTTTTTCTGTGTACGGAGAACTACTACCTCACGAAACGACAATCATTCGATCTTTCCATACCACCTCTCATGGTGTCCATTATGATGGAACTATACATATATGTGATATATATTATATTTATATTGTCTCTACAATTATATTTTTTTATTTAAATCATACCTTTATGCTTTCCATAATGTGTAAATATGATAATTTCATTTGAGGAATTGCAGACTATCGTCCCCTCAAAGTGATATGACTCGTTCATGCAATAAATGGAACATATAAAGGATGGAATTAATTAAATTATGTAATGTATAAAAAATATGGTGTTATACTAGAATTATAAAATACATATGTATCATTTATTTCTCATTTATTTAATATGACAAATAAATGAAAGTAGTGTCCATGCGTACGTACGGCTTACTGTCTCCATGAACGGTGCATTTTATTTCTTATCTACAAATGTTATGGAATATTATAAATACATATATAATGGATATATATTATATTTAAACCATTAATAATAATTTGTAGATGATATACTTTTGACTACATGTACAATTTATATCAAAACAAGTTCATTTTTGAATCAGGTACCCAATATCGACAAAACGACCGATATTAACTTAAATAATTATGTAATGTTTATAACATGGTAATAAGTTATATAAAAGGAATAATAAACTTGAAAAAGTTTCTTAATAATGTATAAATTTGATTTAGTTTATAATTTAGGAAGAACAAAGAACATACGTGACGATTCAGACTCAAGGTAAGGGACTTCGTCTTAATCTTCTTTCTTTGAGGCATATTTTGATTTATACATGAATTTCTTTTATAAGGTGTATAAAACCCTTTGAATTTTAATTTCATTCAAATGGAATATTTTTTCTATATAGCGTTTTACTAAATGACAAAGGGAATGTTTATTTTTAACATACACAGTTACAACGACCTTTCTTCCACCACGAGCATTAATTGATATTTGGATTCCTTAAGAAGATGTAATGTTTTTAAAAGGAAAATAAATATCATATACCATTTTTACATATTTTGGTATTGAAAATGGTTTTTATAATGGATTGATTATTTAAATATATTAAAATAATATATTGTGATTGCAATGTGGAAATGTTATCTTTACTTTATGTATGTGTTATATGTTATGATTATGTTATGGTTCTTGGGAATTATTTATGTATAAGGGTGGTTTTGTGATAAACCTAGGGCATGCGAGTCCAAGATATCTCTCCAATGCATTGGGAAATGTGGCAGAGGTAAACTTTAATGTTTCTCTTAAGAGATTTAGGGAATATATTATGATGGGTATTCCAAATGTAACACCCTATGTAGTTGTGAAAGTACAATGTAAGTATGTTATGGATTCCACAAGTTAACTTTATGATATTATTTCTATGTTTCATTCATAAATCTTATTATTTCATGAGTTATCCTAAATAGCTTATGTTATATGAGTGAAAAGTATTATTTCATTATTTTAATGAATTGATGGAATATTGTATTCTTTTCTTATTTTATTACCCTTATTGAGATTTTTATGATCATCCCAAATTTTTGAAATTTTTTTCACAGGATATCAGTAAGGTTAAGAGAAAGGAAGAATTCAAAAAGATTTATATCAAGAAAATAATTCTTGTTTTGTTTAAGGAGTTTTATTATTATGAAAAAATTGGTTAGAGTAGAAGTGTATACTTTGTACTATTTAAGATGTAATGTAACAGTTATGGACTAATACTCTAAAACTCTAAACCTGAAAATATCCTCAATGTGAGTTATTGATTTAAATTAAGATTAAGTAAAGGTTTAGGGATGGGGCCTTATAATAAATACCTCCCCTCACTATTCATTCTCCTAACACATTATAAGTCTTATATTTTTTAAAATTTTCCCAATTATTATCCCAAACCTCTCCCCCGTGTCACAGTACTTATGGTCTCAACAAAATACCAATTCTAAATTCCCTAAGGAGTATTTCAAGAGGTTATATTTAAGAGGTAATATTCTCAATTTACTTCTTCTAAATTCATTTCTTCTTCTAACTTCTCCTCCCCTAAATAATACAATAAGGAATAATATATATAGTATCATATATATAATGTAATTTAATGTTCATAATGGTATCTCTACAATCCACTCCTTTCTCATATCCTCTTTTTCAAAGAAAAATAAAACCATTTTCCATATCATGTTGGTTCACAACATTTGTGGATGATGAGTTTCTGTTTTCCACTACCACCTTCATGGAAAGTTTAAATTTGAGTATAATGGTTTAAAATAAATTAATTATGCATATTATATATTTTTTCACATTCTAGATTGATATATGTCCATAATATTAAATAAAACAAAACTAGTTCGTTATGGTTAGTAAAACCACCTAAATGAATTGACTGTATAATGCTAACATTTTTAATAAAATAATGGTCCCTATTTCAGAACACATATGGTTATCTAGGACCATTTAAATTTATATAAGTACATGAAAACCACTTCATTTCACTTCTATATTTTTATTACCATTTTAAATTAACACCATACATATCTTCCAATGATCCAACTTGGAACAATGAAACAAACGCTCCTAGAACAAAAAAAATTAAACATTGTATCTCAATGAAATGATTATAAATGAAAATAATTAAAATATAAAAACAAAAATTTATTTATAAAACTTTATTAATTAATTAAATAATTAAAATTATTTTATTATCCAAGATGTTAATTGTAAGTACAGAATGAATTCATACATAAGGTAAGAGATCTCTCCAAACCACCTTTTTCTTTAGGTCATAAACTTTCTCTCTCTAAATCAGTTTCTATATCTATCTATGATATTATTAATTTATTATTAATTATATATATATTTATCTTACATATATTCCTAACTTAATATACCTTCATATTTTAAGGTAAAATGTTCCATAATTTATTTTCTCAAATTCATCCCATTTCTTTCCGTGATTAATTTTTATATTTATGTCTTAAGATTGATTTCATTTTGTGGCACACATAAGAATGCACATTTTATAATGGTTTTTTTATAGATAGTTCTCCAATTCATTGAGTAATGTTTTTTCTCATGAGACATTATTTATGGTATTATAGAGTAAACCTAATTCATTATGGGACTTTTTCCACCATGTGATATTATCTTGTTGGTTAGCCTTGACTCAGGTTTATGTCATGTTATATGTTTCTTTTACATTCCCATGTTTCCATGATCTTATGAGACCATGTTCTTTATTTTATCCTACCATGTGAATATTCATTATATTTCTCATTTATTATATCACATTATGACTTTTTACTCATAGGTTATTCTTCGATATCATGTTTATTCACATATAGTAGGATTTATAGCTCACCCCTTTCTTTTTTGTACTCTATAGGTTATCTTATAAAATTTTAGGAGATTAACGTGATGTGTTACCTCATTAATAATAATAAAGTGAATATTCTTTATTTTTTTCATATTTATGTATTATGATCTTAGTCTTCAAAAAGAATCTAGTCTCACGATCTTTAGGTTTTAATTTTTTTATATTTTTGTTAAAAATCATGTAATAATATGTGTAAAAAGATTAAGTCTATATAAACACCTCATATAGTAATGGTTATATAGTTAATACTATAATTCCCCTTATCAATAAATTTATTAACTTTCAATGTAATCATCCCTCAAACTAACATCATATAGAGTGATGGGTATATGTTTAAATCAATAATTTCCCCATTAAATAAATAGAATAGCTTTATATGTACTAATCCCTCAAATTAACACTGTATTTAGTAATAGTATATGGTTAATTCAAAAAAATTATAATTTAAAATGGGAAAAATAATATACAACAAAGAAATGGTGGAATAAAAATACTTAAATTAGTATCAACAAATAATATGGTTTTTGAGCTAAATAAATAAAATTGGGTTAACTAAAAATCCATAAGGCCTAGGTAACTTTTGTGTAAAAACAATATGATGGGGAATTATGATGGAAAATTCTAAATACACAAAATAACCTTTAATAATAACAAGTTAACTTGATTTGGTAGTAATTATACTATAAAAGAAAATTTGGTACATAGTAATAAATATGTCTTTAGGAGTGAAAGAGGAGGAAAATAATCCCATATGAATTTTAGAAATAATATAATCAAAGGATATTAAGAATATAATTATAAAAATAATTTATAATAAAATTAATAATACTTTAATATAAATAAAAAAATTCAATTGGGTAGAAATTGAATAGTATAAAATAAAAAATGGTTCATGATATCAAAAAGGTCTCATAGACTTGAAAATCTATATAAACAACAATTACAATTTTTTATACTTTAAATCATAAAATACTGAAAGATTAAATGTGATACATATTTTTAAATTCCTTATGTTTCATAAAAATTATTATAAAAATAAATCCATGGACAATATATACAACACAAAAATGGAAAAATTGGTGAATACAAATCATATCTCAATGAAGAAAAATTGAGATACAAAATCCCTTACAGCATCATAATATTTCAAATTAAAAATTGATAAAATGTTGAAGATGGGATGGATTTATAATTACATTATGTTTCATCAATATTATCTTAAAAAATAAATCCATTCCTAATACATACTCCATAGAAAAGAACCAAGTGGTGAGTAAGAATCATATTTCAATGAACCAAAATTAAGATCCTAACCCCCTTACAATGTTGCAATATTTAGAATTAAAAAGACATGGAAGGTATAAAATGAGATTTATTTTTAAATAAATTAAATTTGATTAATATTATGTTGAAATTAAATAGAAGTCTCATACATATACCTCAAAAAAGAATCAAGTGTTGAATATGAATCATATCTTAATGAAACAAAATTGAGGTCCAAAAACCCTTATGTCAGGTCCTCATTCATTATATATGTTCTTATAACTTCCTGAATAAAAAAATAACAATATTAATCTCCTAATTTAGAACCTTATTCATATATATATATAATTTTATACAATTATTTTATAACCATCTATTACAAATATTTTACTTAGTTATAGTTTATTTCCATCATCGGGTCTTAAGAAAATTTTACGGTTTGTTTCATACAAGTATCGCGGTTTTGGGGTAGATTATTACTTATTGGTTCAGTGTTAATAATTATTAAATAATACAATATACTATAATAATGATTCATCATATAACATTTTCATTTCATGAATGATAAATGTATGGTTTTTGAAAAATAGATTTTGAATAAGTAGTTTTGGTGATAGAAAGGTGATATATTAATAAATATATTAAATATAAATAACACATTTCTATAATCATTAAAAATATTAAATATGTTATTATTATATGATATTATCATTATATATTATTTCATAATCATTCAAGAGATAAATATTCTAACATCATTCTCATAAGGGGTAAATCTGACCCAAGATTTAGCATGTTATAATGATTAAATTAGTAATGAATTATTTTTATTTAATGAAAATTTATTTTTAAATAACATTAAAATTTTCATAAATAATATATATTGAAATAATTTTCTATTTTAAAATAACATTTTGTTCAATAGTGTATATTACACGCAACACCGAGTTTAAACAAACCACAAAATATTACTATAATTTGATTATTATAACATAATTTTTGAATTGGAGGGTATGAATAGAATTAACCAAATTATGAATTTTATATAAATGTACTAATAAATAAAAATTTATTGAATAATTATTAGAAAATAATCACTCAATTATTAGTAAAGTCATTATATTCTTCAAAAATATGTATTCTACAAAAATAATTTTTATTTCTTTTTATGAGAAACTATTATAATTAATGTATACCACTTTAAAAAAAATATTTTATAAAAATGATAAAAAAAATTAAATCATAATATCAAAATTTTATTAGAGTAAAATTTTAAGATCTTGTATTCATATGGGTTTAAAATTTAAACGGAATTTAAATTTTCATTACCAAAAAATGAAAAATTTTGAATCAAGACTAAAAATGGAAAAATAAGGGTTTAAAATACTTCAAGTGTTTTTTAGATGAATAATTATCCTAAAGAGGTATCCCAAGTGTTTTTTTTATATTTGGATGCATCGGGTTAAGTTTCATGAGTTTTGAAGTTTTATCCCTAGGTTCCACAGTTTGGTGTGCCCAATTTAGGAGAAACCATGAGACACCTTGATTCTCAAAAGGTTTTTACTATTTTTAGTAGATAATAGTTGGGTTTGATATTTAATGCACAATTTAGAAAAAATCGTGTTCAGTCCAAGGAGAAACCATGCATGGTTGGATATTTTCTAAGGCATGGCGCATGGGTTGTGCGCAGTTTCAGGAAAATTGTGTGCCTTGTTATAGAAGGGAGACAATGCTGATAGCACAGTTGGTTCCCAGTTTGTCAAAATATGAATCCTAACCATGTGGTTCATGGGTTTTGGAATTTAGGGTTGTTCACATTTGGCACATGGTTTGGCCAACCATGCATCCAAACCGTGCAAGTAGGCTATCCTTAGATAGAGCCAACCACACGGTTGGCGCACAGTTTGGAAAACCGTGCATCCAAACCATACGGATTCCCATATTTTATTAAAAAGTGAGAAATGAACAAAATTCTCCCTCTTGTTTTTATACACTCCACCCCGATTTCTCCTCAGTTTGGTGGGCATGATCCAAGGGGTTCCCACCCTTCTTTTTTTCTTCCATCCTTCAATTTAGGGTGCATTCTTAGTTTTTCTTTAGCTTTTAAGGTGAGATTACACTTCCACAAACTTCCCTTTATAACTTAATATGGTTACTTATAATTTATGATTGGAGGGTTTAGGTATTTAATTTTGATTTCACAAAACCATGGTTGAATCATCCAAGGACAATGGGGCTTTTGGTTGGCTTGGGTGGAGGAGATCTTGAGATAGATTCTGCACGCCGTTGTGTTGTGTTTCGTTGAGGTATGTGTTCATGGTGAGTTTTATTAGGTTTTTCCAGTTTAATTAATTTATTAAAGTGTTCAAATGATATCTTCACTTACTTATTTTTCTTGGATTATAGTCAGATTTATACCAAGTTCTTTAGTGAGTGTTTAGCTTCAGTTTCGGTGTGGCATGATGACTCGATGGGTTTTCCAACATTATTCCAAGTTGGGTTTTAGTTAATTAGATAATTATAATTATTTTAATTAATTAATGGTTATTTTTTGTATGACATGTAGGATTTATGATCTAGATGATCTTGATTGCATGAAAAGAGGTTTGGACAATGCTTGGATGGGCCTTGGAAAGGCCACCAAGATTTGAAAGTGTTTTGGAAATATTTTTTGATGTGGTAGGTGGTCATAAATATTTACCCATAGTCTTTATAATTGTTTTATATGTGAATTTTGTTCTATACCTTGGATCCCATGTGTGATATGTTTGTTTTATTAGGTTAACATATTGTTTTTTTCTTTAGGTTTATACGTTGAACCTTCTGTGGATCCCATTAGATCTGTAGTGATGTGAGGTCAGGCCTATGGCTACCCATGGGGTGTGAAAATCATTGGAAGTGGAATGTTTTATGTGTTATGGTTTTATGAAAATTACTATAAGGCTTTTGAAATGGTTATAAATGTGTTAATTGGATTTTGACTTAGTTTTGAATGTAAAAAGGGGGAATCCAATATTTTTAAATGAGTATTTTTTGAAATGATTTGTTGAACTCAAGATGATTTAAATAGGTTTTAAATGTTTATTTGGATTCTTTATGTGATGAATTTTTAAATGATTTTCATGGAACATGAAGGTCTTGGACCCTTTCCGGTTTTTCAAAGAGGAAGTCCCTGGTTTAAGGTTTGGTTTATAAATATTCAATGAGAATGTTAGATTTTTATTGTTTAATGACTTTTAAAAAGGTATTTGGTTTTATTTGGTCCATGTATTGATTTAAATTTCCTTAATACCTTGATAAGTGTTGTGATTTAAAAAGGTAAAGGTAATAGTTATTGGGGAGTGTGTTTTATTGTTAAATGGTTTGAAGAAAATTTAATGGATATGTGTTGGGTAAAGGGTGAAGAGGTTAAAATGTCAATTTAATTTTATAATGAAAGTAATGGACCATGGTAATGTTGAATGAAATAGTAATAATTCGTGATGGAATGTTTTGGGATGGCCATAAATGGTGTTCCAAATCATGATTGGATTCATGGATGGGTACTCCATGTTTGATGATTGGTGATTAATGGTTTTGGAATGTCAGACTGATTCTCCACTCTTCGGTTTTTTGGTGGACTGGAATGATGATCCAGGATCCCCAGTGCACCATAGTTTTCATGGAAAGTACTAATGCCCTTAAACCCAAGGGTATAGATATGGTGTTCCATATCAAAGTTTGTATGGTCAAATTGGGGTTCCATGTCTCTGTTTGATTCCTGGAATGATGCTCCATATTTTATGAGTTAATTTTGGGATGGTTGGAAAAGGAATTCTGAGTCCTGATTAAATTAAAAGACTGGTTATCTATGTTTTATGACTTATAACCTAGTGGTTTGGTTGGTAGGACATGACATACTGGATCTCGGTTGGATACATGGATTGATGCTCCTAATTTTCTAACCTATGACTTATTGGTTGGGATGGCTAAACATGAAGTACCTGATCATGGTTGGTTTCTTGTATGAGGATATTTTATTTCTGAACTGTGACCCCTATTCTAAATGGTTTAGACATCTGTCCTTGTATGAGGAAGGCTTTATAGAAATGGTTAACTCTTGGAACAAATAATAATATTGATTAATTAAACATTAAAAAATAAAAAATAAAAACTTGTTTTTTTACCTTCTTGTATATGGTTTATTCATACATGATCATACACTATAGTACTGAATGATATTTTCTTTTAACACCATTGGTGGTGGACTATTGAGTTTTAACCATGCCATACTTAGGCCAAAATTTCACTTGTGTACCTGAGAATCTCTCACATGTTTATTACAGTTACAGGATTGGGATAAGGCCCATGTCGAGTATTATTGGTCAAGAAAGATTGCTCAAGTGGTATCAGGTGACTGGATGGGTTTGGATCAATGATGTTGTAGAGCATTTTTATATTTTCCTTTATTTTGATTATGTTATTTAATTATCCTAGTGGGTAGTTGGATGTATGTATGACATGGTCAATGAGAACTTTATTGAATTTCATTTTATTACAACATGTTTCAACTTCAGTTTATTTATTCTTTCTACTTACTCTAATGTGTATGATGTTTGGTTATTTACTTCTAGATGTGAACTTTGATATAGGGGTAGAATCACTAAAATATCCACTTTATACCCCCTCTTATATTTGGAAGACTTTGGATTATGGGGAGTCATGATTAAGGTCATGTGGCGGTCTGGAAAGGGGAACTAGTTAGTGAAACCTAGGATGGGACATTACAAAGTGGTATCATAGTATATTTAATTTCCTATTATTTAATTATTTGGGACCTGGTAGATAGAAGATATATGAATGTTTCAAAGCTTATGATGGATACCGTGTTGGTGGATCGCTAACACATATTCTGATAGGAAGTCCAGGTAACTAGGGTTTGGGATTAATGTTATGGATTTTCTATGTTATGCTTGTATATTATTTTCTCTTTGAGTGATGAACATGTTGTTTAGATTTGATGACTTAGGATAGATTTCTGGATCTTGGACCATTGGAAAGAATCCTTTTTTGTTATAACTCTTGGACTCTATAGGCAAGATTCTTCTTATGCATCATGTTAGGCATTTAGGATCCACATATTATAGTACTTCTAGTGTGTGATTTTACGGATTTATTTCTGATGGTGGGTTATGTGGTTTCACAGTGGAACACTTGATGTTGATGGTTCTAGTTTTATCCTCATGCATAGATGTTGTAGTGACCCTAGTGGGTTATTTTGTTATGAGTGTATAATTTTTGGACCCAGTTGGGTTGTTTTTTATGAGGTTTGTAGTATGCTTGGGTCCTCCAAGGTGAGGTTTGATGTGCATATGATCATAGAGGATGGGATCCCTAGTTGTTAGTAGTCAGTTGGTATATGACACCATTATGGTTTGATACCCTATAGGATGATGTTTAGACGTGTTGATGTTGTGTGATGATGATAAGGCTTCATACTTGATGCCCTGTGAGTTGTAGCCTTTTATGAGATAGTGTAGACCTACGTGGTTGGACATGGTGACTTGTTGTGAAACTTTACTGATGAGACTAGGTGGGAGAACCTAGTGACTTTCTTGAAATGACTCAAGTTCATGGATTTAGTGTCATGTGGATTATTTGGAAGAACTGTGAGAGGGGTTGGATGACTTTTAAGTACCATTAGGTGCATGGATCATATATTTATTCTTTGGAATCTTGACAATAGGCCATAGAGAGAATAGCCTAGTATGGGGTTTTGGAATGTTGGATGCCTTGGGTTTTGAAAAATACTATTGAGTTATAGTGTTTTATCCTCAAGTTTAGTTTCTAGAGGGGAAATATTGTTTCGGTGTTTGGTTCGGTGATGTCTGTGTAGGAAGGATGTGCCTGGTGGGGTTAAACTCAACCATAACTATAGGTTTTCTTTTGGTGATGGTCGTACAGGTAAGATGGTCCATCCATGTTTACAGTGTGAGACATATTAAGGTGTTTGGTTTCCTTAGGATGGACAGAACTGGGAGTGTTGATGCATTGGTGGTGATTTTAGATTTTTGGGGTAGGACCAGCTAAGTACGTGACCCAGTTAGCACTAGATGCATTTACAGGAATGCAATGAGGGATTAAATAGCCTTCAAGGAATTATCAAAATGAATATTGTGTTTTGAGTGATTAATAAATTGGTTTTGGTTAGGTGATTTGATTTTAGATTTGTACAACATAAATGATGCTCTATATTAGGTGATATGGGCATGTGATAAAGGCATGACCAGTGGATATGGATTAGGATATGATGTTTCAGGAAACAGGGCACGCTAGTGTGGTAAAATGGTTTTGTGTTTAGGTTACACAAGAGCATATAATAGTTAAGAATTAATTATATATTAGGGGAATAAGTTTTGATGATGCACTATTCCTTTTGGAGTGTGGATTGTACATTATTAGAACATACGCTCAAGGTTCTTGAGTAGAGTAGGTAGTCATGAGTAGGATGAGAACAGATGTGAATATAATGAGATTCTTGGGTGCAAGGAGGCCCAAGGATTTTAAATTATTTTTTAATGTCCCTATAGTTAGAGGTTAAATGGAAATGGGTGATTTTTTGTGGTATTAAATGATGAAATCTTAGAATACTCTTAGCTTAGATATGATCATGCCCAATATATTGGCATCATCCTCGGTATTTGAGGGGGGAAATGGGTATACACATGGGTGATTAAAAAATATTTTTGGGTTTTATGAGGGGTATCCCTGGAGTTTCAATCATGGATAGGTGTAGGTGGAGCCGTATGGTGGGAATCACACCACCAAAAATCGATGTTCTAGGTTATTGTAATGGATGGGATGTCAGTGAATACCATGAGTGCCATCCTCAGAAGCCGAGGATGGGTTGTAGTAGATGTTTTTTTTATTTCTCTAGTGAGATAGATATGGTCACATCCAATTCATGGGTTAGTAGTGAATGGAATGTGGAATATGGTGGTTGCAGTCTCTTGAATGGGGTGATGACAATGACACTCATATGGCGGGTAGTGATGTGTTAGTTTTATACGTACAACCCTAATGTCGGATGGTTCACTGCTTTTTGGAAATAGATTTGGATCATCCATGGTGGAACTATTATGTCCAAGAGGAATCCTTAAGGTTCATCCTTATATTCTATAGGGATTTATAATGGAAAAATAAGTTATGGTGGATGATTGAACTGGGAATTGGATTTAGGAACAAAGTGGTTCTAAAAAGTATTATTTAGGTTCTTGTGTTGAAGGTGAATGGTGTGTGTGTTTTAGGGAATGGTTATGGCTCAAATCAGTAGGGGATTTAAATATTTAATATCACTGAGTATAAAGTATGGACTCCAGTGGGCACGTTTGGATGGTTTTGGAATTCCTCTAAGTGGGGGGGGGGCATTGTGATCATGTGAGATGGTGACGAAATAAAAAATGGAGCTAGGTGTTTTTGGGAATGAGTCTTCTAAATATTTTCCAACTCTTATTAGAACACTATGTGGGTTTGGAAGGTTGTAAGATACATCTGGTGTGACTTTTAGGAATGATGGGTGTGTTTCTGATTCGGTTTGGTTTCCCTGATGGTGGGACTATTAAGTATAAGATGTTTGTGGTTGTAAGAAAAAGCTTGTAGTGGGAAGCACTATAGCTCGATGTGTGATAGGGTGATATTGTAATAAATTTTTCTATTGGATGGGAATATGTAAGTTACATAGTTGTGTTTTAGTTTTGGAAATGGGTGAATAATGGGTTTTCAGTCATTTGAGGGCCTTGAGTTAGAGGTTGTGTCTTGGTAGTGTTCTGGTATATCTAAAGCGGAATGAGGATTTTAGATAAAAATATGGTGATTGATGTAGTTTTATTCAAAAATATGGATGAAAACTGAATAATATTGAGGCTAAGAAGTATAATGTTGCAGTGTTTTTAATATCCCACGTTCAGATGGGTCAAAAATTCAGAAGTAATTTTAATTTTTGTTACCAGATAGGCCAAATTTCGAATCAAGACTTGGAATAGAAAACTGAGGGCTAGACTTTTTTGTGAAAAATAATAATTTTTAGGAGTTATCTTGGGTGTTTGGTTTAGATTTTGAGGCTTCAAGTTATGTTTTATGTTTTGGGGGGTTTTTCACCCATCTTGCATAGTTTGGTGTGCACGGTTTAGGAGAAATCATGCGACACCTTGATGTTTAGGAGGTTTTTAGTTCATTTTCAAATGGTAATGATTGGGTTTAATGGTTAAAACTTGGTTGAGGAAAAACATTGTGTGTTCCAAGTGGAAACCATGTGAGGTTGAGGAGTGTCTGAGGCATGAAACATGGGTTGCACATGGTTTCATGAAAACCATGTTTCGTGCTGTAGAAGGGAGCCAGTGCTGACAGCATGGTTGGTGCATGGTTTTTCAAACCATGGGGCCTAACCATGTGAGTAATTGGTTTTAGAATAAAGGGGTGAACACAATTTTATCATATTTTATCCAACCATGTGTCCAAACCATGTGTGTGGGTTGGCCTTGGATAGATTCAACCACATGGTTGGCATATGATTTGGAAAATTGTCTAGCCAAACCATGATGATAACTATATTTTATTAAAAATGGGTAAATGGCCAAAATTACCCTTTAGTTTTTTTCCACTCTAACCCCATTTCTCCTCTCTTCAGTGTGCATGTACCAGGGGGTTCCCAACACCCTATCTTCTTCTTCCACTCTTAAATTTTAGGTGAATTGTGGGTATTTATTAAGTTTTTAAAGTGTGATTCCTCTTCCTCCTCCTTCCCTTTCTCATTTCCCTTGGTTATTTATAATTAAGAATGTGTGGGTTTACAGATTTGATTATGATTCCACCAGATCATGGTGAAAACATCCAAGGATGATGGGGCTTTTGGTTGGCTTGGGTATATGATATCTTGAGATGTATTCCAAATATTATTGCATCAAATTTCAGTAAGGTATGTGTTCATGAAGAATTTTATTTGGTTTTCCAAATGAATTAATTTATTAAAGTGTTGAAATGGTATGTTCTCTCAGGGAATTGGCCTAGATTTTAGGTAGGTTTATGCCACGGGTCTTCAGTGAGTGTTTGGATTTAATTTCAGTGTGTCAAGATGACCCAGTGAGTTTTTATACATCATTCCATGTTGGTTTTTTTAATTAATTAATTTTAATTATTACAATTAATTAATTATTATTTTTGGTATAATATTAAAGATTGTGTGATCGAGATGAGCTTGGATTATTATAGAAAGGTTTGTATAATTATTGGATGGTCCTTGGCAGGGTCATCGTGATTTTTAAGTGTTTTGTATAGATTCATTGATGAGGTAGGTGGTCTTAGATCTTTACCCATATTCTTAATTATTTTTGTATATGTGAATTATGGATCATACCTTAGATCCCATGTGTGATATACTTATTCCCTTGGTTTAAGATGTATTTTTTGGATTTAGGTTGATACCATGGACCTTCTATAGATCTCGTTAGATTTGTGGTGATGTGAAGTTGAACCTATGGCCACCCATGGGGTGTTCCAACCTTTGGAAGTGTAATTTTTTATGTGTTATGTTTTGATAAAAATTACTATGAAGATTTTGAAATGGTTTTAAATGCACGCATTTTATTTTGAACATGTTTTGAGTGTCAAAGGGGGAAATTAATTTTCTTGTAATTGGTATTTATTTGAGATGAGTTCTTGACCTTAAGATGATTTAAATGGGTATTAAATGTATTTTAAATACGGATCTGAATTGGGTGTGTTGTGACTCTTTAAATGGATTTCATGGAACATGTAGATCTTTCACCTTGACTGGTTTTTCAAAGAGGTTGACTCAAGGTTATGGGGTGGTTTCAAAATGTTTGATGAGAATTTAAGATTTTTGTTTTTTAATGAATTTTAAAAAAGAGTTTGGTTTAATTTGTTCCATGTTTTAATTTAAAATTCTTTAGGACCATGATAAGTGTTGTGATTTAAAAAGGTAATGGTAATGGTTAAAGATTAGTGTGTTTGATTGTTAAATGGGTCGAACAAAATTTAAATAATATGTGTTGGGTAAAGGGTAAAGAGGTTAAAATGTGAATTTGGGTTTGTAATGAAATTAATGGACCATGGGAATGTTGAAAAAATGGTAATAATTAATGATGGAATGCTTTTGGGTGGTCGTATATGGAATGATGAATCATGATTTGATTCTTGGATTGATGCCCTATGTTTTTTGACCAGTGGATAAGGTATTTGGGATGTTAGGTCGACACTCCACTCCCATATTTTTGGAAGGCTAGACTGATACTCTAGGAACCCTGGTTCATTGTAGTTTTTTGGGTAAAGGACTGATGCTTCTAAACCCAAGGGTATGAACATGGAATTCTATATCAAGGTTGGGATGGTCGGACATGGAGTTCTAAGACTTGGTTAGATTCATGGATTAATTCCCCATGTTTTACAACTTGTGATATAAAGTTTGGGATGGTTAAACATGGAGCTTTGAGTCCCGATTGGATTCATGGACTGATACTTCATATTTTTTGACTTGTGACCTAGTGGTTGGGATGTTCAGTCATGATGTACTGGATCCCAATTAGATGTTTAAACTGATGATCCTTATTTTACAAACTATGAACTAGTGGTTGGGAAAGATGGACATGATGTACAATATCTCAGTTGAATTCTTGGATTGAGGATCCATGATTTCCATCATCTTTCCCTTGTGATAAATGGTTCAAACATCCATCTTTGGATAAGGTAGGTTTGATGAAAATGGGTAACTCTTGAAAAAAAATAACAGTTATTAATTGAACATTTACAAATAATAAAAACTTTATTTAGTTTACCTACTTTTCTATAGTTTATTCATAAAACTGCCTACACTATGGTACTAACTAGTATTTTTTTAAACACCATTGGTGGTGGCCTATTTAGTTTTATTGACACCCTGCTCGGTCCACCATTGCACTTGGGTGCCCGAGAGTCTGTCACGTGTTTATTACAGGTATAGATTTGGTATGAGGCATGTTTTGATTATTTTTGGTCAAGAAATATTACTTGAGTATCAGGTGACTATATGGGTTTGTCTCGGTGACGTTATGAATACTTGTTTAGTTTCTTTTATTTTGAGTATGTTATGTAAACAGCCTAGTGGGTGGTTGGTTGTATTTATAACATAGTCGTTCAGTACCTTATTGTGTTTCATTTAATTAAAACATGTTTTAGCTTCATCTTATTTATTATTTCTTCTTATTCTGATGTGTATGATGTTTGGTTATATACTTTTGGTTGTGCACTCTAATATGGGGGTATAGTCTCCTCATGTATCCACTTTAGACCTCCACTACTAGTCAGATTCCTCTACTGTACAAGGAGGTGTTCTTGAGTTCATTTTTCAGTCTAGATCGGGGAGCCTATTACTGGAACCTATACCATGAGGTTACAAAATTTTTGTGATTTTTCTGAAAAATATAGAATTTTCAGTGAATAGTAAAAATATCAATTTTGGTAAATTTGTCATTTTTTCATTAAAAATTACCATTATGATATGAATTTGATCTAAAAGTAACATAACTATTATCTAAATATATATAATTTAACTAATTATATTTTAATCAGTATTATACCTAATTTTTGTATAATATCATTTTTGGGCTTAAAATGGATTTTTCTAAAAATTGTTTTTCATTGTGTTTTACGCATTTATATTAAAATTGATTTTATATCACTTATAGGAATTGAATATTGGAATTCAAGACACATATTTGTAATCATGAAATTAATTTTTTTTAAATAATACCCATTTATATTTTTTTCATTATCAATAGTAACGGTAGTAAATATTTGTCATCTCGATAAGGGTAAATTGGGTAATTAAGGTTAAAAGTAATAATATAAGGAATAAAAATAACACTAACACTTTACTTTAATATATTTTATTAGTTAAATTATACCATACTCATCCAGTATTCTATGTTATGTCAATTTTGATCCTTTTTCCTTTAAAAATGACTTATATATAATTTTATGTAAAGAAAAATACAAAATGTCACTCTATTTCTTTTAAATTTCTATTCTTTGTTCACATGTGGATAAAAATAATTCATGAATTAAAATTAATTTTTATTTTGAGAATATTTATTTTTATATGATGTTAATTTATTCTTAATTTTTAGTGATAAAAAAATTTCCTTAAATTCTTATGTAATGACGGCATAGTGCTTGTGTGAGCAGTAGAAAAATCAAGTAAATGATTTTAAAAACATTAAATTTGTTTGGGTAATTTATAGTTTTCCATGAATTATATATATATATTATAGATTTTTTAAAATTATATATTCAAATTCTATTTTTACCTTGATGACTTTAGGGTCAAATTAAATGAATAGTTCCAAAAAATTACATTAATGATATTTTATAATAAAAAATATTTTATCAAATGATTTAAAATTCATAAAAATATTATATTTGACAAATTTAATGATATATGGTTTTAAATATCAACCATTATTCATTTATGGACAACTTTTCCTTTTATAGTAACTTTCTTGACCCTAAAAGAGTAAAAAAACTTCGATATCGAGGTAATAATCAAAAGGGTAAATGGGGGATAAAACAAAGAGATAAGGGTGAAAAGATCACCTAAACTTGTACAAATTTTATTTAATGAAATTATTTCGAGTCATAATTATCTAATATTCTAAATATGTTAATTTGGTTCCACTTTTCAATGAAAATTAATTTATAATAATTTAATACTTTAAGTATCTCCAAGAGTGTCCCTCCCCACACATATAAAAAGAAATATCCTCTCCCTCCTCTCTTCCTCACACATTTTAAGAACTATATATAGGACAATAACTACCCAAATACCTTCCAAAAAGATTTTAACATATCTTATAGGTATTATTTTGAGCAGAATAACAACCTTATAGGGTTTAAGGTGTAAAGAAAATAAGGTTGTCTGAAGATAAAGTATAACTTCCAACGAAATATTTTAGTTTTATTTATTATACAACCTATTAAAAATTATTTTAACCATTATTAAGTAATAAAATAAGTGTCTTATATATAATGATATTTTATGTAAATTTAATAACTTCTATTCATCTCCTTTTCCATAAAATCGGAAATGAAACCATCATTCGTGTGTATGGAGGATTATCACCTAATAAACCCATATGATTTTTCTCCATCACCAACTCTCACATGTTGTTATAATGATGGATTTAATATATAAATATTATATTCATGAAATAATTATTGTTTTGTTAAAGATAATAAATCATATATTTTCTTACCTTTCAATCCATTGAAAATGATAATGTTGTTTGTGCATATGTGTGGATTACCACCTCCATGAAGTGATGTGATTTGTTTTTTCCACTACATCACACATATAATATAAATAAATTATTTAACAATATAATATTATATTTATAATATAATAATTATTATATAAATAAAAATTAATAATTACCTTATTTCTTTCACGTTCATTGAAAAATGGAAATGTTACTCATGCATATATATGACCTATCATCTCCATGATTGTAGCATAATTCATTTTCCATTACCATCTTTCATGGTTGGTCTTAAAAGTAAAATTAAAGTATAAAATGAAAATTATTTAATAATTATTATTTTTAAGATTATTTAAATAAGATACATTTGACCATAGTCAACATACCAAAGTCATTTTGAAGTTATAAACCAAAGATCCTCAAAACCCACGACGTTGAATTAACTAATTAAATAATTAAAGATTTCATTAAAATAAATTAAATAAATGGTTTAAGGGTAATTTATTAATCATTTAAAAGGTTTTTAATTAGTTAAATAATTGATATAAGTTTATTATATTGGTTTTTAAGTATGTACAAAGAAATTTGGGACTCAAGGTAAGGTATTTCATCTCAATTTCACTTCATTAAGGCATGTTTTAATGTTATGCACATAATTTATTTTATATGGTGTATATACTGCCATTTTACATGTTATATCATGAATCATTCCTACTTCATAATATTTTAAGTTAAAATTATTTTTAATTCATCAAATTTGTTTTGATTCAGAAGTTACCAAAGTAGTAAGGGGTTTCTTAACTTGATTTATTTAATTAGGTTATATCACTTCTTTGCTGATTAAAATGTGTCAAGATTATTTATGAAATTAAAATTTTTTGATTTATATTTTAATTAAAATTGTTTTTTATTTAAATTTTTCAAATATAATCACTTTATTTATTAATTATCAATTCAATGATATGATATTTGGAAGGCATATTAGTCTCTAACTTTCCTTATTTGGAAAATGTGTTTATGTTATACACCTATATTATTTTATGAGGTGTATATATTTCCCCATAACATGTTATATCATTTATGTTATTATATTCATGGTATTTAATTTTTCATTTGAATCCATTTAATTCAGTGATTTAAGATTCAAAATCTTCAAATACGGTAACGATTTTTATAATACAATCTCATCTTATTTTAGGATTTTTTATGTTAAAAGTTTCTTTCAAAGGGATAATTAAATCTTATTTTACTCAACCACATATATTTTATTCTATTTTTTATGATTTTTTTTACATATTTATTTTCCATTTCCTCTTTATTTATCAAAGAAACATCAAAAAAGTTGTTTATAATTGTTACTGATCTTGTATTTTTTTAGAACAAGAATCTTTCTTTTCCATGTCCATTTTTCTAAAATGTTTTCAAAAAAATTATTTTAAAAACATTAATTATTTTCTAAATTTACTTTATATAGTATTTAAACCTCTATTAGAAGGTTTTAAAAGGAAATATCTTAATATTTCCCACATGGGACACTTTTGAATCACTTTTAAAAAGTTTGAAAAGAATGTGCTTAAAATTTATGGAAAAAATGGATTTTACCACCATCATGACCATTGTTTTATTTGAATATTAATTATTAATTTTCCAAGATTATTTTCAAATAAATGTAATTTAACAAAATTTTGTGACTTTTTAGTTTTTAAAAGTAATTTTTAAAGTGAAAAGTGTATTTTTCAGAAGAATGTTTTCAATATTATTTTGATAGTATTCATGTTCACCAAAAACAACAAACATTGATGTTAATTATCCTCCACTAAGGATATATGATAATGATACCATACTAATTATTTCTCTTTGTGTGTTATGATTATTTCAAAGATATTTTCATGAAACCTATTTCTTATGTACAGGTACATCTAGGTACGAAATAACACTAGTTATTGTTATGTTGAAAAGTGAAATATTTTAACTCTTTTACTCATGATATGGTACTTGGAAATTATTTATGAAAGAATTATTGGGGTGTAAACCCAAATAATTAAGCTATTTTGACCAATATGGTATATAAGGGTCTATTATATCCCTAAAATTCATTTGGTAATGACAATTATGTTGAATGAATGTAATTAATTCCTAAGAGACAATGGAGTTAACCAGTTAATAGGTTACTCCTAAGAGATTATGGATATTAACCAGTTAAGCTTACCAATTATCAAGGTTTATTATGAGTTTTATATTAAGATAATATTTTAATATACCAATATATTTTCTCTATGCTTTCCATGAGTTTATAATGGATCATTTTATCAAGTATCGTTTTCATATGGATCGTGATTTTTGACTTATATAGATCTTATATTATGTTAAATCTTAACATGATACATGTTTTGATATGTATGAATTTCTCTATATTATGTTAATGCACTTTTATTATGTCATCAAGCCCTTATAATCATATTTATATCACTGATTAAATTCAATTGTTAATGCTTATATTTACCCATACTGATTTTTTGAGCTTACCCTTCTTGTGTTTCCTTTTCCCCATATTGTAAATAATGGTTTTAAGTATTCCATGTCAAAGAAGGTGACTATATGTGAAGAACCTAGAGGAGATGATGTATATTTTTATTAATAAATTGTTTATGTATCCAAGTTTTCACGTAAGAGCGTGTCTTAATTCACTAAAAATCATAACCTAAAAGGTCATTGGGAGTATAAGTGAACCAATATTTCAGTTTGAGGTTTTACATTTTGAAGAGGTAAAATTGGTTCACATTTATCGATATAAAATATATAAATGTAAAGATTGTTTTTTTATCATCTTATTAGGGAGTTTGAGTTTGGGGATATTATAGTTTGTATCCGAGGAGGGTTTGGATAACTTTGGGGATTAGGATGTTTTAATGTGAGGTTAACTTAAGAGTAATGGATACTACCATTAGTTTATAATTTTAAGATTGATCATCAGTTCAAAGGCATATAGACCTCTTTGGGGGTTTAAATTATGGTATTTTGAGGTAATATATGTTATTTTTGGTGTCATTTTATTAGGGTGGAGTATATTTAATCCTTAGGTTTAGTGTGAAGGATTATTTTA
This sequence comes from Viscum album, assembly GCA_963277665.1. Taxonomy (NCBI): domain Eukaryota; kingdom Viridiplantae; phylum Streptophyta; class Magnoliopsida; order Santalales; family Viscaceae; genus Viscum; species Viscum album. The sequence goes on along the minus strand of OY728142.1, from coordinate 1,504,827,762 downwards.
GAATAATGATATTACATTTTTGGGATGTAAGATGAAAGTTAAGAGGTTAAATTTGATGTTAGAACATTATTTAAGTTTTATGTTATTTATGTTAATTAGGATATATGGTTAATTATTTGTGAAATAATTTGATTTAAACTTTGGGTGTTGTTGTTGAATTTTTGAGATTAATGTATTATTTTTTTCATATGAAGGTTCATTCATTTTGGGTATTATATTATGCTAACTATTTAAATTTTTTGTAAAGACATGAAGAATATATTTTAATTATTTTATATACCACATTCTCAATGGTAATTTTATTATATTTATTTAGGTATTAAATATTTATACTCATAATTTGGATTAAAAAATGAGATAAAGGTGTAATATTTTTGAAACACACAACTAAAGGATGAAATTAAATTTTTGGATTTTTAAAAAATAAAGTAATTATATTTTATTATCTTCTTAGTCTATATGGTAAATGAATTATAAAAAACTTGGAAAATTATATTAAATCAAAAATTCAATCTTATTTTCTCCATTTATAATGAATTGATGGTCTTTTGTACACCTCACTTATTTATGGCTTTGTGATCATTGACTTTCTCATGACCATTCATTTTCTTATGGTCAATGTTCTTTATCACTCTCCATAATTATTTGTAAATTAATTTTTTGCTCCATGTACATATTTTAACTTCCCACAAGTGATCTTATATTTGGAAACCTGGTTATTTTTTATTCTAAATTACCTATGTATCTCCCTCTGTTCAAGTGCAAGTTTTATTAAGCCTTTTTATGATGTGAGTTTTCAATAAAGTTATTTTTAAATGTAAAACCCCTAATTATCATGATCAAGTTAAAATTTAAAGGATGAAATTTATTAAATTTTTTAGAATGTAACTTCCCAATATTTTAAAATAACAAAATGTTTGATAGCATATATGAGTTTCAACATCGAGCTTAAACAAACCATGAAATGTTATTATTTTATTACCATTATAACATAGTATTTAAATTGATGGGTATGAATGGAAGTAAAAAAATTATTAAATATACGTAAATATCCTAGTAAATATAAATTCATTTATAAATTCTTTTGAAATAATAACTCAATTTATTAGTAAATTCATTATATTCTTTAAAAATATTTTTTCTTCAAAAATAGTTTTTATTGATTTTTGTGTGAAAGTCTTATAATTAAATAATTCCACTATTAGAAATTTTATTTCTTAAAAACTATATCATTTTTTAAATCATCATATTGGAATTATCATATAGTGAATTTTTTGGGATTTTTCTAAAAAACATATTTTTCCAATGAATAGTGAAAAGTACTGTTTTTGTAAAATTTTCATTTCTTTTCATTAAAAAGGCCCATTATGATTTTAATTTTATATAAAAGTAAAATAATACTTATTTAATTATATTTAAAAAAATTAATTTCGTTTTAATCATCATTACACCTTATTTTGGTATAAGTTCATTTTTTGTCTTAAAACCCATTTTTCTAAAACCTGTTTTTCATTACATATTACAAATTTATATTGATTAATGAAAAATTTAGGAATTTAATCTTGAAAAAAGGATCCTATATTTTGAATTATGAGGTTAAAATTTGGTAAATAAGTCCCTTTTATTTTTTTCATTATGAATAGTAACCAAAGTAAATATTTAACACCTCGGTAAGGGTAAATCGAGTAATTAAGTTTAAAAATAATATGATAAGGACTAGAAATAACCATAAATTCTGATTTTAATATGTTTTATGATTTTTTTTTCAACCATAATTTTTTGATATTAAAATTTATGGCTATTTTATTCTATTTTTCTTTGAAAATGGTATATTTTATTTTAAGTAAGGAAAAATAAAAAATAATACTCTCTCGGTATTACATTTATATTATGTGTTCCCATATGGATAAAAAAAGTTTTAAAAAAAATATTAAAAGATAATTTAAGAATAATTAAATTATTTTTATGATTTTAATTTATTTTAAATTTTTAATGATGAAATAATTACCTTAAATTCTTACGCAACGCTGGCACAGTGCTTGTGAAAATAGTAGAAAAATAAAGTAAATGATTTTAAAAAATAAAAAGATAATTTTTTTTTGATTTATAGTGTATCATTAGTTTATATATAGATATAAAATATTTTAGATGTTTTCAATATATATTTTTTAATTCCATTATTTTCTTTATAACTTTAACATTAAATCGCATGAATAGTTCCAAAAATGTCATTAATGATATTTTATAATAAACAATATTTTATTTAATTGTTTGAAATTAATAAAAATCCTATATTCATAAAATTTAATGGGATTTGTTTAAAATATAAACCATTGTCTATTTATGAGTAACTTCTCCTTACTACTACAAATACCCCTTTAATCAGCGCTAAAATGGCCTTTAACAGCACTAGAAAAGCGCTGTTAAAGCTGGTGAATATAAAGGGGGGTCCCCTTTATTAGTTCTCCAAAAAGCACTGATAAAGACCCCTTTTATCAGCGTTAAAAAAAGTGCTGATAAAAGGGGTCTTTTATTAATGCTAAAAAAAGCACTGATAAAAGGGTCCTTTATCAGCACTTTCTTTTTAGCACTGATAAAAGACCCCTTTTATCAGCACTTTTTTTAGCACTGATAAAACTATAAAAATTTAAAAAAAGTTAAAAAAAATCATGCTAATCTTGGGGGGGATTTTTACAGCGCTTGAGCCCCCCATTTATCAGCGCTTTCCCACACCTCCAGCGCCCGCACACACCACCTCCACCCTTTATCAGCGTTATACCCCACCTTTATCGGCGCTAGCCCCTTAAATTCACCCTTGCACGCGCGCCCCTACCTTCACCCAGATTTGATCTCGAGACCACCCCCCTGCGCGTCTGAAGCCTTTTTCACTCCCTTATATTGATTTGTTCTCTTATTTATGATATATCTATTTATTTATATATATATTTAGTTATATTTATTTGTATAGTAATATATATTTATATTAATATATATATAGTTATATTAATATATATATATATAGTTATGTTAATATATATATTTATAGTTATATTAATATATATTTTATAGTTATATTAATATATATATATAGTTATATTAATATATATATAGTTATATTAATATATATATATATAGTTATATTAATATATAGTTATATAAATATTCATATATTGGTATTTTAATTAAAATGGATATTAATTATTATTTATATAAAGCTAATATATTTTACATGTAAATATGTTTAATTATTTATTTAAAAAATTAAATTTTTAGGTGTGCATATATAAAAAATATGTACATATAGTTATATATTTGATTATAAATAGCAGTGAATTATAAAAAAAATAAAATTTAAAAGACATAATATCAATATGAATGTAATACCTTGGGATAAATTCAGTCCCCACAAAAAAAGGCAATAATACCCCCTTAAACGAGGCTGAAAATCCACAAAATGTTAAAAAATCGAGGTACCCCGACTAAAAACTCAGTTTTGGAGGATTAGATTTGATATATGGTATAGCTCAAACGGACACCCGGATCAAAAGTTATGGTCGTTTAAAGTTCGAGTTACGTTTTCAACATATTTTGGGTATTTTTTTAATTTTTTGATTTTTTGTGTCTTTAAATTGTTATGAAATGACTATTCCACGATAATAATTTGAAAATTATTAATTAAAAATATTTTAATAATTTTTTATAAGATATTTTCACTAAATATCTTATATATTAAGTATATTAAGTGAAAATGTATATTTATACTTATCTAAAATATATTTAGAAATTATATATTATATTTATATCAATATAACTATATTTATATATTTATATATTAATATATTATTTTTAATTTTTTTTTTGAAGTTGACCCTTTATCAGCGCTTTTAAAAAAAAGCGATGATAAAGGCACCCCTTTATCAGCGCTACTAAAAAAACACTGATAAAGGGGGTACCTTTATCACCGCTAAAAAAAGTGCTCATAAAGGGGTACCTTTATCAGCGCTTTTTTTAGCACTGATAAAGGTACCCATTTATCAGTGCTTTTTCATTAGCACTGATAAAAGGTTGGCACCGAGAAAAACTATTTTTATGGTAGTGCCTTTTATAGTAACTTTCTTGACCCCTAAAGATTAAAAAACTTTGATATTGTAGTAATCATTAAAAGGGTTAATGAGGGGTGAAACCAAAGAGATAAGAATAAAAATATAACTTAAAATTTTCAAAATTTTATTTCATGGAACAATTTAAAATAATAATCATCCTATAATCTAAATATATCATTTTAATTCTACATTTCCATGAAAATTAATTTATATTAATTTAATACTGTAAGTAAATCTAAGAGTGTCGCTCCCCTCACTTATAAATGGACACCCCTCTCCTTTCCTATATTACTCACACCTTTTTATCACTTTATCTTGGCCAATAGCTACTAAAATACCTTCATAAAACCCCTTACCATATACAAGAGGTTTTATTTTAGGAATAATACCAACCTCATAGGGATTAAGGTGTAAAGAAAAGGAGGTTTTCTGAAGAAGAGGTATAGCTTCAAACCTAATGTTTTAGTTTTATTTCTTATTATACCTCTTTAAAAACTCTTTTAGTCATAATTAAATAATAAAATAATTATATTAAATATACTTAGATTTTATTATGTTATTTTCATAACCTATATCTTTCTCATATTATATCAAATGGTAAATGAAACCATTGTTCATGTATACGATGGACTATCGCCTCATGAACTGATGTAATTTGTTTTTCATCACCACCTCTCATAAGAAGTTATAATGATGGGGTTAATATATAAAAATTATCTTCATGAAATAATTATCATTCTGTAAAAATAATATATCATCTATTTTCTTATTTTTCCATCCATTGAAAAATGATGACATCGTTCATGCATACGTTTGGATTACCACCTCCATGAAGTGATGTGATTTGTTTTTCATCACCGCATCACATGGCCGGTCTATATAAAGTATTTAAAGATATAAAATTATGTTTATGATATGATAGTAATTATTTAAAGTTAAAAAAATATTTACTTTCTTTATTTCAAGCTTGTTTAAAAATGAAAATGTTACCCATGCATACGTATGGCCTATGGTCTCCATGATTGTAACATAATTAATTTTTCATAACCATCGTTCATGGTAAATTATAAAAGTATGATTAATTTATAAAAATTATAATTATTTCATTATTATAATTATTATTTATATAATATAATAAATATAACTTTGACCATGGTCAACATACTAAAGTCATTTTGAAGTTGTGAACTAAGCATCCTCAAAACACCTGATGTGGACTTAACTGATTAAGTAATTAAATTTGCAATTAAAATAAATAAGTTTAATGGTTTAAGTATAAGATATAAATCCTATAAAATGTTCTTAAGTAATTAAATAATTGATATAATTTTATTATATAGGTTTTAAAGGACATACATAGAAAGTCTGGACTAGTGTTAAGGGATTTCATCTCAGTTTCACTTCATTGAGGCATGTTTTAGTGTTATAAACCTAATTTATTTTATGTATTGTATATACTAAAATTTTAAATTTTATTTAATGAATAATTAATACTTCATGGTATTTTAATTTATAATTTATTTTAGTTCAACCAAGGGGTTTTGATTCAGAAGTTACCAAAATGGTAAGGGGTTTATTAACACAATTTCCTTTCATTTCATTATATCACTTATCCATTAATTATAATATGTAAATATTACGAGTGAAATAAAAAATTTATTTATATTTTAATTACATTTTTTTTTTGGATTTAAATTTGTTTCACATAATAACTCCATTGATTAATTCTCAATTCAATGATATGATCTTTGTAAGGGTTATTTGTCTCAAATTTTCCTTCTTTAAGAAATATGTTTATGTTATACACCTATCTTATTTTATTAAGTGTATATAATTATCGTTGAAAATTTATATCATTTATATCCTTATATTCATTTTATTTAATATTTCATTTGAATCTATTTCCTTTATGGTTTTAAGACTCAAAAGTTACCAAAATAGCAAGGAGTTTTATGATATAATCTCATATTATTTCAAAATTATCTATGATCAAAGATCCTTTAGAAGGAATTATTTGATATTATTTTATTTAATCAAATATATTTTATTATACTATGGTTATGGATGTTTTTTTATGTTTATTTTCCATTTCTTTTATTATGGATTAAATAAACATCAATAAAGTATTTTGTAAGTGATACTGATCTTGTATCTTCTTTTAGATCTAGAATCATCCTTTTCCATATCCTTGTTTTATAAAAAAAATAAATAATTTTATTTTAATAACATAAATTATTTACTAAATTTAATTTACATTATGTTTTACATTTTTTTTAAATATTTTAAAAGTAAATTTCTTAACATTTTCAACATTGGTCACTTTTGACTCTATTTACAAAAGTTTGAATAAATGTTTTTAACATTTGTGACATGAAAAACTTTCCCTACCATCATGAAAATTATTTTATTTTAATATTACTTAATAATTTTATAATTTTATTTTAAAATAAAATAATTTCCACTATATTTTTTGAATTTTTATTTTTTAAAAGTAATTTTCAAAGTGAAAAGGGTATTTTTCTCAAGAATGTTTTTAATGTTATTTTAATGGTATTTTTATTCATGAACAACAAAAACCCTTAATGTTACCTATGATAAACTGGGGATATATTTTAATGATACCAGCCTAATTAATTATTTGGATAGATTATGATTTTTTCAAAGATGTTTTCATGGAACCCATTTCTTTTTAATAGGCAAATCAAGCTAAGAATTAACAGTGGTTATTGTTATGTTGAAAAGTGAAAGATTTTAATTATTTTTCACATGATATAGTAATTAGAAATTTTTTATTAAATAATTATTGGAGATTAAACCAAAATCCTTAAGAGAAATTTTATGATATTTTATGGGTGGTTCCATTATATCCCTCCAATGTATTGGTTAATGATGATAAAGCTAACTTAATATAAGTAACTCCTAAAAGATGATAGAGTAAACTGATTAATAGTTTAATCCTAAGAGATTATGGGTATTAACCAGGTAAGTTTATCCCATCAGTTGGGGTTCTTATAAGGGTTGTATGAAGATAATGTACCAATATACCAATACATTTTCTCTATGCTTACTATGAGTTTCTAATGTATCCTTTTCTCAAGGATTGTTTTCACATTACTCATGATTATTAAATTATATAACTATTTTCTTATGTTAAATATTATTCCATGATCCATGTTTTGATAGGTATGAATTCCCTTATATTATTCTAATTAACTTTGATTATGTCATAATAACCTTACTCTCATATTATTTTCACTGATGACATTCAATTGTTAATTCTTATATTTACCCTTATTGAGCGTTTGATCTCACCCTTATTATGTTTCCTTTTCCTCAGGTTGTGAATAAAGGTGTTAAGTATGTTATTCCTATGAAGGTTACAAGATTTAAAGAACTTCATGGGAGATTATAAAGATTTAAATGTACTAGTTGTTCATATATCCAGGTTTCCATTTAAGATTTTTTTCTACTTCTCTAAAAATGTAAACCTAAAAGGTCCTTGGGAATGTAAATGATCCAATATTTTATCTTGATGTTACATGTTTTAAAGGGTTCAAATTGGGTCAAATTTATCAATATCAAAGACATAAATGTAAATATTATTTTTTATCACCATATCTGAGAGTTTGGATTCAGTTTTGTTATATATATATTCATTAAATTTATTCTTAGAACCATACATGAAGGGTGGTGATGAAAAATGAGATTAATCAATCATGGAGGTGGTAGTCCACAAATATGCACGGTCAATGATTCCATTTATCAAAATATGGAAGGTAATGAAGTTATATGATAAATTATAATTCCATAATTATAAATTTGAAATATCCAAAGTATTCATTGATCAAATCCATTCTTATTAACAACCATGAAAGGTTTTGTGGAAGAACAAACCACATCACTTTATAGAGGCAGTAATCTACATGTATGCATGATCGATGGTGTTTTGGTTTTCTTAATGAACATAAAGGATTTAATAATGATGGATCCCTTAATATAATAACATTAAAATATATTAATAATACTAGTGATATTATATTTGGGTGGCTATAAGTTATTTTTAAGAGAAATATTAAAAAGAAAACTTTAATGAGTAAGGGATACTCATGTTGAGAACTTGACATTTCTCTTGGAATTGTCCTTGTAAATAAAGGTCTTATGATATCTTATTGACACAAGAGGATTATTAATTTGATATATTTCTCTATTAATATAAAAATTGATGATTTTTGGAATGAAATTTAAAGTGATGCGTGTAACATGAAGTGTTGGAAGTCATCCCCTTTCATGAGTGAAGAGGGGTAATTTTGGAAGTACCCACTACATTTAAATAATGGAATGGAGGGTGGGAAATAATGAAGTTTGTGTGATCTTGGGATGATAACTCCTATTCCACTCATTTTTATATATATTTCAAGTATTTTACCACTAGATTTTTTACATTTTTTCATTTTGGTTTTTACCATGGTAACGAGTTTTTTAAAAACAATAAGGACAGATATCATTAATAAAGAAGATAGGAATCCGTACATAAGCAAAGCCATGGAGAGAAATTCTCCAGCCAGAGCTGGTTGATATCGAAGGGGCCTGAGGCCGCCAGCTAATGAGCTACATTGTTTCCTTCCCTTTTGGTAAAGGAGAAGGTGCAGCAAGAAAAGCCTTGGTGAAGCGAGCGAATTCTCCTGATGATGAGGCCAAATGACTAGAGTCTTGTGTTGTTGTGGTTAATAGCATTGACCATAGTGAGGCAGTCAGACTCAATGATGATATCAACTCATCCACGTTCCACAGTTATTAACTAGTTTATAACTAATTAATTTCTGTTTTATTAAAAATATAAGATAACACCTATTACCATATTTTTATTGTTTTTAGCCTAAATTTAATCTCCATTTAATCAAATTTAATTTATAAATAAGTAAAAATTAAATTTTAAATTATAACATTTAATATATACAAAGAAATATAAAAAAATTATTTTTTAAACATTAAGTGTTATTAATATTATATAACCTTAATTACTAATTAAATTAGTGGTAATAAATTTTTGTATATTGGTAAATATAATATTATAGCCATTATATAAAATATAACAACTTAATTATTTATACAATAATTACACAACATTAATAAAAAATATTTTAAAATAACCATTTCATCAGTATCGAGGTCCTTAACATTAATATTAGTAATCATACATTTATGCCTAAAAATGAAATTAAAATTATTGAATAATATGAAAATTTGGATCTAAAATATTAAATATATTTTTTATACTTAATTTTTATAAGTGATTAAAACTAATTATTAATATAAGTAAATAAAATCAGTTTTTAGAGTAAAATATTACATAAGTTTTTGAAACATTAAGCCTAGGTTTTATAAATTCAAAATAGTATTTTTAAATGATTTATTTTACTTTAAAAAAATATATTTTTATATAGAAAATGTTTCAAAAACTTTTATGTCATTATTGTATTATTATAAGGTCATAAAAGTGACAGTATATAAAAAAATTTTATTTTTTCACTATTCACCTAGAAATAAATTATTTTATAAAAATATAAAAAATAAACCCAAGGATAATATTTTTCACATAAATATAAAAACATATTTAATTTAATCAAATTAAAATTCTAAAATTTAACTTTTAAATAAAAATATAATGAAAACAATTTTCATGGGAAAGTAAAAAGTATTAATTGTTCTCACTTTTATTTCCTATCAATTACTTATAAAATTGGTGTTAATATATTATTCTTATAAAAAATATATTTTTTCCATAATATATTTAGTTTATAAAATAAATTATTTATAAAGGTTGCATTTTAAATCATAAATAAATCTTATTAGTTATTTAGGTACACTAATTTAATTTTATCAATTACATGGAATTAATAATAACCTTCTATTTTTATTTTTACATATATTTCATAATTAGGATATCTATATTTTTACCCTCTAATTCTATGGATAAATTTTAATAGTTTTATATTATTTCCTGATTGATTTTGGTTCGGTGTTGTTTTAATTATAGGCTATCAAACACATTAGGTTTTAAAGGAAATAAAATATATAAGTTGTAATCTTGGGGTGTTACATTCTACCCTATTAAATAAATTGCGTCCTCATATTTTTAATTCTTTGTCTCTAAGGAAAATAGTTGAGTGCATACACAAGATAAATAATATCTAAGGTTTAATTTATAATGATATATCTACCTTATTATTTTAGATACTAAGAAATTCATGATTGGGTATCAATACCTATTTGATAAAACTAATTTAGATAGGAAGTTCATAATCAATGTTGATGGATGATCACAGGTTGTTTTAAGACATGCATTGAGATTTATCAATATTAAAATTGATATGATCCCTTTTCAAAGAGGGATAATTTGTTATTAATACTACATTGATATAAGGGAGGAAGTACTAGATCCATAAGAAGTAACTTCCCACAAACCTTGAAGATGATTAATATGATTGTGTAACAATATCCATACAACTAGATATTTTCTATATAATTGATTTTTTGTAGTTGAGGTGGTGAAAATAGACACCATAAATTCATATTAGATAATAAGTTTAACTTACACTACTTAATTATCATGTCCCATATCAATAGTAGTATTATATTTGATCTTCCTTGTTCCCTTGTTTTTGGAGGTCATTGATGTCTATTTTCATCATTAACCCTTGGATCGAGGCATTGATTTGTATAGTTCCCAATCAAATTGAAGTAGTAAATTTTTGTGGATTTTATATTTCCCATGAACCCATGAGCTTGATGTCCTTAATTTTCACACTTATAGAAAATTATTATTCCCTTGAAGTGATCTGTGAGATTTTTCTTCCCACATTATAGTCACATGTAAAATTAAATCTTATTTCCTTCATTATATTTGTCACATAAACTTCCATGAGACTCCAAAATTCTATTCTTTAGTTTTTTAAGAAACTTTTTTTAACTATGACTCTTGATAGATAGTTTGGAATAATCAGAAGTTTTCTATCTGTAGTTATTATATTATTTGGTTACTCATTGGGAAAATCTTCATATTTTCCATAGAACCCATAATTAACTTGATTCCTTCATGCTTCAAATGTTACTAAAACCAAATGGAGTTAACATTTTTGATGAATAATTAACATTATATAAGAACTATTTTAAGATAATTACATAAAAATTTAAACAAAAAATTTATTACTCTTCAAAACTATCACATTATCCTTCAGTTTAACCTAAATCATTCATAGTTCAATCTAGGTTTGTTTATATTGGGATGTCTCATACTTCTTATCCTAATTCCTTAACATGATAAATCATTCATAATGTATTCTAAAGCTAATGTGATTAATCTGAGAATATCCCTTGATAATGTTTATCCATGTGTGTAGTCTTATTCCCACTCATCATGCACCAGAGTGAAGATCCAGTTGATAATCAACTAACCTTTTTCAGCGTGGTTACCCCTAGGTGCATCAATTCAATTGCAGCATCCACTTTCTAGTATCCAATATGGGATATAATTTCTAGTAGAAACACACATTCTATACTTTACCAAAATTTTAGGATGTATTCTTATACATATACTTATTCCTAGAGTTTTCACAAAAGATCTATCACCCTATTACCTGAAAAACATAAAGTATTCAATATTACCTCAAATAATCTAAAGGTTTTTCTATACCTTTTAAATTATAATAAAACTTAAAACATACTAACCCATTATGGTATCTACAACAATTATATTATCCTTAAATAACATAATAACTGCTAAAGTTATCTAAAACATGCTTTAATGCCAACTATAACACCCTAGACCCACACTTACAGATCTAGTGCTAAATAATACATACTTTACATACTAGATTTCATGCCAACTATAATAGCCTAGACATAATTTTCCCATAATTATATGATATATATAAAATATTTCATTATATAAAATCCCATGACCTTTTAGGTTTAGATTTTTAGAGAATTAGGACAAAACATTAACAAATAAATCTCATGTCCTTCTCTTCTAAAGGAAATTTATATCTCTACATAAAAAATTAGTTAATACATAATAAGTATATAATATCTCCAAAAAATTCTATACACATGATATACTTATAGACATATCTTGTGTAATAATTTTCTTCATAACCCAGTGAAATAGAAACATAATAGGGGTGGATACAAACACTAAATGTGGGAAAACATAATAAATAATAATCAGATATCATAAGCAATAATAAGATGAGTATAAATAGTATTTCAATAATAAATAATCAAAATAAATTCATAATCAAATAAAACTATGGTCATAACACATCAATGGTTAACATGTCAATAAATAAATGAATTGATAAAATAACAAGTTCATCAGTGATGAAATGAATAATTTAGGTCAACTAATTGAATACCCTAATCCAAGGCATCATGATCTTATACATCATGATCATACCATTAAGTCCATGTGTCTATACAAATTTTTTTCTAGTAAGATATACACCAAAATACCCAATCTAGTTTGTCTCATGAGACTAAATAATTCATCAAGGGGTTATTACAGGCCACAACCATCACTAATTATATTCAATTCATTCTATCCAAACAATATTAATATGGTACATGAGTTAACAGGGGTGCCCCAGAAGGATAGAAAGTCCATAACTATATTACCTTCTCACCATGTTTGTGTAATATCTATGTGACTAGAGAGGATACTCCTATATCTACATACTAGAAAGGTAACATCCCACAGTATTGAAATAGACTTCATGACATATCTGTGAAGAATGGATGAATTTTTTTCCACCCCTGTTAGTGAGATATCATGAGAGAGGCACAATTCCATTCCCGTGGTCATGGCCAAATCTTCAGTAATAACAGAATCACCACATGCAAAAGAAGAACTAAATGAAAAGATGACATATCTATCTTGGTTGTGAACAACTCCCCCCGCCCCCCATCAAGTTATTTTTCATACATGTACTATCGATATTCATTTTGAGACCACAACCATGAGTAATCTAGTGAAACCATTTCCCTTTCAATGGAGGTATGTGAGTTGTAATTTTAGAAACATTTCCATGAATGATCCTATGGAGGTTTGGGAAGCCTCCCAATGATTAACCATAGGGTTTAATCTGACCTCCATGGTGTGGGATCTGACCATAACCACAAAGTTTTAACTTAGAATCACCTCATACCAACTCTTATTGTGAGAATTAAATATTATTCAACATCTGACATCTATGAACAGTGCCCTTGATTTTCTTTCTTTTATGTGGTTATGAGATTTGAGATATGAGGACTGAAGAAAATTGTTTCTATGAGGAACCCGATCATTCCTTCCATAGTAAGTGTTGAGGAAAATCCAAATAGTAGATTCTCATTCCCCTTCAAATAAAATATTCTCAGTGGTCTTCTCTTTAGGTCGATGATAGAAGATGCACCAAGATGAAATTGAGACTCCCCTATGTCGTACCTTATCATATGTTGAAAAGGATTGGTTTTGAATATTCCATAGTTGGAAATTGAGTTTATCTAGTATTTCCGTACACCACAGTGTTTCCCCCATGGATCATGGTCATAATCTCCATTCATTATTCATCTATAATCCTTTGTTGAGAAGAGCCTAGATGAGGATATGGTAAAGATAAGCCAATTGGGATCCAAACTGATCATAATATTGTTTTATATTTCTTGTTGTTGATGATTGATAGTACCATTCATAAAAGAGGGATAATTGACGGTTTGTGTGAAGGATATATTCAGTACATGGAATCCCAGAAAATCCAGAACCCTCCCCATCCAGTTAGTATTCCAGTAGTTTATAAATCTAAATCCAACGATCCAATGTAAATGGAGATTAAGAGAATGAAGGTTATGCTAGATCTATTTCCATAGCCTGGAACTTCTACCCCTTGATCCATTCAGACCCTCCTTGTATTTTTTGTAAATCAAATTTTCCCACAACAAAGTTCCTTCCATAAAATCCCATTTTAACCTTTCTTGGAGACTTTCCATGGTTTTTGTGACACTTTAAAGGCTAATGCCTCTTCACTAAACATCACAATCCATCTTATTCCATGATTCCCAATGGAATTTACCTTCACCATGTGAATCCAAAATAAAGCTATAAAGAGGTTTTCCAATGATTTAGAGGATATTGTTGGGTATAATGAGAGAAGACAAGACATACATGGGGATGAAGGAGAGAAAAATGTTAAGAATACCTCAAGAAAACACCATATGGAGTATTGCTTATATGATTAAGTCAATAATTTACCCATTAAATAAATATAATATATTTATATGTAATAATCCCTCAAACTAACACCATATAGAGTAATGGGTATCCAGTTAAGTCAATAATTTTCCCAATCAATAAATTGAATAGATTTCTATATAAGCATCCCCTAAAATAAGATGATATGGAGTAATGGTATATGGTTAAGTCAAAAAATTTACCAAGGTAAAATGGTAAATAAAAATATAATAAAGAAATTTTTTCATATAAGAAACATGAATGTGTATCTCTAAAGAATGTGGTTTGTGGCCCAATGAAAAGAAATCGGGTCACTGAAAAACACTTACGACTTTGGTAAATTTTTTTGTTAAAATAATATAATTAAGGGATTATGATATAAAATTATAAAACAAAAACATAATATTTAATAATTATAAAATAAGTTAATGTGTTATTAATTATACAATAATGGAAAATTTGGTGTGTAGAAAAAATGTGTATCAAAGAGTGAAATTTGACACAAATAACCCCTTATGAATTTTGGTAACAATATAATCAAAGGATATAAATGAATGATTTATGAAAAGACATGAAAATAACATTAAATAAACTTTTATAGAAATAATAAAACTCAATGGTTTATTAATTACACCAAATAAAAGAAAACACAGTGTGAAATATCAAATATGTCTCATGGATTTGAAAATCGTGATAATTAACCCTTATAACATTGGTATCTTTTTAATTGGAAGCTCATGAAAGATAATATTTCATATGGATTTTTAAATCACTTATATTTTATTAAAAAAATTATAAAAATAAATCCATGTCCAATATATGCACTAAAAAAAGGCATATATGTGGTGAGTATGAATTGTGTCTCAATGAAAAAAAATTGAGATACAAAAACTCTTACAGTGTCGTAATATTTTAAATTAGAAACACATGGAAGGAAGAAAATGATATAGATTTATAAATCCTTTATATTTAATTAATATTATGAAAAAAATAACACATTTCCAATAAATACACCGCAAAAAATAAATAGATGGTGAATATGAATCATATCTCAAAGAAATAAAATTGATATCCAAAAAACCTTACAACATCGAAATCATTCTAATTGAAAATACATGGAAGGTAAGACATGATATTGATTTTAAAATACCATATATTTTAGGAATATTATGTCAAAAGTGAATCCATTTCCAATAAATACACCACAAAAAATAAACATGTGGTGAATATGAATCATATCTCAATGAAATAAAATTGAGATCCAAAAACCCTTAACTATTTTCTTGATTCATTTTGTGCATGAAATTAAATCCCTAAACAACAAAAATAACTATATTAATCACATACATCATAATATTATTCATATATAAAACATTTTTTACACTTATTTTAGAACCATCCATTATAAATATATTACCTAGTTATATTTATTTTAATCATTGAGTCTTAGGATATTTTGATTGTTTGTTTCATACAAGTACCACAGTGATGGGGTTTATTATGACTTATTGGTTCAATTATCATTATTAATAGATAATATAAGATACTAGAGTCATTTTTCTTTAATTATTAATCATATCCAATTTTTATTTGGTGAATTATGAAGGTATGGTTTTAGATAAATTAAATTGTGAAGAATGAGTTTTGGAGATCGAAAAGTGATATTTTAATAAATATATTAAATATTAATAAAATATGTACATAGCCGTTAGAAAATATTAAATATGTTATTATTACATGATATTATAATTATATAATCTTTTATAATCTTTCATTAAGTAAATATTATAACATTTTTCATGTATGGGGTAAAACCAACCATAATAGAAGCGTATTATAATGATTTAATGAGTAGGAAATTATTTTTAAGTAATGATAATATAACTTTTAAAGAATATTAAAAATTTCATAAATATAATATATATTCATTAAATTAATTTTTATAACCATTCATGAAGGGTTTTTGTAACATCCCTCCCCACATCCATTGGCTTTGAAAGAGGTAGTGGGTGCTAGTGGCCTTAGGTGACATTCCCAATGCACCAAAGGATGGAAATAAAGGTCAAGGTCCTCACAAAAATTTGAGGGATGAATTTCTATTTTAAATATAAACATCCAAAACACAAATACAATGACTAAAAAAATATCTATATGATGCATGAGTAAAAAATACATCTCAATATAACCAAAACAATAAATATATCAGAGTACAAGTGGAAACCAAGTTACATAACCAAAGGAATCAACAGAAAACAAAACCCAAAAAACCAAAGAATTAAAACCAGAAACTCCCAAACTTCTGCAATATCTAACTCAATAATCAATTACCAAGGTATCAAGATGTATCACTAAATAATTGAGATACATTTCCTTTACCATTGTCTCGATAGATGAAATTTTCAAATACACAATAGTTCCCAAGGAGGGGGTGAGTCTAAACTTAGAAGGATTTCATCAATTTCTTCCTAGCTCACACAATTAGGAAAAAAATGTTATCACATTTATATAAAATATACGAAAACAATTTAAAATGTTTATATAAAATCCAAAACAATTTTCCATTGAAAGTAATAAAACAAGCATTTAAAATCCTTTCTCAATTCCATTTGGCATACCCATTCCAGGATTTCACACATCTAAACATCCACATATTCATGCCTAAGTGATAGTTTCATACACATGAGTGGTATCTCTTTGATCCACCAATTCATCACAAGGTAACAAATAATAGGATCCCCAATGGCACATTCCATTCCACAAGGTTATGTCTAATTAAAATGAACCCACATCAACCATGTATACCAAAAAATATGCTAAACCATTTCATAAAAACCATTTATTTATTTAAAAAAAATCCAAAACCATTCTCTATGTATCAAAAAACCATAATTTTAAAATCACCATTTTAAAATTATCATCCAAGAGGATTTTCCACAAATCCAACCAATTTCCACAATTTATCAAAACCATCACTAAAGGGGTTTCCAAAAATAATCACCCAAGTACTTCACAATAATTTTAATAAAAAAATATTTTAATATAAGTCTTTAAGTTATAATAAAGAGTAATTGAGGGAGAATCCACCTACCTCAAAAACATGGAAAAACCAAATAACAACGGTTAAAATTTTTTGATCTGATCACCAACTGTGTTTCCTTCATTAGATCCAACAATAAATCATCATAAAACAAACTAAAACACATACATATATCTATAAAAATGTATATATATGGTTTTTGAGAGAGATTATAACCTTGTATATAATAATAATTGGGAATAATATGTACTAAATATAGAATTTGGTCCTCCAAGGCACTTTGAATCACCTATGAATTGCTCAAGGACTGAAAGAAATTGTCTCTCATGAATTATGTTCAAAATGAGTTCATTTTGTGTGAGAATTAGGGGAAATAAAGAGTTAAAGTAATTAAATCGAATTATATACATTAATTTCATATGACTGACTATACACCACATGGTTAGGCCACACAGTTTTCCAAACCATGTTCCAACAATGTGGATGTTACTGTCTCAAGACAACCCATCACACAATTTGATCACATGGTTAAAAAAATTGTTCTGACAGTGTGTTTCCCACTATTTCAAGGTACAAAGTTTCCCCTAGGAATATACATGGTTTGGCCAAATTGTATGCCTGTCCAATGCCCAATATCTTTCCTTACACAATTTCCTATAGGTGCTTCATAGTTTCTACTAACTGTTCTCAAACTGTGCACCTTATAAAATCATTCAAAGCATTCCAAAAATCATCCAAAACTCAAGAAACTTAATCCAATAATTATATATCATAAAATAAAGAAATAAATGGTCAAGTACCTAAAATTGGCGGTGATTCATTATCTCCACCATTGGCTCTATCATCCTTAGAAAGTGGAAAAACAGAGTTTTCCTAGAAGATTTTGGGCCACTGCTCTAACATTTCATTTTCACACTCCCATATTTCTTCCTGAATCTGGAAATTTCTCCATAAAACCCACAATAGATAGATCATTTTATAATGTAATACTTTCTCTTGCCTATCAACAATTTATACCATCATGTGAATCAACATAGCATCTAACTCTAGCTCAACATGATGTCATCGAGTTACATGGTCATAATCAATTTGATACTTTTTCAGTTGAGACACATGAAACACATTGTGCACTAAAACGATCCTTGGTGGAATACCTAGCTGATATTCAACCTCACTTACTCATTCAAGTATCTTAAAAGGGGCTATGTATCAAGGAGATAACTTACTATTCTTACCAAAAAACATTTCCCTTGACTTAGAGAGATTCTAAAGAACACATAATAACTAACCACAAACGACAATGGTCATCAATGATGATCTGCAAATGATTTCTGATAACTCTGATCCATCTTCATTCTCTTTATGATCAACTAAATATTCTCTATTTTCTTGCAAAATTCTTGGTCCAACTAGTGAAGTATCACCTATTTTAACCTGATAAAGTGAATAATTAAAAGGGTGACCATACAATGCTTCAAAAAGAGTCAATGTATCAAGGCCTAATAACTATTTTTGTATGAGAACACTAGTAATAGAATGTAATCCTCCCATGAGCCACCAAAATCCATTATACAATCCCTAAGCATTTCCTCCAAAATTTGGATCATTATTTCTAATTATCTATCATTTTAGGGATGATACATCATTATCATATTCAATTAAGTACCAAGGTCTTGTTGTAAGTATTTACAAAAATGAAAAGTAAACTTGGGGTCTCTGTCTAATTCAATCGATATTGGAATATCGTGACTCCTTAAAACTTCTTAGATATAAATTTTGGAAAAGTCATCCATTATATGAGATTCATTAATAGGGGTAAAATAAGACAAATTAGTAAGAAAATCCACAATTACCCAAATAGAATCATGTTTCCTAACCAATCTTGGTAAAATTATCACAAATTCTATGTTTATTACTCCCACTTCCACAAGGGAATCAGTAAAGACTGCAACATGATTGATGGTCATTATTGGCCTACCTTGACTTCATGACAGGTGAGGCATATCAAAAAAAACCCTCCCACTACCCATTTCATGACAACCCACCAAAACGTTGCCTCTATCACTCTTTAAATATTTTGAATGCTTGGATGAACATCCCATTTTGAATTGTCATAAGCATTAAGAAATTGTTTCTGACTATCCAAAGGTACCATTATCTAATCGCTAAACTAAAAATATGAACTATGATATAGCTTCCATCCCTTAATGGTCTCCCCACTATTGAGTTTTTACCTTATAGAAATTCATTCCAGATTGGATATTTGAGCCACTTTTACATGATGAACCAAATAAGGAAAAAACAAAACTGGGAAGAAAACTGAAACATCACCCTGGTCAGTAAAATCTTGGCACATTTATGATATAACTGATATCATATAACATTAATTTTAAGATTATTTATCCAAATAATTATACAACTTACTTATTAATTCATCATCCATTGAATTCCATTTACCTGGTGTATACATCAAGGCAAAGTCGAACATTTGAAGGTATTGCATCCATCTTATTATCCTTAGATTTAAATCACATTGTGAGAAAATGTATTTCAAACTCTTATGATCCATAAACACCATGAATTTCTCACCAAAAAGATAATGATTCCAACTCTTGAAAACATGGGCTACATCTTCTAATTCCAAATTGTTTGTCGGGTAGTTCATCTCATGCAACCATAACTACCATGAGCCATAAGCAACAATAAGATCTTCCTGCATGAGAACACATAAAAACCCAGATCTTAGTGAATAAAAATATACTACATAGAACTATCTAGAATCTAGAAATATAAGTATAGGTTTTGATTTAATTCTAACCATAATCTATTGAAAGGATTTTTAAATTTACTCATTCCACTGGAAAGGAACACCTTGCCTCATTAAAGATATCATTGGTTATTCTAAGTGTGAAAAGTCAAGTAAAAAATATTTTTTGTATCTTGATAATCCAATGAAACTACATATCTCAAATAAATTCTTTATAAGTTACCAATAGATAACAGCTTCTATGTTTTTCAAATCTATAGAAACACCTTTTTGAGAAATGAAATATTCAAGGAAACATACCTCTTTTATCTGGAACTCTTACTTTGATAACTTATCATACATACGATGCTCCCACAAGATAACCAACACTATAGCCAAGTGTTTCTCATTATCTACCTTTTCCCTTGAATACATGAGTATATTATCCAAAAAATCCACAAAAAATGAAACCATATACCTTTTAAATATATTCCTTATCAATTTTAAAAATATATTTGGTTCATTAATAATACCCAAAGGCATAAAATAGAACTCATAATGGCCATATATTATTCTAAAAACTATCTTAGTAATATTCTATTTTTTAAATCGAAGTTGGTGATATCTTAAATGTAATTCAATCATAGATAAACATCGGGATCCCCTTAATTGAGCAAACTTATCATCAATACATGGAAGATGATATAAATTATTTATCATAACTTGGTTAGTATTATAATAATCTACAAAAAACAAAATAGTTCTATCTTCTTTCTTCACAAAAAAACTGGTCTTTCCTATAAAGACATACATAGTCGGATGAACCCTTTCCATTACAATACTTACAACTGATCCTATAATTCCAAAAATTCATTTGGTTCTATCTGATAATACGGAAGGAAATATTACTAGTCGCTAGTATGAGATCAATTGAAAACTCCACTTCTCTTTTATAATGAAAACCGTATAAATTTTTAGGAAAAAAATCCTAAAACTAATCTACTATGGTTTGAAAATATTTATCCATGGTCTCATCTACTGAAGACAAAGAAATTACTATCAACTGGTAAGATATAGTTCCCACCACCGATACCAAGGGTCCTTCTCTTCTTGAATCCACTTCCCAATCTCTTTTAAAGGTATGTCTAAAACCATCAGATGTTTTGAAACTCACACTCCATGAATAAAAATCAATATGGGCTACAAATATCATTAGCTAATCCATTCCTAGAATCAAGTCACGTACATCTATCTATATCATAGTGAAATATCATATTAACTTAGTACCATTGATTATTATTAAACATGATTCACATTTCAAGGTTCGACACTCTCATTTTCACAAATGTATTTAGAGTTTCAAAAGATAAGGCATCATCTCAACATGTAAACCCAATAGATCACTGATACGCTAAGAAATAAATATATGGGATGTAACCATATCAAAAAAAATATTCCATAAGGGTAGAATTCATAATAATTATACCTCTCACCATTGAAGGTCTTGATTGATCATCCATGATCAATTTCTCAACTCTATAAATTGCTTGCTCTTTCACTTTTTTCTTTTTTACCCTGTTTAGATTTCACTAGTTGAGGGGTCATGGTGTTCCTCAAATCACCATGGCGTGATCGGTTCTATTGATAAGATCTATTCTGTTTCACTCATCCCATTGAATCATATGATTCTTGAGAAGCATGATATGTGTCTCCAGCACCCGAACTTGGATCATTGTGATAATAATGCTGAATATGTCCCTTATTGTTCTATTTGTATCATGCTCTAGGTGGTTCCTTATAATCTTTCTTCATATGGCCGAAAGAACCATGTTGAAACATCCGAGATTACTTTTTGGTTGAGGATGATTATTTAATAATCCCATATTTAAATTATGGGGTGCACCACCCCCTTGGTAATAGGTGTCCCTCCTCCAATTATTTCCATAATTGGAGTTCCCACCTATTCTCATAGGTATAGACATGATTCCTCCAACCAAGTTTCTCATGATGCCTCTTTATACTATTGTTTCCGTATTAACCATCTCTATATAATCCATTATATAAAGCATGAAAATATTTGATAAAATATGTGGTTTCAACCTTGAATAAAAAACTTATTCCTTCAATGACTTTATAGTAGTATATTTTGGTAAAAAACAAACTAATTTCATAAATTTTACTACATACTATATTACCAAGAGATTCTACTTATTTAAAATGAAGAAGTTCATTATTCTAGTAATTTTGAAAGTGTGAGGATATAATTATTTGTTCAACAATTCTTCAAAATCCTCTCATTCTATTCCTTAGTTCAATTTAGTTATAACTACTAAATCCTACCATTTGAATGCTATATCCTTCAGTATATATGTTTCTAACTTCACTTTCAACTTTACTGGTGTCCTAAGGAAGCCAAAAATTTGATTCATCCTATTCAACCAGAAATTTTCTTTTTCTAGTTTATAATATCCCTTGAAAGGTGGGCAGGCTCTACTTATGTAACTAAACCAAATGATTACCTTTTCTTGATTCATCCTTCTTATTTTCTCTATGAACGACCTAAAAAAGACTATAAAATACTTTAGACTAACTATTGGCTCACCTAGGGATTAGGTTAAACCACATTCTCATTAGCCTCTTCTGGTTGGTTCTTATGGGGCATATCCAATACCATTCACTATAAACAAAATAAACTTCATTTAGTCTCATTATCTATAAAATGAAGTTTTATATATTTCTGAGTACCATTTTAAAAAGTTCTACAGTAATTTTTATCCACAATAAACCATTTTAATCATTTTCAAAATACCACCATCAATCCTTTTAAAAATCTCACCATTTAAAAACATTTTAAAAACATTTTAAAAAGAATTACTTCTTACCATTTCCATGCATCATTAAATTGATAATGAACAATGAAGTACTATTGGGAATTCATATTATCTATGCATGTCATGAAAATATAATTGGCTAAAACTGTGATGATGAGGTGATAACTCACCTATATGTTTCTAAAAACACTTATGTACCCAAACACCCTAGTAATCTAAAGTCCAACATACTGAGGTTAGACATGCCTTTCTATGATATATATTTCAAGTTCTGACAATCCTTCTTCATACTACCATCTTAAGAACATATGAATTTATCAATACTAATACAATCTCCAACTCTATGGCTGAAGAAAACTGATACCCAAGGATCAAAAAAACTGATACCATTTCTAACATCTCACCCCTCATATATTGGCTTGGTAAGAGGCGGTGGCTGTTACTAGACTTAGGTGACATCCCAAAGTCTTCAAAGGCTATAAAAAAAATTCAAAGTGCTTCAAGAACATTTTGGGGATTATTTTCCCTTTCAAAGATAAAAATCTGAACCATAAATACAATAACTAAATTAGCCTTTATAAGATTCATGAGTACAAAATACAACTTGACATAACCAAAATAATAACCATATCAGATTAAAAGAGAAAAACAAGTGAAATAACTTAATGTATCAAAAGATAAAAAAATAAAGATACCAAATACATAAAAATATAAACTTCAAACCTGCTTCAAGCTCCAACTTGACAATCCATGTCCAAGGTATCAAGAGGAATCACTAAAGAACTAATATTCCTTGCCTTTACTAGTGTCTCAATAGATGACATCTTCAATTTCACAATAGTGCCCAAGAATGGGGTGAGACTAAAATAAGTTGTATTTATTAAATTAATTCACAACTCACTCCACTAGGATAAAACTTTTCAGCACATTTATATAAAATAATTTCAAATAGTTTATATCAATGACAAAATATTTTTTCAGGGAATGTAATAAAATAATCTACTAAAAACTTTCTCAATTCCATTTGGAATACCCATTCCCTGAATCCAAACATCAAAACATGTATACTAATTTTACTATTCCATGCTCATGAGGGGTCTCTCATTGATATACCAAGTCATCACAAGGTAACCAATACCAGGTGACCCAATGGCCCATACCCCTACCATAGGGTCACATATAATGCAAATAAACTCACACCAACCATTTATACCAAAATTTATGCCAAAAATTTTCACATAAAATCATTATTTCTTTAAAAAAAATCAACAACCATTTTCCATGTATCAAACAAAACCATAATTTTAAAATCACCATTTTAAAATTATCACCCAAAAGTATTTTCCACAAATCCAACCAATTTCCACATTTTCTAAAAACAATCACTAAAGGGGTTTGAAACAAGAACCACCCAAGTATTTCAGAACAATTTAAAGAAAGAAATTTATTTAAAGGTAATAATTCAATTTCTTATCAAGTTTAATTGAGAAAGAATCCACATTCCTTAAAAACATTGGTGAAATCGAAGAATGATGCTTACAACTTCTAGATCTGATCACCAACTATGTTCCCTTTATTAGATCCAAAAATAATTTATCATAAAAAAAACCAAAACACATATATATATATAACCATAAAAGGTTATATATATGGTTTTGAAATAGATCATAACCTTGTATCTATGAATAAAATATGAGAATGAGAACTTATCAATGAATCCAACCCTCCAACACACTTTGATTCACCTATGTATTAAACCTAGATCGAAAGGAATCATCTATTTTTCTTTGGGGGGGAAATGGTTTTGTGTAATAGGATATTTAGGGGAAAACTAAGGCTTAAAGAAATTAAATATAATTATATCCACTAATTTCATAGGGCTAAATATACACCACATGGTTTGGAAAATCGTGCACTAACTTTGTGGGTGCTACTATCTCAAGGAAACCCCTAACATGGTTGGCTCACATGGTTAGAAAAAACATGAACCATCCATGAATTTCACAATATTTCATGTTTTGTGATTTATCTTGGGTATCCACATGGTTTGGAAAAAACATTCACCAAATGTGCGCCTGCCCAGTTCCCACTATCTTCCCTTTCATAGTTTTCGGAAGGTCTTGCAAAAATTTTACTAATCGTGCTCCTCAAAAAATCCCCCAAATCATGTCAAAAATCATCTAAAAATCTTAAAAAATAACTCAATAATTATATATACTTAAAATACATAAATAAAAGTTCTATTACCTAAAACTAGGGGTGCTACAATGTGTATGAAAAATGAAATTCATTGTTCATGAAGGTAGTAGTGGGAACGTATGCACGATTAATGATTCTATTTCTCATTGAATAGGATAGAATGAAGGTATATGATAAATTATAACTTAAAAATATTAATTTTGAAATATTAATAATATTAATTCATCAAATTCATCCCTAACACCAACCATGTATTCAGGGTTTAAAAGAAAACCACATCACTTCATGGAGGCGGTAGTCCACACGTACGCATGATCGATGTTGTTTTGTTTTTATTAATGGATTGAAGGGATTTAATAATGGTTTATATATTAATATAATAAAATTTAGGTATATTAATAATAATTTTTTATTTATATTTGGGTGTCTAGAATAATTTTTTAAGAGAATTACTAAGAATAAAAGGATAAGGGGTAAGAAATACTCACATTGAGAACTTGATATTTCTTTTGGAAATATCCTTGGAAATAGAGGCCTTATGCTATATAACTGAGAACATATTCTTATGAAATTTATATCAGTTTATTTAAGGATAAAATTTTCATAGTTTTATGATGAAATTAGAAATTATAGGTTCATCATGATGTAGTGAATGTGATCCTCTTTCAAAATTGAAGAGATGGGTGATTTTGGAAGTACCCATTACATTTCGATGATGGCATGACACTATTCAGGGGTCAATGAATCCAAAAGTGGGTAATAATGAAGCATGGGGTTATATTTGGTTCCTAATCCTCTACCAATCATTTTCAAAGATCTTTTAAATATTTTTAAAGTCTTGTACCACTATATTTTTACATTTTATCATCTTGGTTTTTACCTTGGTAACAAGTTTTTAACAAAGTAATTAGTGTTTTAATAAAAATATAAGATAACACATATTAAAAAATTAGAGTGATAAACCTGAATTTAATCTCTATATAATATAATTAAATTTATAGATATTTAAAATTAAGTTTTCAATTAAAACATTTAATATATATATATATATTGTTTTTGTATGAAAAAAATGTTTGAATAATTAATTTTTCTTAATATTATATAAAATTAATTATAAATTAAATTAGTGATAATATATTTATATAAATCTATAAACATTATAAGTGATTCATTATATAAAATAGATCAAGTTAATGTATTGGATAAAAATTACACAACATTAATAAAATAATTCTTTTAAAATAACCAATTCACTATTATTATGGCCATTAAATTGAATCTTAGTAATCATACTTTATGCCTAAAAAATAAATTAAAATTATAACATAATATGAGAATGTGGATCTGAACTATGTAATAAGTTTTTTTGGATTTAATTTATACAAGTGAAGAAAACAAAATTTTAATATAAGCAACTAAAAATAACTTTTAGAGTAAAATATTACTTAAGTTTCCAAATCATTGAACAAGGATTTTATAAATTCAATATATTATTTTTAAATGATTTATTTTAATTTATATTTTTATATTTTTATAGGAAAAAATGTTTCAAAAACATTTTCATCTGTTTTTATATTATGATATTGTCATAAAAGTGACGGTATTGCAAAATAAGAATTTTTTTAATTATTCACCTAAAAATTAGTTATTTTATAACAATATAAAAAATCTAACCTAGGATAATTTTTTTTTATAAATAAAAAAAATTAATTTGGTAAAATTAAAATTATATAATTTAAATTTTAACTAAAAATATAATGAAAAGTGTTGTCATAGGAAAATAAAAATGTTAACTATTCTTGCTTTTATTTCCTTTTAATTACTAAAAAAATTAGTGTTAATATATTATTCATATCAAAAATATATTTTTCCATAATATATTTTGTTTCTTATAATAAATCACATAAAATCAAATTTTTATAAAGGTTATATTTTAAAGCATAAATTAGTCTTATTAGTTTGTTTAGCTACACAAATTGAATTTTACTAATGACTTAGTATTAATAATGAAATTTTATTTTTATTTCTATTTATATTCCATAACTAAGTTATCTCTATTTTTACCCAAAATTCTATAAACACATTTTAATGTTTATATAATGTTTTGTAGTTCATTTTGGTTCGGTGTTGCGTACATTACAAGATATCAAATGCATTAGGTTTTAAAAGAAATGAAATATATATATATATATATATATATATATCAATATTGGGGTGTTAATGTTTACATCTAGTGTAGATAGCTTGTTTAGGTAGCTTTTCCTCGTAGCGATCTTGATGAAGAAATCTATATACTCCAACTGTATGGTTTTCTAGAAGAAGGAAAAGAGAAGTCATTTTGAAGGTTTAATAAATATATATACAATCTTAATCGGGTTCCAAGGTGTTGGTACATGAGATTTTATTCCCATATCATGAACCTTGGATGTGGAATACTTCATTTAGATCATTTTTTATATTTAAGGGGTTCCTATAGTAATTATTTTATCATTATTCTATTTTATGTGGATGAAATGTTGATTGTAGGACCAAAAAATGGTCAGATATAGAAGATAAAAAAATAGTTATCTAAAGGGTTTTATTAAAGGACTTGAGACTAGCAAACAAGATTCTTGGGATGTAGATTTTTCGAGATAAAAATAATGGGAATATTTGGAAATTTCATAATAATTGCTTGAGGAAATACTTAAAATACTTCAACATGAAAGACTTTAAGTTAGTCTCTACCCCTCTTCTTGTAAATTTCATGTTATCCTTTTTTATAAGTCTTAGCAATTAAGGAAAGAGGATAGATATAACAGGAGTACCATATGCTTCATTAGTGGAGATTTTGTCACACCCATGGTGTTGTTTTAGTTATTTTTCATTTATCTTTTTTTCTTTATTTTTTCTATATATTTTCTAGGTGTTTTAATATAAAAATGGTGGGGTTTTATGGATAAAGTGAGGTGCATGATTGGAAAATGGTTTGTATAAAATACATGATAACCCCTCTATAAACCATGTAACTGAGAAATATGCATTATAAAGTCACATGGTCAAGCATGTAGTCATCCAAAAAGCCCCAATAACCCATGAATCCTTCACCCACTTGGTTTAGAGGAACCTACACGGTTAGCGTACGGTCTGGAAGACCATGTGTCCTGCCAATTTTTTAAATAAAAAATTGTGTTTCCAAAAATGACCCTCCCTAATTTTTAACCCCTTAAAACATAATTTTACTTCATTAATGTTTCTCCACCACTAGGTGCACCTCCCCCTCTTATCCCCTTCCACTTGGATTAAATTTTTGGTTGTTTCAATCTTGTCTCTTCAAGATTCTTCCAAGTAAGTGTATTATCTTCTTCTTCTTGGAATATTTTCTATTCTTTGTTGGGTTATATTATCTCCAATATATTTTGTGGTATAGAGTGGTTTAAATATGAATTTTTTGGATTAGATATTAATTTTTTTTGTGTGATCTTTCTTATATATGATTCACTCTTGTTAAGGAGTGTAGTTTGCAATCAATTGGTGATGATTTTGAGAAGAAAGGTAATTTGATTCATGTTGTACTATTATTTAATGATTTAAAGTTGATTTCTTATTTTTCTAAAAATGATCTAAAAATTGTTTTTGTTAAATTAGGTCATTTAAATGGTTCTTGTGTGTGTAATTTTCTTAATATGAATTTTCCCCTTTGAAATTCTTTAAAATGTCCTGATTAGCATGTGATGAGTTGGTTTATGATAAAAGGGGATTGGTAAGGTTTCAAAATTAAATAAAAAACTTGGGAAGCCTGGGTAACCTTGGTACCTATAATGGTAGGCTAAGACTAGTAGAAAAGTGAGATGGTATGGCCTCATCCCTATCTCACTAGGAGGACAATTATGTATCACTAACTAACCAATGTGACATGACTATTACCGTTGGAACTTGGGTGTGTATCCTCCAACATCTAATGCACAGGAATATATTCTTATGTGGTTGATCACTAAGATACGATGTATATAGAACCCTAGTTAACTAGATACTTAGAGGTTTCATATGTTTCTTATGTTATGTTTTATTTTTTTCCATCTTTCTAGATTTTTTACCTTTGATTCAAATAAAAAATCATGTTTTTAAAATAAATCGTTTCTTTATTTCAAACACGATTTTTTATTTATTTTATAATGGATATGAATGGAACCCCAGATGGGATACTACAATAAAAGTGATAAAAAAATTATATATATAATCAATGGGTATATATGGACCTTGTTCGTTCTAATTCAGGTAAAGGTAAGGCCTCATTTGGGGGGATGGTGGATACTCGAGTGAGTTTCTTTTCTATTGGGTATAGTTGATGATCGTGGAATGGTAGAGGATGGTCCTCATTTCGTATGAAGGTTATGTTTATATAGTCATTTCTATTTCCCCTTTTTTCTTTTTGTTTTGGTTTATAAATGTAAAATATTGAACTTGACATGTGTACATGTCTCTTTTATATAGCCTCAATATAAACGTTGGTTGTGATATTTATGTACATATTGTATTGTTGATTATTATATGAATGTGGTATGATAAGTGATATGGATGTAGAGTATTGTTCATGAAAAAATAATTCCCTAGGATTTCTATGATTCACATGCCCAAGTTACTAGCTCGTGGGGTTCAGGAATTCCCTTTGGTCCATGAAACAGATCAGGTCGAGTGTTGGGTTGGATGAAAGCCCATATTGGTTCATGAAAAAGAGGTATCGAGGTAGGATTTTCCATTTTATGGGACTTTTTATTTGGTTAATTCTATATAGACATGATCTAGGATTGTAGTTACTTTAGGTTATGGTTACAAGTAGTATGTCTAGCCAAGAAACCACCTGGCATGCCTTGGGTTCCCTGGTATATTGGGTATCTGATTTTACTCCTCTTTTAGGTGTAATGAATAGGCTACATGTTGGTCATGAACATTGAGGTAGTGTGGATTGGTTTGAATTTTTTTTTAGTTTCTATGGTTTGACCTAAGTTGTGTGTGTGTTTTATTATTTTGATTGTTGATTCTTCATTGGTTGATGTGTTGATGGTTTCCTCCTTTTTTATTTGAATTTTGTGGTATCATTCCACCCTGGAGATCTCTTTTATTTCCAAGGGAGGATTCTAGATAAATTTCTATCTCACTATTCAATTAGAGATTAGTCATGGTGGTGGTTCATGATATTCAAGCTATGGTTGAAAGAGTGGTTTCAAGTCCTTCTCTAGATAGGGAATCTGAACCAGGATCGAGAAAGGATCAAGATCAAGAGTTTATTAAGCATAAAATCCTTTCCTTATGAGGAATAATATACCCCCAAGAAGTGGAATATTAGGTAGATGAGTTTAAGAGGATCTTTGAGTTCCTCTGGAATCCTGATGTTGTGAAAGTAAAGTGTGCATTATTTTTGTTGGAAGGATCTAGTCATAGGTTTTGGGAGGCACTGGTTCGAGAAGGGAAGCATGAGAAAATGGGTTAGAATCACTTCAAGGCTATCTTTTTTGAGAATTTATTCTCTAATACTTTGTCTCTATCTAAGTCATGTGAGTTTCTAAACCTCATTCAAGGAGAGAACTTAGTGATGGGGTATGCCAACCATATCACAAAGCTATCCCATTTTTCTTTTGAGATAGTTTTTTATGAAAATTTTAAATCCTAATGGTTTGAAATGGATTTTTGGATAAACATTCAATCTTAGGTATTCTTGTTTAAGTTGAAGACCTATATTGATGTGGTTGAGTAAGATATTATGGAGTACATCAATCAGGCTAGTATGTCAGGCTTGTATGGTATGCTTCTAGTGTTGAGCTAGAGTGGATTTGGTTCATACAAAATGATATTGAATCATGATTAATAAGGGAATAAGGGTGGTGGTATCTCTAGATACCCACCTCCAAAACCTTCAATGGTGGCTACAGGTGGTGGATCTTTCCCATGCCATCAGTGTGGGATATCTGGACCCTTGTGATCTTAGTTCCCAACCCCACCTAGGTTGTGTTATCACTGTTGATTCTTGGGTCACCTACAAAGGTTTTTTATTATTTCCCCTCCTCCCTAAATTGGTGAAGGATCTATAGTATCTAAGGAAAAAATAGCTCAGTTTTATGCATTCAGAGACAAGGGTTCTTATTCTGGTAGACGTGGTAGAAATGCTAGATATTCATATGGGCATATTTAGATTAAGGAAGAGTAGAAGGTAAGTATTTGTCCATAGAAAAAGACAGAGATGAGGTATATTCAAGCTATGGACTAGGAACTAGTGGAATCAGATATGGTTCCACTGATAGTTTGAGGTACTATTCTTATTTCATCATCTATAATAGTTTCTTTGTTGAATAAAGGAGATTTTATTTATTATTTTTTTCTCATATTGTAGATTTTTTGAAACTCCTAACTAATATTGTGTCACATTCCAGGGGGTTGATTACACCTATTGGTAGGATAAAATATCAAGGTTTTAGAATCCTGTAGTGCAATGTCTCCTTAGTAGAGATTGTGCTAAAATGAGATTTTCTTATCCTAGAGATGTACCTATTTGATGTGATCCACACAATAGACTGGATGAAATTCTTCAATGCTAGCATCGAATGTTATCATTGGCATGTGACTTTCATGTTCCTTTATGAGATCACTCGAGTATTTCAGGGAGAATTTTCCCAAAGTTAGGTCGAGCTAGACCTCCACTTCATATGTTAGGCAGGCTTGCTTGTCTGGTGTTTTCCTTCACGCTATAGGATGAAGGGGAAGTCTTAGAGAGAAGGTTATATTCAATGGTGAATAACTTTATCTAGGTATTCCTAGGTGATTTATCAAGATTACCTCCATAATGGGATGTGGAGTTCACCATCAATTTGGCACTAAG
Organism: Viscum album; assembly: GCA_963277665.1. Lineage (NCBI taxonomy): Eukaryota > Viridiplantae > Streptophyta > Magnoliopsida > Santalales > Viscaceae > Viscum > Viscum album. Next base: position 1,504,795,729 of record OY728142.1, on the reverse strand, counting down.
GATAGAGCATATATCTCTTCCCTCATATTATATTTCCCCCATTGAGTTGATGGAATTAAAGATACAGGTGGATAGTTTGGAATCCAAATATTTCATTCGATTAAGCGTCTCTCCCTAGTCCACTCCAGTGTTATTTAATAAATATTCTGATTGATTTTTTACATTGTATATAAATTATTAGAATCTAAATAGGTCCACCATTAAGAATAAATACCCATTTCCCTGTATTGATGATCGCTTTTACTAGATCAAGGGAAAAAATTCTCAAAAGTTGACCTTAATTTAGGATATCACTAGCTTAGGATGAGAGAAGAAAATTTTTCCGAGACCACTTTCTAAAGTAGATATGACTATTTCGAGTATTTGGTAATACTTTTTGAACTAATGAACACTCCCATAGTCTTCATGGATATTATGAACCTATTTGTACATAGCTACCTTGACTCTTTTTTCATGGTGTTTTTGGATGACATTTTAGTCTACTCGAGATTGGATGAGAAGCATGGGATGTATTTGAGAATTATTTTGTGTACATTGTGAGACCATTGTCTTTATATAAAACTCTAAAAGTATAGCTTGTGGATATAAGAAGTCAAGTTTCTATGGAATGTGATCTTAGAACATGGGGTTTCAGTTGATCCAGATAATGTTAGGGTAGTGATTTCATGATATGATCCAAGGAATGTCTTCTAGATCATGAGTGTTTTTACCCTAGCATGGTACTATAGAAAGTTCATCATGGAATTCTCTTGAACTACCTCACTAATGACAGCCCTCGCCTAGAAAGGGGTGAAGTTATTTTGGAGTCCAAAATGCTAATAATATTTCAATGAGATTAAGCAGTGATTGAACAATGCCCCTAGTTAGATTCTACCCAACGTTGTCTAGGGTTATGTGGTTTATTGTGATGCTTCATGTATGAGTTTGGGTTGAGTGTTTATGCAGGGAGACCATGTGGTGGTTTATATCTCTTACTAACTTCGACCACGTGAGAAGAATTACCCAACACAAAAACTTAAGCACATAGTAGTGATAAATTCCCTTAAATTTTATCCCCACTACCTCTTCAAGGATAAATTTATGGTTCGTTCGAACCACAAAAACTTAAGATACATTTTCTCCCATAAATATCTGAAACTAAGGTAATGATGATAGATCTAGTACCTTCAAGGGTTCGACTTGGATATTTTCTACACCCCAAGTAAGGGAAATGTGGTTGCAGATTCTTTGAGTAGGAATTTGTCAACCCAGGCTCAGAAAGAGTCCAGTGATGAATGGGTATTAATGGGGATTTTTTCTTAGAGGCTATAGGAATCGAAAGAACGAAGTGGTGGTATGTTCATGTTTAGTATGTAGTTTATTACCTCTCTCCTATATTTTATTCATGGTGATCATCCAAGTGATGAGTTATGTTGGTGTTCCTATCAACTTATAAATAGAGGGGAGGTTCCTAGTGAGTTTTCATTATCTTCTAAGGGTGTTCTTTACATCAAGGTTCATTATATTGTGTTATCATGTCTGAAGAAGGTGGTGATGTAGGACTATCATCAATCACATTGGGTTATCTATACTGGTGTCACCAATATTTTTTATGATGTGGGACATAGATTCTAGTGGTTAGGTATAATGTATGATATAATTGAATTTTTATCTCAGTGTTATACTTTCTATAGGGTTAAACCTAAGTACCAGATATCCTCAGGCTTGCGTGAGTCACTCCCCATTCCTACCTAGAAGTGGGATGAGGTGGCCATATATTTTGTCATTGGTTTACCCTATACAGCCTAGGGAAGGAATGCAATTTGGTTGGTTATCGAATATCTGACCAAGTTCTCCCATTTGATTTTGATCAAGGACTTGAAGAAAGTGGAGGAATTAGGTAGGTTGTATATTTAAGATATAATGAGGTTTAATGGTGTGATATCTAAAAAATTTTATAATATGGATCCTCATTTTACTTCTCATTTCTAGGAATACCTCTAGAATTATATAGGGTAATATATCAATCTTAGCATGCTATATCATCCTCAAACCAATGATCAAATGGAGTGAGTGAATTAGATTCTGGAATACATAATTTTTTTCCACATCTTGGACTTTTGAGACTCATGGGATCATCATATTGGGTTGGAGGAATATTACTACAATAACAGTTACCAATACTTGGTTAGGATGGATCCCATCAAAGCTCTGTATGGTCAACCATGTCAGTCTTCTCTATACTGGATGGAATTTGGTGGGACTTACTTGTTAGGGCTGAGCATTGCGTAGTATATAACTAGTATGGTTATAATGATCATAAAGTGTTTTTCAACAACTAATATTAATTAAAAATCATATTCTAATCAATGATGTTGAGATTTGGAGTTATTAGTGAGTGATCGGGTGTTTCTAATAGTATAACCTCACTTGGGACATCGCCATATTGGTAAGTAGGGGAAGATTACATTGAGGTATGTTGGAACATTTTAGATCACTGATAGGATTGGTAAGGTTTTATAATTTATGGTTTTTCCTTATCAATTAACATATATTTATGATAATTTTCTTTTCTTTTAGTTGAATAGGTATTATCATAAACATTTTAATCTATTGTGATAGGAAGAGATTGAACTGGAAGTCGATCTGTCAGTGACAGAGCAACCAGTATAGATTTTGGATTCTTGGGTGAAGGCTATTTGGGGGAAATATATTCCATTAGTTTTTTTCTTATGGTAGGAAGGAAAATATGAGAACAAGATGTGGTGATGGAAGTCTTGGATTGATGAGTAGTACCCTCACTTGTTCTTTGATTAGATGTTGGATTGAATTTATGAGGACATAAACTGTTGTGGTGGGGAGAATTATCACACTCAATTTGTTTATTTATATTATTTTTAATTTATTATTTATATATCATTTTTCTATAGTGTTTATGAGTGATTTATAAGAAAATTTTGGTTTTTATAGGGATAGAGTGTGGCGCATAGTTGGTTCATGATTCATAGAAGCCATGTGTTAGCCCCCCTAAAAACCATACAACCCAAACAGAGGCATTGTGAAGTCACACAATTAGGAACATGACAGTGATACAAGCCCCAACAAGTCATTCAGCCTCTACCACCTTGGGTCAAAGGTTCCTATACAGTTGGTTTATGGTCAAGTAGACTGTGCAGCCTGCCAGTTTTTTAAAAAAAGTTGGTTTTCTAAAAATAACCCTCCCTAGTTTTTAACCCCGTCCACCCTCATTTAACCCCATTAACATTTCTCTACCCCTAAGTGCACTTTCCTTTCTTCTCACCATCCTCTTGGCTAAAATTCTTGGGTTTTTTCAAGCTTCGTTCTTCAATATTCTTCCAAGTAAGTGTCTCATCTTCTTATTCTTGGTCTATTTTTTCTTCTATCTTGGGTTCACTTCTCTCCAATAGTTTTGGCCATATAGAGTGGGTCAAATCTGAATTTTTTGGATTATAACTTTATTTTTTTGGTGTGATATTTCTTTCATAAGATCCCCTCTTATTTGGGATTTCACTTTGAAATTGATTAGTGGTGATTTTGAGAATAATTATAGGTGGTTCTATGTTGTGCTATTATTTAATGATTTAAATATTCTTTCCTCTTCTTATAAAAAATTTATAAAATGTTTTGTGAGTGATAATAGGTGATTCCAATGGTGTAGTTGTGTGTAAGGTTCTTGAGATGGGTTTTCCCCTTAGAAATTCTTGGAAATAGACTGATTAGAATTTTTTGAGTTGGTTTACAATAAAAGTTTATTGTTATAGTTTTAAAATGGTAAAAAGAACTTCAGAACCCTAGTTACTTAGAAATATAGTCTAAAACTAGTATCTAGGTGAGCCAGTAGGGCCTTGGACTAGTATCTCTAGTAGAAAAACAATGCAACACTAACTAAATAATGAGACATCGCTATTACCATTGGACCTTAGGTGAATCCCCTCTAATGTTTCATGCATGGGAATATATTCTTATGTGGTTGATCATTGAGATACGATAAACCTATAACCCTATTGACCTAGATGTTTTGGTTTTTCCCATGGTTATTACTCTATGTTTTAACTATTTTTAGTTTTCTAGATTTTACACCTTTTATTCAAATAAAAATAATCTTTTTAAATTAAATTGTTACTTTATTTCAGACTGGATTTTTTATTTATCTTATAATGGTTATAAATGGAACACCAGTGGTATCATTCTAATAAATTGACATCACACCCTACATATACCCAATGGGTATATAAAACATTATTTGGTTTGATTTAGGTATAGAAAATTACTCATTTGGGGGTGGTGGATACTCAAGCTAGTTGCTTTTCCCTTTGGGACAGATGGTAATGGTGGAATAGAGGAGAATGGTCCTCAGGTCACATATATTATCATTCCCCTTTCCTCTTTTTTGGTTTTATTGGTTTTGTTTTAGAAATGTAAAATGTTGAATTTGACACATTTTCATGTCCCTTTCGTATATCCTCATTATAGTCATTGGTTGTGATGTTTATGTACAAGTTGTATTGTTGATGATTATATGGATGTGTTATGATATGGGATATGGATGATGGGTATTGTTCATGGGAAAATAATTCCCTACGAGTTATCTGATTCTAAAGAACTAGTTGTCAGCTCGTGGGGATCAGGAATGCTCTTCAATTCATGCCACATATAGGTTCATGTTTAGGGTTGTATGGAAGCCCAAACTGGTTCATGACAAAGTCTGATATTCAATATGGTTTTTACTAGGCCAAACATTTCACATGCAGCGTGAGAAATTAGTCAGTTTATGGTGAATCTAGTATAGGGAATTGGAAAATAGTGAATATAATCCTAGGATACATCATGTAGACCTCATATGCTTTATTATTTTATAGGGGATCAAATTTCACTATCAGAGGCTATGTTGATTAATATTTTATAGGTTATTTTAACAAAAGGAAATCCATTATTGGTTATTTGTTAACTATAGCAGGAGGATATGTGATCTATATCTAAATGTTATATTTAGTTTTGTCTTTATCCATGGAAAAGTTAGGATACATGGTAGCTACACAAGATTGAAAAGAGATGATTTAGATGAGAAGATTATTAGATGAAATCAGGCACAAGTAGAAGGATATTCATCTATTTTTTTAGAGTCATAACACCTTTCAAATTATAAATAATCCATATTTTCATTACATTATAAAGTATATTAGATTATAATATCACTTTGTTTGTAATGTGGTGGAAAAAGGAAGTGTGTTCATGTTGAAATTTCACACTAAATAAACCTTTCAGATTTCCTAATGAAGGGGATTGGTTCAGATAATTTCAGATGGTGAAGATCCTTGAGAGGCATCATAGGGACATGAGAAGTATGTTTAGAAGATATAAAATATTTATAAAGATATGATTAGATCATAATCAAATATCCAAGTGGGAGATGTTTCAATATCCTTTTATTGAAATGAAATAATAAAAATGTATCCCTTTTCTATTTGTTGGATGGAACCCCCCCCCCCCCATTTGATAAAGAGAGTATATTAGGGATAGTTTGATGGGTTCCCACCCCAACACACTTGGTTGAATAAAAGGAGGATAAAGTCTGGGTGTTGGCCTATAAATTTAAAGTGCCCTCCCAAAATTTTTATAATCTCAAGTGGAAACCATACCCCTCATTCCGAATATTATTTTGTGGTATTTGTGCACCATATTTATTTTCTTATTCAAGATAGAAAACTATGAGGTAATTCTACTTATAATTGTGAGAGAGAGTTTTTACTCAATTTTACCAATTTTTATCCTTGTATTTTCTTGTGGTATTTTACCCCTATTTATTTGGGTAATTCCATGTTATATATAGTGTTCATATTTTTGATATTTTTATTCTTTATTTTTTCATTATATTATCATCACACTAGTGGTCCATTCAATTTTCAATCCCAACACTTCTTGAAATGAAAAATTTTAGAGAATAAGGTATTTTTTGTGAGTTTTAAGATCAAAGATCGTGTGTATCTCATTGTACATTCAGTACAAATATATCCTTAGAAGAAATATATGCACAAGATTTTATAAATTTAATCACTCTCTTGAGTAAATAAATTACAGATTATGCTGCGTATTTTAAAATTTTAATAGAAATGGTGGGTTTAAATCTCAATATTTTCAATATATCAAATGAAATTGTGGGATTAAGATAGATTCAACATATTACTACATTAAAGAAGATGTTTTCTACAAATTTTCTTATAAAAATGTTGTTATGCATGTGGTTTACTCCATCAAAATTACCCTGGGTTCAGAAGATCAAATAAAGAACACAGTTGTGTGTGATAGGCTGATTAACAAGGCATTTGAGGTTGAGAATGGTTTTTAATTTTATAAAAGTGGGTCTACTTGAGAGATTCCCATGGGTAAAATATCATCAATAAAAATTGTGCCATGGTTGTAGTAGGTTATGGCTTTGAAGGAGGTGTTCCCTATTGGAGTTTTAATAATTCATAGGGGAATTGGGGAAACCATTAATAATTCAAAATGGGAATGGGAGCAGTATGTACAATATTGAAAATTGTGTATCCTACCCAATCTTCCATGGATTTTTTGGTGTCAATTGGACCCAATCCAAAAATGGTGCATAATCCACGAAAAATATTCTCAGATCATTAAACCCAATTAGTTTTTTATTATTTTCACATTCTTATAATTGATTATTGTGTCAGTATTCTATATAGTTTATATGGTTTTATATATATACTGATTTGCAATGTGTTTAAGAAAGAAGAATATGTTGATTTTTTTTCTCACATGGTATGTTTTTCTGTGCATATTGTTGTATGCAGTAACATGTTTATTATATTCACTTACATGATTATCATTTCAAAGAGTTATATGTTTGTCCCAAATTTACAATTTTGAAAATATTTGACACATTTATCTTATTATATAGATTTATATTTTTTATAGGTGTAATTTGGATTTATATTCAATGATAGGGAAAATAATTATGTTTTTGACAACTTTAGTGATTCCCATTAACAAAATGGTGGAGAATAATTACTATGTGTAATTTATTTTTTATAATTTATGAAATTTAAAGGACATAATTACTTATTGTAAATTTTTTAATGGAATAATTTTTGGTGTATCTATTATTTATTTATACTAAGATAGTCCTTTTTAGAGTTTTTTTATATTTTTAATATTTTTTATTCAATGGTTACCATGTAATATATTTGAAATAGAGTGGTGATAAAAAATGTTGAGTTTTTATTGATTTTTTTATTTTTAATTATATATTATTATATACTTTGAATATAACAATACTAAGGGATGTTTTATATAATAATTTAAATGAATGTAATAATATAAAATTATAAAATTCAAATGTTTCTTAGGATCAAAGAACATTTATTCAAGCAACTAAAGACAACAAGAAACCCAAATCCAAGATCGTTCATGTGATGAAACTAAAACCATGTATATAGTAAATAAAGAATATGTTTCACTTACACCAATTTTGGTCGAATATTCTACCTTCAACCATGAGTTTAATGAAGATCATTGAGAAGAAACCAATGAATCCTTCCTTCCTAGTGAATCTGTGGCATGGTTAATCACCCAATCTGTAGAGACCCGAAGCCTGATGTACATGGACATTACATTAATTTTGAGAAATATTTAGTACATAACAAAAACACACACATAAGGATCGTAATAGTTTAGTGTCTTTGGAAACTCGGAATATAATCTTCTAATCCTGGTGAAAGATCTTCAACATCTCCCACAAAGATCTTCCTTTTTTTATACCTAAAACCTTTCCTTATATCCTGGGGAAAAGAAAACAAGAAAGGGCGAGCTCAAATGCTTAGTAAGGGTAAACAAAAGAAATATCAATCACATCATATACATAAGCACATAACTTTTGGAAATCTTAACCTGTAAAATAGATCATAATTTCATAACCTGGAATAACTCATGGCAGTGAAATGTAATGACAATAATCATAACTTAAAACATTAAACTTTGTGGAATACCCACATAATCATAGAGAATCATTTCTTGTTAGTCAAGACTCATTGCCAAGACTATCTTAGTGGACAAAGTCCCTTTCTGAACCGAGTCACCCTTGTTTCAGTCCTGTTTCACTGAACCGGTATAACCTACCATTCCATCCATGTTTATCTCATGAGATATAAAATCTTTACCCAATTCATTGGAGGGAGATATAGGTCCCACCCATCTCATAATGATACCGTTCTTATGTGTGCCACAAAATCATAAATCATACATCATTGCATAACCCATGTAAATGGGAATCTTAAAAATCATGACATCATAAAACAATTCATATAAGATAAAGGAATTGATAAAAATAATTCCATCACAACATAATCAAATCAATGTAATAATAGGGATAAAAACAGAACCCTTTATTATCTTAGATGGAAAATAATTTTGATAAAACACCTGAACTCCATTCTTGAGGAAAATATCCTTTCTTCTTCAAAAACATTTTTCCTTTCTTAACATGTCATACAATAATAAACTAAAATAATTTGATTAAAAATAAACTTGAAAACTTGAAAAGTAAGCTTCTTGGAAATAATGTTTTAAAAATCCATTCATGCCGTGTAAGTTTAAATAAAACATTCTTCTCGTACTTTTGTCGAAAAAGTCAAAAAGTACCTCGTACGAAAAACGAAAAAAGATTCCTTTAATATCTTTTACTAAAAACTCACCGAAGGGTAAAATTGGATTTAAACAATTGTAGTTGGATGGAAATAATATTACATATTGAGGAAACATGGATGTGGATGATAAAATACACCCCAGTAAATACTAAAGTATAAACAATCTCAGATAAAAATGAGATTGTGATATTTCCCTTACCTTATGTCCGATATGCTTTGTACGTATCCGAACCTCCTGTATAATTATTTAAATAATGTCATTAACTTATTAAAGAATCATATTCATTTTTATGATATCATATATGGTTCACTTATGACTTTATATTACCCGTTCTTTTGTAACTTCCATGTTAAAGAAGCGTTTTGGGTAAAATCGTTTCATTTATCGTAGGTGTTTGGACTTGTTGTTCTTGAAATTATTATTACTTATATCATGATTTACTTACTTCAAGAATATAAAACATGATTTATATATCATATATATTCAGTATATATATATATAATAGATAGATAAATGAAATGAAACACACTGTTCATGGAGACGGTAGTCCGTACGTACGCATGAACGCTGTTCTCCTTTCCTAATTATCTTGAATGGAAGTAAGTAGATGAAATACAAATATACATAACTCCAGTAGCTTTATAATGTCATATATTTCATTATTATTTCTTATATATACTTTATAATCATTCTTAAATGGTTAACATGGAGAATGAATCTCATCGCGTCGTGGAGACGGTAGTCCGTACGTACGCGCGAGCGATGATATTGTTCTCATGTTCATGAACTTATGTTGAAGTGTATGTATACTATTTCAGTATAAATATCACTTTATAATAATAATATATAGTTATTATTTACACCATTTTACCCATCCAAGTAAGGTGGTGGTGGAAAATAGATTTCACCACGGCATGGAGACGGTATTCTGTACGTACGCACGCGCGGTGATTTCGTTTTCCGTAGGATGGATAGATGGTGAAATAGGATTGTTTAATACTTATAATAACATATCAGTATATGAGTGATACTTATGTTATTACTTCATAATGAAACAACCTAATAAGAAGAAGTGGAAGAAGAAATAAAGGTGAAAGAATCGGTAACGGAAATTACCTCTTCTTTGAAGCGCCTCTTTGAGACCTCCTCTTAGGGCACTAAAATTGGTCTTTGAGGAAGACCAGAACCTCTAGGATGTTTCTAGGAAAGTGGAGAAGAGAATTTGTCAGGGGTTGGCCAAGCTTGAAGGCTCAAAGTTGTGTGAGAAAGAGAGGGAGGAGGTGCCCTTTTATAAGGGAGGAGAGGGACACCTTTGGAATAACTAAAACTATTATTTTATTATAAAGTCAAGTTCGGTTTTAAATAGCTCCAAATTGATATATTTCAAAGCTAAGGTGGGGATGGGTCGAAATCCTCTCATACAATAGGATTTAGAAAAGTTTAGGTTATTATTTTACCCTTATCAATTAGATTTAACTCTAAGTTAAATAATTTAACTTTTACCATTTCATTTTTTTTTCTTACACTATATGGTTAATAAACTTACTATATCAAGCCAAAAGAACCCCAAGTTGTTTATTATTAATATATATAATCTTATATAAGTCATTTGGCCGAACCTTAGATTTTTAGGAATAAAATAACAATTAATAATATAATATTTGTTTTAAAAACTATTTTATGTCAATTTTGACACTATTTGGTATATGATTTTTATGAAATTCATAATAGAATGGTAAGTTCTAACCAAGTTACTTAAATCAACAATAACATATCATATTAACCTAGAAAATTAGTGTAAGTCATAAAAAGTCTCAAATTACATTTATTTGGGCATTTATAACATCAATTATGTCAATATTTCATTAATAAGACAATTACTGCATCATCTATGTGTCATAATAAATGATAATTATTTAATCCCTAAAAATTCTAAATAAATTCTTAGGATGTAGATAATTGTATTATATTTCTGGAGACTATTCATGTTCGAAGTTTCATGAAGTTTATCACTAGATTAAAATTATTATACTTATAAGATTTAAGAAAGTGACATGTTGTCACATTCTTTGGTTTTAATAATAATTAAATTATTTTCATTGACAAAATTTAATTAAATGAATCTAATCCGCACCTTAGGTGATATGGGTCGACGTTTATTCATACAATAGGATTTTGAAATTTGTTAAGGTAATTTTAAAATATTATATTTACCCTTAATTACCCGATTTACCTTTAACTATGGTAAATAAAATTTACTGTAGTTACTATTCATAATTCCCAAAAATAAAAATTAGCCTATTAACATAATTTGGACCCACTGATTCCAAATATGGAATCCATTTTTTAAAATTCAATACACAGAAGTTTCAGAAATTAAATTAAAATTAATCTCATTGTCGAATAAAAACGGGTTTTTGTTTAAAACATTGCAAAAGATTGAATTGATTTAACCTACGAATTCAAGGTAAAATCAATGCTAATGACATACATTATATTAAATGGTAAAAATATATTCTATTTATACTTTAAAACCATTAAATATTATAATTTAACCACATAAGATATTACGATGAAAAAAGTTGTTTTTAATTAAAATATAGCGTGTTTTTACTATTCATTAAAATGTGAAAGTTACCAGAATAATATGAAAAATTTATCCAAAGTAAATTTTTATTTCTTGATTCCAAAGAAAAATTTTATTTTGTCAAATTGAACTTATAAACATTTCAAAAACTATATTTAAAGTGGGTGCGCCATCAAAAGGCGACCAAACTGCATTTTTTGAAAAATACTTATTTTACCCAAAAAAATTATTTTGTTCTTATACCATGTTCTAGAAATGTGTAAGATGAATAATAATGTTATAAAATTAAAAATTTAGTTAATACTATTCATAATGGCTAGTTCATGACAATATTATAATAATATAACATTGTTTATTAAAACCCGATATTGCGTACAACACACGCTATCGAGGAAGGTCGTGATTGCGTGTAATGAAAGCCAAGTCAGGGATGTATGTTGTGAAAGCTCCTTTTGGTGTAGCGTATAACACAAGAAATTAATGAAATTAAAAAGAATATTTTTCATAAAATCTCGGGGTGTTACATTCTATCCCCCTTAAAATGAATTTCGCCCTCAAAATTCGTCAGGGTTATAAATGGTTTACTACTCAAAAGTTTCTTTAATAGAAACCCACATCGTAAAAAGGAATACCAAAACCAATCTTTAAAAACAAAAGTATGAAACGTAATGGTTACCCAAATAAACTAATCACTGGGTTTCCACATAGGTGAAAATGTGGATATGGAAGAAAAATATAACCATCATGTTCTGATGGAGAGTGGTAGAGAACATGGCTATGGAAAAGCTAGCAATCACAAAGCCATAAATTTGTGACGATCTAAGGTACCATCTGATTCATTAGATATAAGAGCAATATTTGGTTTTCAAGATCATTTCCCTAAAGTTGAAGAATTTGAATTAGAATAAATACTTACTTTATTTTGGTACAATCTCACTGTTGTTTGTGCCTTGAACAATTTCCACTTCATCTCTTAAATAAATGAAGTTGAATTTGTTATTCGTGCAGTGTTAGCAGATCATGTGATAGAATGACGGGTCATTCCATCTGTCTCAAACAAAAGGTTATCAAAAGTTATTAAATATACATAAGTCATTCTATAGTGAGATTAATCATATATGGTTCCTAAAATGGACTTATACTTCATATATCATACTTCTTAATATAATAAAACTAGTTTCTACTAAACAGGGACTTCCTGTAGGCTAGTGGTAGGTGGTAAAGGCCAGTCGCACTTCGGTTCTGAGTTCGATTCCCACAGCCTTGTCCGACGTGATGGGCTGTCGCCCGTCCTGCAGGTTGTCCTTTTTCTAAAACTATATTACTATAATATCCCATCAATAATATCGAAAAAAAAGTTCTATCCTTAAACTAACTTATGTCCAACATAATCCATTCCAATTTTTAGGCTTATCCATAATACTGCAGTCCACTCTCATAATATAGTGAAAACGATTACCAGAGATTTAATACCATCGTTGATCCCCACATATCATAAGATATGTCTTGTTGGTCACATTCCAAACATTCAAAGGCCTTAATCATGTATTCTCTTGAATACCCATTGAACCTTAGTGAAAACATGAATACAGTTAAAAGTTAACACTTTCCATAAACCAAAATCCTCAAAATTATTTATACTCAAACTATTATATCACTTAGTCCTTATATCAATCATGAGCTCATGAATACTGTTAAACATTTCGTTTTCTCATTTTCCCTTCATTATGCGCATATCATCTACATTCCAAAAATATCTAAATAACCTTTCATGGATACTGATAACATTAATCATACTCTTTCAAAACTCAAGGAAAGACAACAGTGTAACAATCCATAGATGTCTCTTTATTCCATAGTACCATGAGATTACTTATACAACATTACACATGATAAACATGTAATCATTCCACTAAATTCTTAAACCATTGACCAAGCTTCAACAATTCTTTCATCTCACATATCATTTGTAGTCTCTTCATCATCATCCACATAAATACTACCCATACGACCATACTGATTCTCTTCATGAGACTTTCCTTTAGGGCATCGGTTTGCATAATGCCCGTACATTCCACATTTAAAACATTTAACCACTGTTGATGTCGTAGCAATACCATTATCCTCATCCCTGGTGTTAACTGAACCTTTTCCTTTGCACTTACGGGATTTGTGTCCTTCTCTTCCACACCCAAAGCATCTTCCAGTTCCTTTGAAACATTCTCCTCGATGCCTCTTCCCACATGATTTACATAGGGGAAATTGAACTTTCTTTCCTCTATGATCATCATGAAACTCCATCTTTCTCTTATTAGCTGAGTCAGGAAACTTACCAAATTTTACTTTATTGATCATATTATGAGATTGCTGATTCGGCATAATAATGAGGTTTGGACCTCAAAATCCCATTTCATTTGGTTTCTCATGAAGAATATCATTCCATTTTCCATCATATCCTCCATTATCGTGAATCATCTTGTTTCCATCCATTTTCTAAAACCCAAAAAGAATAGTGTGAGAGGAAAAAATCATAATAAAGGGGGAGTAACTTCAATATCTAACATCTTTGGTTTAATTATAATATCCTTAGTGCAATTCTAGGACTATAACCTATATGTATACTTATCCTTAGGGACATCCCTAGTCATACCTTAGAAATATCTCTAGGGATCTCACTAACGTTCTCACATCCAAGTTTCCAAAGGTTGACTAAACCTTTCCTCTGATACCAACTGTAGAGACCCGAAGCCTGACGTACATGGACATTACATTACTTTTGCGGAATATTTAGTACATAACAAAAACACACACACAAGGATCGTAATAGTTTAGTGTCTTTGGAAACTCGGAATATAATCTTCTAATCCTGGTGAAAGATCTTCAACATCTCCCATAAAGATCTTCCTTTTTTTTATACCTAAAACCTTTCCTTATATCCTGGGGAAAATAAAACATGAAAGGGTGAGCTCAAATGCTCAGTAAGGGTAAACAAAATAAATATCAATCACATCATATACATAAGCACATAACTTTTGGAAATCTTAACCTGTAAAAGAGATCATAATTTCATAACCTAGAATAACTCATGGCAGTGAAATGTAATCACAATAATCATAACTTAAAACATTAAACTTTGTGGCATACACACATAATCATAGAGAATTATTTCTTGTTAGTCAAGACTCATTGCCAAGACTATCTTAGTGGACAAAGTCCCTTTCTGAACCGAGTCACCCTCGTTTCAGTCCTGTTTCACTGAACCGGTATAACCTACCATTCCAGCCATGTCTATCTCATGAGATATAAAATCTTTACCCAATGCATTGGAGGGAGATATAGGTCCCACCCATCTCATAATGATACCATTCTTATTTGTGACACAAAATCATAAATCATACATCATTGCATAACCCATGTAAATGGGAATCTTAAACATCATGACATCATAAAACAATTCATATAAGATAAAGGAATTCATAAAAATAATTCCATCACAACATAATCAAATCAATGTAATAATAGGGATAAAAACAGAACCCTTTATTATCTTAGATAGAAAATAATTTTGATAAAACACTTGAACTCCATTCTTGAGGAAAATATCCTTTCTTCTTCAAAAACATTTTTCCTTTCTTAACATGTCATACAATTATAAACTAAAAGAAGTTGATTAAAAATAAACTTGAAAACTTGTAAAGGAAGCTTCTTGGAAATAATGTTTTAAAAATCCATTCATGCCGTGTAAGTTTAAATAAAACATTCTTCTCATACTTTTGTCGGAAAAGTCAAAAAGTACCTCGTACGAAAAACGACAAAAGATTCATTTCATATCTTTTACTAAAAACTCACCGAAGGGTAAAATTAGATTTAAAAAATTATAGGTGGATGTAAATAATATTACATATTGAGGAAACATGGATGTGGATGATAAAATACACCCCAGTAAATACTGAAGTATAAACAGTCTCAGATAAAAATAAGATTGTGATATTTCCCTTACCTTATGTCCGATATGCTTTGTACGTATCTGAACCTCTTGTATAATGATTTAAATAATGTCATTAACTTATTACAGAATCATATTCATTGTTATGATATCATATATGGTTCACTTATGACTTTATATTACCCGTTCTTTTGTAACTTCCATGTTAAAGAAGCGTTTTGGGTAAAATCGTTTCATTTATCGTAGGTGTTTGGACTTGTTGTTCTTGACATTATTATTACTTATATAATGATTTACTTACTTCCATAATATAAAACATGATTTATATATCATATATATTCAGTATATATATATATATAATAGATAGATAAATGAAATGAAACACACCGTTCATGGAGACGGTAGTCCATACGTACGCATGAATGCTGTTTTCCTTTCCTTATTATCTTGAATGGAAGTAAGTAGATGAAATACATATATACATAAATCCAGTAGCTTTATAATGTCATATATTTCATTATTATTTCTTATATATACTTTATAATCATTATTAAATGGTTAACATGGAGAATGAATCTCATCGCGTCGTGGAGACGGTAGTCCGTACGTACGCACGAGCGATGATATCATTCTCATGTTCGTGAACTTGTGTTGAAGTGTATGTATACTATTTCAGTATCAATATCACTTTATAATAATCATATATAGTTATTATTTACACCATTGTACCCATCCAAGTAAGGTGGTGGTGGAAAATAGATTTCACCACGGCGCGGAGACGGTATTCTGTACGTACGCACGCGCGGTGATTTCATTTTCCATAGGATGGATAGATGGTGAAATAGGATTGTTTCATACTTATAATAACATATCAGTATATGAGTGATACTGATGTTATTACTTCATAATGAAACAACCTAAGAAGAAGAAGTGGAAGAAGAAATAAAGGTGAAAGAATCGGTAACGGAAATTACCTCTTCTTTGAGGCGCCTCTTTGAGACCTCCTCTTAGGGCACTAAAATTTGTCTTTGAGGAAGATACGAACCTCTAGGATGGTTCTAGGGAAGTGGAGAAGAGAATTTGGCAGGGGTTGGCCGAGCTTGAAGGCTCAAAGTTGTGTGAGGAAGAGAGGGAGGAGAGGGGCACCTTTGGAATAACTAAAACTATTATTTTATTATAAAGTCAAGTTCGGTTTTAAATAGCTCCAAATTGATATATTTAGAAGATAAGGTGGGTATGGGTCTAAATGCTCTCATACAATAGGATTTAGACAAGTTTAGGTTATTATTTTACCCTTATCAATTAGATTTAACTCTAAGTTAAATAATTTAACTTTTACCGTGTCATTTTGTTTTCTTACACTATATGGTTAATAAACTTACTATATCAAGCCAAAAGAACCCCAAGTTGTTTATTATTAATATATATAATCTTATCTAAGTCATTTGGCCGAACCATAGACTTTTAGGAATAAAATAAAAATTAATAATATAATATTTGTTTTAAAAACTATTTTATGTCAATTTTGACACTATTTGGTATATGATTTTTATGAAATTCATAACAGAATGATAAGTTCGAACCAAGTTACTTAAATCAACAATAACATGTCATATTAACCTAGAAAATTATTTTAAGTCATAAAAAGTCTCAAATTACATTTATTTGGGCATTTATAACATCAATTATGTCAATATTTCATTAATAAGACAATTATTGCATCATCTATGTGTCATAATAAATGATAATTATTTAATCCCTAAAAATTCTAAATAAATTTCTATTATGTATATAATTGTATTAGATTTTTGGATACTATTAATGTTCTAAGTTTCATGAAGTTTATCACTAGATTAAAAGTATTATACTTATAAGATTTAAGAAAGTGACATGTTGTCACATTCTTTGGTTTTAATAATAATTAAATTATTTTCATTGAAAAAATTTAATTTAATGAATCTAATCCGCCCCTTAGGTGATATGGGTCGACGTTTAGTCATCCAATAGGATTTTGACATTTTATAAGGTAATTTTAAATTATTATATTTACCCTTAATTACCCGATTTACCTTTAACTATGGTAAATAAAATTTATCGTAGTTACTATTCATAATTCCCAAAAAAAATAAAGTAGCCTATTAACATAATTTGGACCCACTGATTCCAAATATGGAATCCATTTTTTAAAATTCAATACACAGAAGTTTTATAAATTAAATTAAAATTAATCCTGTTGTCGAATAAAAACGGGTTTTTGGTTAAAACATTGCAAAAGATTGAATTGATTTAACCAACGAATTCAAGGTAAAATCAATTCTAATGAGATAAATTATATTAAATGGTAAAAATATATTCTATTTATACTTTAAAACCATTCAATATTATAATTTAACCACATAAGATATTACGATGAAAAAAGTTGTTTTTAATTAAAATATAGCGTGTTTTTACTATTCATTAAAATGTGAAAGTTACCAGAATAATATGAAAAATTTATCCAAAGTAAATTTTTATTTCTTGATTCCAAAGAAGAATTTTATTTTGTAAAATTGAACTTATAAAAATGTCAAAAACTAGATTTAAAGTGGGTGCTCCATCAAAAGGCGACAAAACTGCATTTTTTGAAAAATACTTATTTTACCCGAAAAATTTATTTTGTTCTTATACCATGTTCTAGAAATGTGTAAGATGAATAATAATGTTATAAAATTCAAAATTTAGTTAATACTATTCATAACAGCTAGTTCATGACAATATTATAATAATATAACAGTGTTTATTAAAACCTGGTATTGCGTACAACACATGCTATCAAGGAAGGTCGCGATTGCGTGTAATGCAAGCCAAGTCAGGGATGTATGTTATGAAAGATCCTTTTGTTGTAGTGTATAACACAAGATATTAATGAAATTAAAAAGAATATTTTTCATAAAATCTCGGGGTGTTACACAATGCTTGACTGAGATACTCATTGTTCCCATTTTATGATAATTCCTCTCCAAGAAAAGGAATAAGGAAAATAATTTTTTGGGAGAATCACTAGGAACCAAAATTAAGTTCATATTAATTTTCATGGCATTCGACCACTTTATTCATGCCACAAGGATACTCCCTGAACATTCTATGCATTTACTCAAATGTTATAAATTTTTTGAGTAACACTACATTTACAAACATTTTGTAACCATTTAGTCGATGCATGAATTTATCATTTAAATTCATTCAACTAATTCTCCCAAAAATTTCATAATATGAAATTTTAACAATCAATAATAGATTACATGTAACAGAATTCAAAAATTAACATTTTAAATTCTACTAAAGATTATAATCATTAAATATTATTCATGCATCTATCAAAACACTTATGATATAACCTTACTAAATATTATGGTAGGAACAGTAGAAAAAATAGGTTTTATCCCATGATTTTTACAGGCTATACAATGGGTATGGTGTGATATAGTCTTTATATTTTTTACCCATTATTAAAATAGGCCTAAACATAAATTAAAAAATAACCGTGTATCTAATATCCTTCCTCCCCCTTGGCCCCAAAGTGGATGCAGGCCTAGTGCCAATCCATCTTCCCTTATCATTTGTCTTCCCATGTGTCGTGTACTTATTTTGAGGTAGTCCATCTCCCCATTAATTTTTCTGGTGGGGTTACCAATATCCCTTTCTCATTTATCATCCCAAACACTCTTTTGGTGGCTCATATTCTATAGGAATTCATTCAATTCTCCTTCCGAGGTATTTTAAAAAAAATATTCCCTAAGCTTTGTTAGTTGTGTGTGTGATTTTTTTCCAAGATGCATTCATTTTTTAATTTCAAACAGCATTGGTCCACATGATTAAAAAAAATAATGGCATGTATTAAATTTTTCTAATAAATAATATAAATTATATTTTTATTATATATTTATGTTTATATTCAAAAATAATAAATAACTCATCTCAAAGGTTTACCTATCCGACACAAAAATGTTGGTAAGCCTTGTAAAATTTGACCCATATAATGACAGGTTAAAATGGGTTGGACCAAAATGATCCTATACCCATACATTCTTGTCCCATTTCAGCTCATCCCACAGTTTTTACATTGTTAATGATAGTATTAGGTAGGTAAAATAAGTATATCTCGATAGCATGCCTTATGATATACCCACACCAAGGCATACGATATACTTTGGTTTCCTATATATTATACCATATAATATATATGTATCATATACTATTACAACATCTAAAACATCATATGTTTATAATATTCAACAAGAATCTCCATAAATTTACCAATATCACTAAGGCCTCACATACTTGGTATTGTTTCACCTTATATTGTATCATAAATAATGACTTGTAAACCCATATTCAAAACTACTTTTGGATATTTCCAATACACTTTTCAAATGTTATATCATTTCACCATGTATTACATTATATGTAATAATTTTAAAATATTCACCAAAACTCATTTTAGATCAACTATAGAAAACTTTTAGATAAGTTATCTAGTTTTAATAAAACTTAATACTCATTCATTCAACCACAAATTTTGACCCCATAGAACTTTTTATCATTGAGATAAAATATGAATTTATGAATTCATAAATGTAAGAAAAGATATGATTTTAGAAAATCTTTGATGTTACTCAATCTACAAAGGGATCTATTGTGATCTCCATCAAATACATGTATCTCAATACTTGTGTCCATCAGCTGTATAAAATATAAGCACACATAATCATATGATCCCTTTTTCTATGACATCAAGTAACCATGAGACATGGAGTCTGTCAATATCATATAGCTACTCATAAGTTCTTGATTATTTATGTATA
Source organism: Viscum album (assembly GCA_963277665.1). Classification (NCBI taxonomy): domain Eukaryota; kingdom Viridiplantae; phylum Streptophyta; class Magnoliopsida; order Santalales; family Viscaceae; genus Viscum; species Viscum album. The sequence goes on along the minus strand of OY728142.1, from coordinate 1,504,775,691 downwards.
TACTGACTAAACATGTGAATTCATAACATGTCATTCACCATGATGGATGAGAAAAATATATTCTCCTCATCCAATAGATAAGCATGACTCCCATGTCTTATCTAGGTATGGTCATAAACTCCTTCAGACTATATAAATCGATGACCCAAATGTTATATTCATAATATGATAAGGAAAATATCATCTTAATTACACTCAACCAATGAAAATATTAGAAACATAAAAAAACACCCCGGATTATCTCAACCTTAAGGTTATCATAATAAAGGTACCAAATTATGATAGTTCTCATGCTAAGTATCATTATTAACCTCAGGAAATGGAAAAATACAAACATGAAACATACACCCTTAGTTTACTAATAACACAGTGCATGACATTACATGTGGTATATCTCATGGGTCATATAGTGTGAGAATTTCATTTTATATCTCATGACCATATTTTTTATCTTGATACAAAAGTTATACTCATTCTAACCTTAACATTTAGTCTCAACCTATAATGCCCCATGATGAACATCAGCTAGAGATAACTCGAAGTCATAATTTTAGAGGTTAAATATCATTTCACTTCATGTATATATGTTGTAAACATGAAAGAATGATAAATTAAAGACTTATTTTCTATAACTTGATACATTTTATATTCTTAAAATCATTTAAGAATAATTAACAAACCCATATATAATCTCCAATATCATATCTCATAAAAAACTAGCAAATATTCTTATGTTTGTTTCATTTGTAGGGTTTTTTAAAACTCAACACATCTCAATGTAATTCATGACACATATATATGTGTTCATTTGATTAAATCCTCCCAATAAATACTTTAATGAGTAATATCTATATAAAATTATATTTTGAATAATGGTGTGATGTGGAATCATATTACTGATGTTCAACTTTTAAACAAGTATTCAAACTTCTTTACTTCACAGCATCTAATTTTATGATGTTAATAATATATTTTTTCTATTTAGAATTCTTTCTAATTTCATCATCATCATTTTTTAAATAATTAATAAAACTTTTCTTTGAGATCATGGAAATAAAATATAACTCTATACATTATTTTTCTTTATCAACGTGCTCTAAACTATTTTAATATATATATTGAAATTAGCTTTGATATTTAAATGGAATAATTTTTTATTTGTTAAATTTTAACTTCTCTAAGTTCAAAAATATTCCCTCTAGTATCTTAGAAAATATATTTTCTCTAAAATACCATGAAAAGAAACACAAACTCATTCATGTTCAAAAAATAAAACTTATTTCTTTTAGTAGAAATATCTAACAAATATACTATAAAAATTCATATCTCCTATGGTATTCTACATGTTTTTATAAATATTCTAAAAATAAGATTATATTCTTTAAAATACACCACTAATGGATGGTGGGAACTCTTTGTCTCATATATTAACAAATATCTTGGATAAATTCTTTTATCCTAGATATATTTTTTTATCCTTATCTTCTTTTTAAACTACTTTATATAATTGGATCGAGTCATAACTATGTGTATTGAATCAACCATCTTCTATTATTCATCAAACAACGAGTTTTTACAAATATTACTTATCATATAAGATAGAAAAATGATGAAAATATACAATCTTTATTCTTCATCAATCTATGATTCGAAGTAATCCTTTCCATCCAACTCCATGATATAGAAACCCTTGATCCATCACTTAAATAAAAATTTCAATATTTAATCATAAACTCCTAGTAAATTTTAAAATGTAAAACATATTCAAAAAATAATTTAATGTTTAGTTTTTATCATGTACCCTTAAAAATATAAGAATTTATTTCTATAACATTAAACATTTTGTTGAATATCCACAAAATTTCTTTTGAACCTTCAAGTATTCTAAAAAATTCTATCCAATGGAAATATTTTCCCTTCTTTCTAACACCTACTTTTAGGGTTTAATGACTTAGTATGGATATTGGACCATATGATATTATCCTCATAAATTAAACATTAATTCATCTATATAACCAATATAGTACAGTAACCTGGACATCTCATGCCCTACATAGTTATTCTCAAATATTTGAGGAATCTTGGTAAACTTTTTTTGAACTCATTAATATTGTTATATTTTTTTAAATAATGATTACAAAATAAATTTTGTACCCAAAACAAGCATTAAAGAAAACCTCCATCCCACTCTAACCCATATGCAATCATATTTAGAAAATGAGTAGAGACTAAAGTTTCTTCAGTCATTTTATATTTAATAAATGCTTATAAAACATCAAGTGAATAATTATATAATTATAATAATAATATAAATTATTTTATTGAAAAAATACACCTTTAAAATTCTTAGAAAGGTGTCACACTAACTCATATAATTTTTCTTATTGCATAAGAAAAATTATTAAGTGTTTATACCAGTCTGGGAAATTACTTATATTAGGTTTTTCCTCTTCATGGATTGATTTCAAAGTAATGTTTGATGATGTTAATTCCATTTATCTACAACAAGATCATTTATCAGAAGAGTATTATGTTTTAAATCAATTTAATAAGGAAATTTATTAAATTTTCTCCCACTAAAATTATAAACCTATTTTAATTACATCATATCCATTAGTTGTCTAAGATCCATGTTTTACTAAGTAATGGGCCCCATTTAGAATTACTCTCATCACTCAGATATTTTTTCTAGTCTTCATTATAATCATATCATATATTATTATTAAATAAGTTAGTGGGAAACTACTTACCTAATACACCATATAGATGAACCCAAATACATTCTTTTTTTATCCTCACTCTTAAGGGCTTCAGAGAAAAGTGTAACCGAAATATCACAATGGTTTTTGGTTTCCTAACTCTTAGGGTTATCCATTTCCACAATTCATTTCACAACATAATCCATATTCACTCAAATTTAGCATGAACCTATCAAGTTGGATGATTGAGGTCTTGAAATATGTTTTCTCTAGAATAAATCTATCATTTAGTATTTTATAAGAGTTTTTAAATATATCACCAAATTATCTCATGCATTCCATTTTCAAGTATAAATTCATTTAATAAGTTAGTTTTGGATAATATTTCATTCTATTAATCAATATTTGCAATCCACATTGATGCAGGTAACTCTTTATGTTACTCAAAGATTGTGTTAGTAACCCAAATTAAAAGACAAATTATATTTTCACAAATCCAAATGAATCTATTGCATAAGGTATATAAAACCCCTTCTTATAAAGTCATAGAATCATATTTAATCACAAATCCCCATATTAATCATCTTGTTTTGATAGGTAACTAACCCCCATGTCATGACCTCCCCTTCTACTAGTACCCCTCCAGGACCGATAGTGAAGAGAGTGAGTGACCCATGAGTCTCACCTCCAATAGGACCTAGGTTAGAGAATATAATAAAGGGTATAAATGTAACACCCCAAGATTTTATGAATTATTTTTTTCAAATATATTAAACTTATTTGATATCTTTTGTTACATGCAATGATGAGATTTAAAAAATTGCAATATACTATTAATATTATTATTAAAACATGGTTGTTATAACCTAGTTGATAAATTTTGAGGTATGAATAGGAATACCCACATTTTTAAAATTAAGTATAATGGTTTTATGATAATAAAACATATTGATAAAAATTACTTAATTTTTAGAAAATACTTCATATGCTTTGAAAATACTTTCTTCTCAAAAAAATATTTTATTTCTTTTTATTAAAGATTCATAAAAGTAATTTTTGAAATTTTTATAAAACTAATTTCAGAAAATAAAGATCAATTTTTAAATCAAAATTTCAAAATTATCTTATAGTTAATTTTTTTAATTTTCTAAAAAGATTATTGCTTTGATGAATAATGATGAATAATAATTTTTATTAATAATTATTATTTCTTTAAAACATTAAAAAAGTTCAATTTTATTTTAAAATGGTTTTAAAAGTAAAATTAGCTAAATTATATTATTATTAATCCAATTTTTGTCATTTTAATCAATTTTATATTAAACTTTGATATAAAAACTTTTTATACTTATGAAAAACATTTCTTCGGAAAACTACTTTTTCATCACATTTACGTGTTTAATTTTAAATTAAATTTTGACAATTATTTGAATTGAATTTAGTAAATTGGATTCCATATTTTGAATCATCGTAATTAATATTATATAATAAATACAACTTAATTTTTTATCATAATTAATAGTAAAACTAGTGAAACTTAATTATCATGGTTAAGGTTAAAACGAGTTTACTGGGGGTTAAACTAAAAAAATAGTTAAAATGACCTAAAAACTTATCTAATTCCTATTTCAAGGAAATATTTAAGATATATATCATCTAATTGTTTATAATTTTCTATTTTTAAGACTTTTTTGTATTAAATGTGTGTATATCTTATTCTTTTCAAATATTCCAAGTGTGTCATCTCCCCCACTTATAAAAGGGAACCCCCTATCCTCTCCTCTTCACACTTACATAGCTTTTTTATTCAGAAAATGACTTCAAAAATACCTTCCTTACTTATATTTACATGCCTTATATTCCTTTTTTTTATTATTAATCCCTTATAATAAGGCTTTTAGTGAAAACCTGAGGAGGTTTTCTGAAGAAGAGGTATTATTCTTAACAGAGCATTTTTGTTTTATTTCTTCTTCCACCTCCATAAAATGTTATTGAACTGGGATGATATGATAAAATAATTATCCTAAATATAATTAGATGTTATTATATACATTTAATAACCTATATCCATATAGTCCTCAATAAAATGGGAAACGAAACTATCGATCGTGTGTACGGCGGACAACCGCCTCACGAACCAATGTAATTTGTTTTTCGTCACCACATCTCATGGATTGAGATAATGATGTATTTTATGTTTATATATTATATTTATGAAATATTTATACTCCTATAATTATAATGTCACATCTATCATATTACCTTCCAATCTAATGTAAAATGATAATGTTGCTCATGTGTATGTGTAGACTACCACCACCACGAAGCGATGTGATTCGTTTTTCATTTTATTTTGACATGGATGGTAATAAAGATAGATTTAAAAAATATATATTATATATATTAAATAAAAATTATTATATAAATTTTATATATTATTTACCTTTCTTTCATTTCATCCATTTAGAAAATGGAAACAACATTCATGCATACGTATGGTCTACCGTCTCCATGAACGGTGCAATTCATTTTCAACATCTAAATTTAATGTATTAAAATAAATACATATATAATGTATATATATGATATTTATATCATTATTAACATACTAAATATTATTAAACTATTTTCAAATTATAGGGATAAGAACTATTGGATCAATACATACATGAAAAACAAAGTAGTTGTTACCTAAAACAGTGATTTTAATAAAGAATTGTTGATAAATTTGTGATAAAAGGTTGTAAGTAAATCACATATGGTAATATATATATGATTTTGGTTATATAATATATTTATAATAAACTTATATTTATTATACATGAGTTTTTAATGTGTATGAATAAATTCCGGACTTGAGGTATGGGGATTTTCATCTCAAATTGTCTTATTTGGGACATATATTATGTTATTAACCTATATTATTTAATGAGGTGTAAATACATCCCAGATTACATATTATATTATAAATTTATTTATTATACTTATTTTAAAAAATTTATTTAAATTCATTCTTTCATGGGTCTTATGATTCAAAAGTTACCAAAGGAGGTAAAAGATTTTTATCTCACTTTTATTTTCATGGGATACATTATATATTAACCTTTTGTTTCTTATGTGTTCTATATAAAATACCAATGAATGACTTTTATTATTATTATTATGAAAATTATGTGAATTTAAATATACATTTAAGGTTATTTGTTTCATGTGTATTATGATTCAAAAGTTACCAATGTTGAAAAAAAAATTATATTACAATCTCATTGTTTATCAGGATTGTTTATGATTAAGTTTCCAATGATTAAATCTTATGATTTATATATCAATAAACTCATGAATTTTATTCTCACCTAGTTATTTTTTGAAATAGAATGTTTTCCTTTCATTTTCCTCTATTTATATACTCAATATACTAAAAGATTATTTTTATGTAAAATCAACTTTATTTATCTCTTCGATCGAAAATACTTTTTCTTCCATGTCTATGTTTTCTAAAAAAGTTTTAAATAAATTTTTTACTATTATATAATTTATTTTTTAAAGAAATTTTTACCCATTTTTTTATTTTTACAAAATGGTTTAAAAGGGACCTTCTTGTCATTTTCCAAACAAGGATCTTTTGACTTTTTACTGAAAATATGAAACAAAACTTTATTTTAACATGTATGAAATAGATGATATTTCCCACTATAATGATTCATAAATAATTTAAATATTAATTTTAAAGTTTCTAATGTTATTTTAAAAGAAAATTTTTATTTAATATTTGGGAATTTTTAATATTTTAATGGTGATTTTCAATGTGAAAAGGTTATTTTACTCAAGAATGTTTTATTGATATTTTTATAAAATTTATATTCATAAATGACAAAAAAACGTTTTTGTTTCTTTTGTTTTATTGGAAATATTATCTATGGGTACCTTATTTATTCATTTTATTTATGGTTTATGATTATTATAATTAGATATTTATAGAAAACATTTATTTTCAATGGGTTATGTTTATGAAACTTGTTTCTTTTACATGAGTTTTGATATGATGAAATCATGAAATGATTATGAAACTCATCTCTTGTACATGAGTTATGTTATGATGAAAGTTTAATAAAAACAATTTAATTTTTATGGGTTATGCTATGATGAATTTTTTATGATCTTGTGGCACACATATATATGATTTTAATTATTTTTTGGGTGGTCCTAAAATTATATGGACTTCCAATGCATGGGGTTAATATTGATATCTCATGAAATAAATAGGACTATAATGGGAAGTGAACCCAATTAAGTAAGGGACTATGTACACTATGATAGTATTTGGAGTTAACCTCTATTACTATGATGGTTTGGGGAGTGAAAAAAATACACTATGATAGTCTTGTAAATGATCATTCACTACTAAGGAAATTATTTTTTATGCTTATGTGTATGCCAAAAATCCAAATCTTATGCCAGTTTTTTACTCTCCTGGGTTATGTTCTTTGATTCCTTTATGATTCATGTATCATGAATAGCCAATATTTAATACATGGTCATGTTTATGATCTATGATTTGTAGGGTATGGTTTTCAAAGGTTATTCTCATATTCCCATACCCTTATTATCATGTTATACTTGTGTGATCATTGATACCTCCCTTTTTTACACTTAATGAGAATTTGATCTCAACATTTCTTATGTTTAATTTCTCTAGGTTTTGAAGAAAGGTATTATGTATGATATTTATAATAAGGGTTCCTATTATGGATAATTTAGTGGGATATTATGTGGTTAACTTATGAACTAGTTTTCTATTTATCCAAGTATCTAAAGGAACTTGACCTATATGATTTTAGAGCGGATCATTATGTTATGTAATGAATATTCATCTTTTAATATTGGATATATATATATATATATGAAAATTATTGGTCAATATAGTTGGTATCATATTAGGGTTTATTTAAACTTCAGAAACTATGATGAGAAAACTTTAGTGAGAACCCTAGGTAAAAGTTAAATTATAGGAACATGTCTTTGAATTTTGGTGAAGGATATAGTGAGTGATTTATAATAAATTATATCTATTTTTAGATACTATGTATGGATGTGGATCTGAATTTTTTTTACCAAGGGGTAATAACTTTGAAAAGGGTTCATTGGGATTTAACTTGATCATCACCTATTTTGCAAAAATAGGTTTTTATACACACTCAGTTTAACACTCCTAGAGGATATGTTTTGGAAATTCACAACTATTTATAAACAATCATGAAGGATTTTAATATATGATGACCATGAATGACCTAGGTTAAACCTAAGGTTTTATAGAATGAAAATAAGATATCATGATTTAGACATCCTATGAAGTATTTTTCATGATTATTCTCTATGATTAATGATACCTGATGTTCATGTAAAACATGTTGGTTTTAGTATGGTATTTGAGATAAAATGATGAATTTGATGTTGTAATAGGCATACTAAAATATTGAAGTACCCTATTCGAGCTTAGTTATATGAATTCTACTATATCAGGAATAGTATTAATGAATGTTAATTTATATCCTCAATGTTTAGATATTGAGATTCCAGTAAAAATTTGTAATGGTACGTTAGTCACACCTCAATTATATCATTCCTCTCCAATTGAAGTTTATGGGAAAGTGATTCCCAATAATCTTGTAATTCTCCATCTAGTTGAATTTTATGTTATCTTAACAATGAATTGGATATCTCTACATAAATCCCACATCAATTTTTGAGGAAGTAAATTCATGTTTGATATTCCAAACCAACCTAAGATCATCTATCAATGTGATGATAAATATAAACTTTTGATAGAAATCACATCCATTGTATGGGTTCATTCCAATTCAAAAGCAGCATTAACTTAGATGGTTGAAGAGAAACTCAACATCGATGATATGGATATTATGTAGGAGTTTATTTATGTCTTCTTGAATATTTTTATAGTCTTCCATCAAAATGTGAAGTTGAGTTATTAATAGAACTCATACTAGGTGTTACAACTATTTCAAAGACTCCCTATAGAATAGACCCAATTAAGTTATATGAATTGAGGAAGTAACTCCAATAGAGTCTTGAAAATGGATTCTTTTAGCCAATTATGTCACCTATGGTTACACTAGTCCTTTTTTTTAAAGAAATATGGATTTATTTGACTCTTCATTGATTATTGGGAATAAAATATGATCACAATCTAGAATAAGTATCTTCTACCCTATATTGATGAATTATTTGATCAACTGAACGGATATCAAAAAAAAATTTGACCTTAATTTTTGGTATCAAAAATTGAGGTTTGAGAAGGAGGATATACCCAAGAAATTATTCTGTACAAGTTATAATAACTATGAATATGTATTTATGTAATTTGGTATTAATAATTCCCCCTATTATCTTCATGTATTTAATGAATGGAGTCTTTAGTGATTACCTTGATCAATTTTTTATATTCTTTATAGATGATATTCTTAGTGAACATATGCCTAAATTACTCTATATTGGATAAGGGTTTGTAATATATAGTGATGCATCAAAGAATAGATTGGGGTGAATCCTCATGTATAATGATATGGTTGTATTTTATGCCTCATGGAAATTGAAGGTTCATGAGAAAAATTAACCTACTCAATATTTGGAGTTATCTGTGTTAATTTTTTCAGTAATGATATAGATGCATTATCTTTATGGATAAAGGTGTGTTATATATACTAATCATAAAATTTTAAAGTATATATTCACATAGAAAGTGTTGAATATGAACCAAATAAGATGTTTTTAGATAATTAAAGATTATGACTTCTCGATACATTACCATCCTGGGAAAGTGAGAAAGGTGGATGATGTTTTTAGTTGAAAGGATTATGTTATATTATCTATAATGAGGGTCATAAAAGATGAAATATTTATGGATTTTCAAAGAATGGATCTAGAAATATTGAAGAAAGGGAGGAAATATTATCTTTCTCAAATGAGTGTTCAACCAACTTTTCAAGTGAGTATTAAAGAGGTGTAGAAGGAAGATGTATAGCAACAGAATAAGGTGGGAAATATTCCTAAATTTAAGCTTGATTGTGAAGGAATTATAAAGATTATAAACAATGTATGTGGTCCATAGATACCAGATTTAAATAATGATATGTTCAAGGAGGATTATAGTTCTTCATTCTCTATTCATCTTGGAAGTACAGAGATGTAGAGAGATCTGAAAGATTATTTTTGGAAGGATAACATGAAGAGAGATATTGTATAGTTTTTATCTTGGTGATTGGTGTGTTATAAAGTTAAGGTTTAGAGAAAAAATTAAAATGGTATGTTACAACCATTACCAATACCACAATGGGAATGGAAAAACATCACCATGGATTTTGTCATTATACTCCCTAAAAAATCTAAAGGGAATAATGTTATATGGGTTATAGTCAATCACCATAAAATTTCATCACACTTCATCACTATCAAATAAAATTTCTCTATGAATCATATTTCTAGGAAATATATTAAGGAATGGGAAGGTTTTAATAGAGTATCATATTCTATTGTATCTGATTATGATCTGAGGTTTACCTTGAATTTCTAGTGAATTGTTCAGCAAGATCTTGATATAGAATTAAGTTTCATCACTATGTATCATCTTTAGACATATTTTCAGTATAATAGGACCATTGAAACCCCATAGGATATACTGAGATATTTTTCTATTGATTTCAAAGTTGGTTGGGATCAACACCTTCCCCTAGTTGAGTTTTCTTACAATAATATATTTCACTTGATCTTTCATATGACTCCTTACGAATACCTATATGGAAATAAGTGTATAAATCCAACATATTGGGATTAAGTTAGAAAAATAAATCTATTAGGACTGGATCTAATTAAATAAATGACATAAAAGGTTAGATCCATTCAGCGACACATAATGGAAGCACAAAGTCAGTAAAAAAAATTATGCAAATAATCATCATCGTGATCTTGAATTTTAAGTTAGTGAGAAGGATTTTCTATGAGTTTTTACATGGAATAAGGTTATGAGAATCAATAAGGACGTAAATTTGAGCCTTGGGTTTATTGGACCTCTCTATATTCTATATCGATTATGGATGGTTGCTTATCACATTGTGCTTCCATTAAATATCTCTCAAATCCATGACCTATTCCATGTATATCTTCTGATAAAGTACATAAATGATCCTTCACATGTAAAAAACTCATAGGTCATACAAATGAATCATGATATTTCCTATCAAGAAAAACCAATGTATATTCTAGGTTATAGCGATATATTACTATGAAACAAGACCACTCACAAGGTCAACGTTTTTTGGTGAAATCACTAACTTGAAGAAGCTACATGGGAACATAAGGATATGATAAGGAATAAGTATCCTCAGTTATTTGTATCAAAGTGATGGAATTTAGAGGGTAAAATTAATTTTAAGGTGGGTGTAATGTAACCCCTTTATATTTTATTAATTGTTATTTTTTTCAAATATACTTAATTTCTTTGATAGCTCGTGTTACACACAACATCGAGTGTCAATGAACCATAATATACATTAATATTATTATTTAAACATGACCACTATAACCTAGTCATTAAAATTTTCAGTATGAATAAGAATAGCCAAATTTTTAAAACTAAGTATAATGTTTTTATATAAAGAAAATATATTGATAAAAAAGTACTTAATTTTTAGTAATGTCTTTATATTCTTTGAAAATTATTTTTTCTCAAAAAAATGTTCTTATTTATTTTTGTGAACAAATAATAAAAGAATTTTTTGAAATTTTGAGAAAATTTATTTAAAAAAATAAACTTAATTTTTTAAATAAAACCTTCAAAATTATCTTAGAGTGAATATTTTATAATTTTTCAATTAATAAGGAAAAATATATTTTTTTATTAAAATTTATCTTTCTATTAAAGCAATTACAAAGATACATTTTGTTTTAAAATGGTTTTAAAAGTAATATTAGTTAAATTATATTATTATAAATCCAATTTAGTTCATTTTAATTAATTTTATGATAAAATTTGATTTAAAAACTTTTTATACTTATGAAAAAAGAATCTTTTGAAACCCGCTTTTCATATCGTAGGTAGGTTAAATTTTAAATTAAATTATTTCATGTCTATGAATTAAATTTATAAAAATAGATTAAATATTTGGAATCATCATAATTAATATTATATATTGAGTTTAATTTAATTTTTTTCTTAATTAATACTAAAAAAATAAAAATTAATTATCACGATTAATTATAAAACGGGTTTTCTGGGGGTTAAACTAAAAATATAAGGGTTAAAATGACTAAAAAATTATAAAATTCATATTTCATGGAAATATTTATACCTTATATCATATATTTTCTTATAATGGTCCATTTTAGATCCTTTTTATGTGTGTAAAATTTAGGTATATATTATTTTTTAAAAAAAATCCAAATGTGTCCCCCCACTTATAAACAGAAACCCCCTCTTCTCTCTTCTTCACACTTACAATGCCTTTTGGTTCAGAAAAGACCAGAAATAATACCTTATTTAATTCCATTAAAATTTCATAGAGACCTTTTTTTAATTATGAACTCCTCCTAAGAAGTATTTTTGTGTAAACCTAAGGAGTTTGTTCAAAGAATGGGTATTATTCTTAACCGAATGTTTTTATTTTATTTCTTCTTCCACCACATTATAATATTATTAAAATTTACTGATATAATAAAATAATAATATTAGATATATTGATATGTTATTATGTTAATTTAATAACTTTTATCCATCTCTTCCTCTATCAAAATGGAAAACAAAATCATTGATCATGTGTATAGCGGACCACCACCTCACAAACCAATGTAATTCATTTTCCATCACCACCTCTCACATCTAGAGATAATTATGGATTTTATATTTATATATTATGTTTATGAAATATTTATACTCCTATAATTATAATATAACATCTAGCTTATAACATTATAATCCATTAGAAAATGATAATGTTTCTCGCGTGTACGTGTAGACTATTGCCTCCACAAAGTGATGTGATTTGTTCTATTTTGACATGGGTGGTAATAAGGATAGATTTTATGAATATATATGATATATATGAAATATAAATTATTATATAAAGTAAATATATTATTTATTTTTATTTAATTCCATCCATCAAGAAAATTGAAACAACGTTCATGCATACGTACAACCTTCCTTCTTCATGAATGGTGTAATTCATTTTCAATATCTAACATTAATTGGTTGATATAAATACATATATTATGAATATATATTATATCAATATCATGACTAAAATACTAGGGATTATTTAACTATGATCAATGTACAATAACTAAAACCATCGAACCAAAACATACATGAAAAACAAAGCAGTTGTGACCTGAAATAGTAATTTAAAAAAAATTGTTAATAAATAGGTGATAAAAGGGTTTAAGTAAATAATATATGGTATGATATGTATGATTATGGTTATAAAATATATATATATATATATAATAAACATATTTTTATTAAACATATTTTTTTACATGTATGAATAAATTCAAGATTTGAGGTAAGGGGATTTTCGTCTCAAATTTTCTTCCTTAGGAAATATGTTATGGTATGCACCTATATTATTTTATGAGGTGTAAATTAAAAAAAATCATGTTATATAATTCATTTATTTATTCTCATGATATTAAAATTTTCATTTTAGGTTATACTTTTATATGGATTATGATTTAAATGTTACCAAAGTAGGTAAAGGATTTTCACCTCACTTTTATTTCTATGGGACACATGCCATATTCACCACTTGTTTCTTTTATGTGGTGTATATATTGCTCATTAATTAATTTATTATTATTATTATGAAAATTATATAGATTGAAATATCCATATAAGTCTATTTATTTCATGGGGATTATGATTCAAAAGTTTCCAAATTGTAAAGTTTTTATGTTGCAATATCATTATTTATCAGGATTATTTATGATTATGTTTAAGATGATGAAATATTATGATATATATCTTAAAAAACTAATGAATTTTATTATAATTTTTTTATTTATTAATATAAAATGTTTTACTTTCATTTTATACTCTTTAGGTGATAAGCTACCAAAATATTTTTTAAGTAAAATCAACTTTATTACTCTCTTAGGTTGAATATCCTTTTTTTCAATGTCCATGTTTTATAAAAATGTTTTAAAGAAAATTTTTAATATTATCTAATGATTATTTAAAGGAATTTTTACCTAAGTTTTATTTTAAAAAAATAAACAGAATATTCTTGTCTTTTTTCGAAAAATGTTCTTTTGAATTATAATAAAAAATGTGAAAGGAATATTCATTATACTATTTAGATCATAAATGGTATTTATCACTGTCATGACTGCTCAATGATTTAAAGATTCCATTACATGTTTTCAAATTTATTTTAAAAGAAAAAAAAATCTTTAGTATTTTGAAATTTTTAGATTTTAAAAGTAATTTTCAAAGTAGAAAGGGAATTTTCCTCAAGAATATTTTAGTGATGTTTTTATGGAATTTTTATTCATCAATAACAACAACCTTTAGTGATTATTATGTTTTACTACAGATATGATCCAATGGTATCATCCTTATTCTTTCTATGGATGGTTTATGAGTATGATGACAATATTTTTATGAAACCCATTTATTTTCCATGGTTTATGTTTATGAAACCCATTTCTTTTCCATAGGTCATGCTATGATGAAATAATGGAATATTTATTAAACTCGTTTATTTTCCATGGGTTATATTATGATGAATTTTTTTATGAAATAAATTTCATTTCTATGGGTTATTCTATGGTGAATGTTTTATGATATTATGGTACACATCTGTATGATTTTCATTATGTGATGGGTGGGCCTAGATTTATATATCCCTCCAATTCATTGGGTAAATATTGATATCTCATGAGATTAATAGGAATGGAATGAGAAGTGAAACTAGTTTAGTAAGGGTATATATCTACTATGATAGTGTTGGAAGTGAAATTTTACTACTATGATGGTTTGGGGAGTGAACCCATTACACTATGATATTCTTTTCAATGATCCTTGAAAACTATGGAAATTATTTTCTATGCTTATGTGCATACCAAAAATTTATATATTATGTCAATGTTATTCTCTCATGGATTATGTTCCTTTATTTATTTATGATTCATATCTTATGAACTACCAATATTTATTCCATGACTCGTGTTTATGATATATGATATTCAGGGTATGGCTTTCAAATTTTATTATCATTATTTAATACACTTATGTTCATGTTATACTTATGGTATCACTGATATCTCCCTTTCTTACCCTTAATGATCATCTAAGCTAACTCTTTCTTATATTTCCATTCCCTGGGTTATGAAGAAAGGTATTATGTATGATATTCTAAGAAGGGTACTAGTTATAATGAACTTAGTGAGATATTATGTAGTTCACTTATGAACTAGTTGTTTATGTATCCAAGTTTCCAAAGGAACTAAACCTATATAATCCTAGTGTGGATCATTATATAATGTAATGAATTTTCATCTATTAAGATGTGATATCTATGTATGAAAAGTATGGTTCTCTATAATAAAACTCTAAAATGGGAGGAATTACCCTCGCTATCATCAAATCATAATATAAAACCACCAACCTGTACACTATGATATAAAAGAAGTAAACCGTAATCCCATATAAGAAATATACCATATGAATGAATATAAAATAGATACAAACACCTCTAAAGATAAAGAAATACTAAAAGAAAATCATATGATAGCAACTGCAACAACCCAATATCCAAGCTAGTACTATCCATCTTGATCACCAAATCCCTCTTAGAAACCTGAAAATAGTTTATATATATATATATATATATAATTGGAATAACATATATAATTAGTAGTATCATACCCAAGGTCTCCCATGAAAATGTGAAAATAGAATATTACTTCCATGGTGAACAAACATAAAAACTAACTAGCACCTACCCAGGTCAACTAGTCCCTTAGCCACACTAAGGCTTACTCACCAAATAATGCATCCAATTATAATAAGATAATAATCAGAAGAATATAATAATAGGATCCATACAGCCACTTCTCCACTGATTTTCTTCTCTCACCCAATTAAAATATGTAATTTTCTCTCATCCCTTATATTTCCACTAATGATAGCACCAACCATATATCATATCTTGAGACACCAATCGTAGATCGCATCTTGTGGTAGTAACCACACATCTTGTATCATGTAACAAGAGAAGTAGGTTATCATTAATTCATAGGAAATAAAACTCATTAACTCCCACTATCACGCATGACCCCCATCGTATATCTCAATCATCCACCATCAGTATCACCAAAAGATACTACTAAAGGGAGAGTATAGGAGAAGGGGTAGTTAACCATACATATCCTCTCCATACTATATTTAAGAAAAAAACACCCCTAGGGTCTCTGTGTGTTGGTCAAGTTACCCAATATGGGTAGGGTTCATAATAAAACACAAGAAAATATAGTTATATAATAGTCACACACAATCCCACACCTATGGGTCCACACAATCAATACCCCACAACCATCACCAAAACTCTACTGAACATCTCACCATCATGAACTTCCTCTAATGTAGAACAACCAACCCATAATCATCACATAAGAGACATAACTTGGGTTCTATTTTCCATTTTTAATTCAACGATAATCCACTAAAATTTTTCAATTAGTTATTAGTTTAAATCCACACCAATGAATTCTTTATCCATAACCAAATTTATGTATGTTAATATTATTATTCCATTAATACTGAACCACTACTAAGTAATCGCCACATTAATCCACCACATCACAACCAAGTCCACCAAGCCACAAACAACCAAGGCCACCAAGACACACATAACCAAGGCCACCAATCTTCACACAACCAAGGCCACCAAGCTGTAAACATAAAGACCACCAAGATACACTCAACAAATCAAGAATAAATAGGTATTTTGAATTCAGTATTTTTATTTACCAACTTTAAGCATTTAACCATTTAAAGGATATTCTCAAATAAATACAACACTATAAGGAATAATTCCATAAAAAGTATACAGAGTGAAAAAACAACAACAACAATAACAATCAATATCAAGGAAATTAAGTAATCACGTATGGATCACACCATTCCCTTTAAATTTCTTTAGTCCATTTTATTATCTTTATTATTACAATTCATAACACTCACCCAATGGAAACAAAATACATGATAATCCCATAAGTTCACATAAAATGTAGAGAACTCAAATACCCTACCTCAAAAGAATCTTTTCGATTAACTATACAATCCAAAGAAAGATAGTATGAACTAAAGTTCCATAATCACACAATAGATCCTCAAATAAATCTTGAACAATTGATTTCAATTCTCTAGAATTTAAGGGTGAGTTCCAAAGATCAAAGAATATTATGACTACTGAAATTTCCTTGGAATTATCAGATGCCCAAGAGAAATGAAGGGAGAATGGGGGAGTCATAAGGAGGATGGGATTTATAAACATTATATAAATTAAAACATTCAAAACATGAATGGATGGTTCACATTTTGAATCTTAAATGGTTCGTACCCACTGAAAAACAAGTCCCTCAATCCAAAAAACTTGGTCGAATTTCATTTCATGAGTATATCCTTTCACATTGTGAAACCTTCGTAGTCAGAACAACCAAAAACTCAACTATGAACATTCACAATGTGAAAAAAATTCAAATCATGAATCATAATTGAGTGTAAATTCTATAATCAAGTTATGAATCAACCTTTTCAAACATTATTCGCACTATAAATCAATGATTCACAATGTGAATCACTACCTGTAATTGTAGATTTAACTCCAACTTCTCCTCTCCCTTTCTCAAACACATATCGACTCTCCCAAAACCAGAACTCAAAAGGTAACATACCAAAATGGTTTGGGACATTAAATTATATACCTCTCAAATGATTCTCATCCTTAAGAATCAAAAGAAACAAAAAAAAAAGGCAACACCAACCACCTGAAGCCCCCAAACACTTCCCCAAGAGATACCACTCAAAGAAGGCTGAAACTATAACTCAAAACCTAGAAACAAAATTCAAATAACCAAGCACAAAATTCTTACATAAAAACATAAAAAACATCATATAAAAAAAACATTGGGTATTTGGCATGCATATGATACTCTCACTCCCAAGTACTAACCTCAAGACTGTTATGCCACTATAGAACTCAAACCAAGGGGATAGAACACCCATATAGTACCTTCTCTTGATAGTCCTGAATCTCCATCATAAATTACATGAATTTCATTTCATCCTTAATATCTACCCCCCCCCCCCCACACACACAATCGATGATATGAGAATCATTAGAAAGATATCGATGGATTTGGGATGTATGAAAGACATCATGAGCTCTGTCTAGCCATGGAGGTAGAACCAACTGATAATACACCTTTCCAATGTTCTATAACACCTCAAAGGGTCCAACAAAATAGGGTGAGAGTTTAATTCCCAGAACTATTATAAATTAAATTCCCTTTTTAAATTATTAAATGCCTTATTAAGAAATGAAATTATTGAAAACACATGTACTAATTTGGTTTTTAGAACACTATAAGTTATATCCTATCAGATTTAAAAGGTCATTAAACATGATAACCATTAATAGTATAGTTTTTTATAGTGATACTATGATTATTATGTATATATATAGGGTTATGATGAATCCATTTGACATAAAAAATGAAGCGATGGCCTCGACCAGTAGTATCGTACCTTATGAAGCGCATTTATCAGAGCTTCTGAGGGACATAACATCATTGAGATTTTCCCTTGACAAAACCAAAGATAATATTCAATAAATAAAAAATTATTGAAACTATTTATGAGATAATTTTAATCTCATCGATATCATAGCCAAATCATGTTTTTTGAACCATGCCAAGAAAAACTCACCACCCCACACCTTACCCTTAGGGAATTCACTAGTATAATAAAGGACTATATATCTATACACTGAAATTATGATTTTTTTATATTTTAATTTTTAATAAAATAATTATTATATTTATATTTTATCACTTTATAATTATTAAATAATAATTTTGATAAAAATTATATTTTGATATGATGAAACACAAATTGTATTTTTGGGAAATATATAGTTTTAATAAAAACACTATTTTTGATGAATTCATAAATTTTTTAAATAAATTATATTTTAATAAAATATTATCATAAAATAATTTTTATTAAATATAAATTATAATATAATTTTTTGAAGTCAAATATAATTTTTAAAGGGGTTAAAAACTATTATTGTCAAAAAATAGCATTTTTCAATAAATAAGGATTTTTTATTTAAAAGTTTAAATCATCATATTTAGAAATTTTTTTTGATAAAATAAATATTTTTTTTGAAATAAAAACTTCGAAATTATCCAAATTTTATTTTTCATAATTCTCTAAGATTGTTGAATTTTTTTGTTAAAAATTAAATATGAGACACTTATACAGTATGTGTTATGACATCATAAAACATTATAAGTGTTGTAATAAATACTATAAAGAGTATCAATGACCAAAATTATGTTTCACCTTTAAAATAATTAGTTTTTAAAGTTATTTTATTAATTTTATAAACCTTTATTGAATCCTCCAAAACCTATATTATATTTTAAGGTTTTAAAATTAATTCTTTATAAACATGACTCACTTCCACATCACCAAGGTTATTATTTTAAAGAGTTTGGTTAATATGATTATAAAATAATGAAATATACTCCTCTTTGGTAGAAACCATGATATTTTTTGTGGTTTGGATTAATTTATCATATAGATTCCAAACCTAAGTTTAGAAATTAATAATGAATTTTTCTCTCTTTTTCTATAAAACTCAACCCAAACACTCATTCCTATTCACTAAAAACCCTTGGAGCACAAATTTAATCTTACCTTACCTCTATATAACCCTCCTAATATATCCCAAATATCTTAATAATCTCTTACCAAGATTTTTAGAATCACCCTCCCAAGGTAAGGGATCATCTCCTTCTCATCTTTATTCCAACACCTTCTTCGTATTATGCCTTTTTTTTCCAATTTATCATGTTGTAAAATTTTTTTACACATCCATTTGACTATTCTTAAGATGAAAAATTGATTAGATTCCCCTTTCACTATCATTTAACCCCTCCATGAATCTTTATGTACCCCTATTATGCTTCTGAAGTTATCTTGTGATTTTTCATTCAAAACATTTTTATAGTGAATACCCATACTCATTTTCACTCAAAGGTATTCACCTAGATGTAAATATGATTAATTTATTTGGTACTCTATATATTTAACTCATACTTTTTAATTGTGGTATTAATAGTTATGAAATATATCCTTATGTTGTATGATCTTTATGGCACACTTAAGCATGTACATGTTATGATTGTAACATGTGGGCATAAAATTCTATAGCCCTCTAATAAATTGGGTAATGTTTTTGTCTCATTATATGTTATATATAATATTAGGGAGTGAAAATAATCCATGATGGGACTTTATCTACCATTTGATGTTGTCTTTATATTTATTCTTGACTTATGCTTATGACATGTTTTATATTATTGCAACATTCCCATATTTCCCTCATGTTATCATCTTATATCATGCTTCAATATCCATGTTTATAATTATCATCCCTTTTATGTATCATTTATATTTCTATTTACTAACATGTATTGCATTAATCATGTTATGCATTGATTATTCCTTTATCGGGACTTATATCTCATACCTTATGTACGTCCTCGGGTTATCCCATACAGTTTTAGAAGGGAAATGGATTATTAAGAGCATGTTATAGGAGTTTTAAATAATTATGCTAGATTATCATTCAAGTTATTATGTTATGTTCCTAATTTAACAAATACACTAGGCCTTATAATCTTCTAGAATTGTATTATGTGTACCTATATATAATAAATCATAAATTAAGGTTCATTAAATATATGGGTTATCATAGTTGGTATCAGAGAAAGGTATAGTAATTTTTGGGGATTAGTATTAGAAAAAACTAGTGAAATCCTTTGGGATAATGTTAAATATAGGAAAAATCCATAATTTTTTTTAAAGTATATCGTAAGTTGTTTCAAAGAAAATATATCCATGTCTTTATACTACATGTGGATGTGACTCTAAAACAGTTGTACCTAGGGGTAATAACCCCAAAAAGGGAAAATTAACCAGTAATAAATCGTCACATAGTGAATTAAAAAGAGGCCTTTCTACACACCTGGTTTGAAACTCTCAAGGAATACAATTTGGTAAATTCACAAGCTAATTAAAAACCATTATTAAGGGGAAATGAACCCATGTGAATTTATGTTAGGAAATTGATCGTAGATAACATAGATTGAAACCTATAAATTCATAGGTTAAGGAATATATTTCATTTATGATTTATACCTTTAATGTTCATGGTTTCATTCCTATGTGTTTAACAGTTTAAAATTCTCAATCCCTAACTTTCCTTTATTTTACTCAATGGATAGAAATATGAGGAACCGAGCCAACAAGCATTGTAATGAGAAATATATTACCTACCAAAATTAGAAGCCCTACATGATGGGAGTAGGATTCTGGAACTTCATGGTAATACTTTCTCAATTAATTCAAGTTTTGAATAGAAACATGAATCATGGGGAAAACCCACATCTCTCTAAGAAGGATCAAGTTATAATTGAGATATTTATGCGATGAAGACCACCATATTTTAGGGAATATTCTGATCCTTTAATCATGGAACAATAGATCAAATTCATATAAAATATATTCTTCATCCTTAAATGCTATGAGCAAGTGAATTTCATGCTAGATATTTACCATATGAAGAGATAATTTAGTCAATGGTGGGCACTGATCAAAAATGTGATTCCTGATATATAGATAGAAGTGATGGAGTGGAAAGAGTTTCATAAAATGTTTTTCAATAAATATTTTTCTCACACTCTCCAACTTAAAATATTGATGGATTTCCTTACCCACAATAACAATAAAGACTTTTCCATCAGGTAATATAAGGAAAACATCCCGAGACTTTCATGATATGCCTTTAGATTCTTTATTTATCCTGAAATTAATGTTTTCATATTCTTTGTTGGGCTAAATAATTGTTTATCAAAATAATTGATTATTTAGGGCTTTTAAAACTATGATGAAATTGTCTAATGTTACATAAAAGACAAAATGAATATCAGAAAAATATAAGTGTTGAGTTAATAATGTTTTCCTTATGACTTTTCCATTCCTTCATTCAAGGGGGAGATTGTTGAGTCATTAAGGTTTCCTTATGACTTTACCATTTCTCTTGTTTTGAAAATCACAAACACTTTATCTCAAGGAAAATCTATTTTTACCCTATGTTTTACTTCTATAAGGAAGAATTTCCTTCCCCGAGGAAATTTATCCTTACCTTGTTTCCTTTTCCATATCATAATTTTTCTAAGTATAAAATTTGGATTGAACCAAAACCTCAGATCTACATAAATACCTAGATATGAAGCATTCTATTCTGACTCCAAATTCTAAATCATAATTCTGGTTATGAACTTTCTGAGTTCTGACTCCAAATTTTGAATCGGAATTCTGGTTAAGAACTTTCTATGTTCTAACTCCGAATTCTGTATCAGAATTCTAGTTATGAACTTTCTCAGTTCTGACTCCGAATTCTGAATATGAATTCTGGATACGAAATTTCTAATTTCTGACTCTGAGTTCTCTGAATACAGACTCTAAACTCCTATGAGTTCTGACTCCAAATTCTCATGAACTCTGACTCCGAACTTTGTAAGTTCAGGTTCTGAATTCTTATGAGAACCAGATTCCAAATTTCCTTTAAATTCAGACTTTGGAATTATATAGAATTCAGGTTCCGAATTCCTACAAATAGAATCTGAATATCCGTGTATTGTAGACTCTGAATTCAATTTTGGTTAGACTCTGAACTTTTATTTCCTTACATTCCGAATATTTGACTTTAGTTTTGTAACTATATTTTTCTTACACTTGTTTTGTTATAAAATGATGTCGTGCTTTAAGTTACTAACTAACCATTGTTTGAGTGACATGTGTACAGGTCCCTCTGAAAGTTAAGGAAAAATATGACTATTGGAGGAGGGAGATGATTGTTGAATCCATGCCTATAAATAGGGGATCATTTTAAAGAGATCATGACACTTACAACTGTTCTAAGACTATAGATACCACATGCTGTTGAAGTGATTTCTAAAGAGAGACTTTCATTTCCTTGTGCATTCTGAACTACTTGTTTAGCTTTGCTTTGTGTGATTTTAATTGTTGTTATGTACAATTGAGGGATTCCGGGGATAGGAAAATAGAGGTACCGACTACCTTAAAGTTGAGGACTTCCTTGCTGAGGAAGATGGAGGACCTGACTACCTAATAGTTTAGGGCTTGAGGGGATAGCAAGAAAAACTCCGATCTTCATATCGAGGGATTACACTAGTGTGGGTAAGACAGACTTTCTTGAAAGTATAAATCAAGGGACCTTTATCCAAGGTTGTTCGATACCCTTCACTCTGGGTTAAAAGACTTACTACTTGTTACTTTCTTTGTTACAAGTTTTCCACTGCTTTTTATTTTTAAGGAAAGTATAACTATCTTATACTTCCTTACACTTGTACTCTGATTTAGTTAGATTCTATACGCTTTAAGGTAGAATCTTAATTGTTGTAAAATTTTGTTAAGTTTCATTTTCAGAATCACTTTTATAGAATCAAGCAATTTATTAGAACTTAGAGGTGTTTTGAATTTGGTTTATTTAAAATTTCCTTAAGTATTTTTTAAAGTATACAATTCACCCCCCCCCCCCCTCTTGTAGTTGAGTATCTCATCCTTACATATTCGATTATACATTTGGTATTATAGAGTATATCATACTTAGACATACCATCTAACAATTGGTATTAGATCAGGTTACCATCAATCCTGATCCAATCTAACAATTGGATTCATAATTTTGGTTCAATCTGAATTAATCTCCTGATTAGATTCAGAAGATAATTATTTTTCTTATTACTTTTCAGAACTAATTTTTTGGAATCATATTTTCTGGATTCATACTTTTTCAGAATCTATTTTTCGGATTCATAAGTTTAGATTCAGTTTTTCTTGGAGTTACTCTTGCTCTATATTTTTTCTTTCTTAATTATATTTTTCTTGTTTACAATTTTTTTCTATTAACAAGTTTTGTGTGGAAATATTTTTTCTTAAAGATGACAGGAATCAATGTTGGTTCCATAGACAATCTCAATCCTACTAGACCACTTATCTTTGAACGAAATGACTATGAGTATTGGAGAGATCACATGAAGACTTTTATTATCAATACTGGTGTAGATAATTTTTTTATGCTTACTGGAGGATATAAAATCCCTGATAAGGAAGTTAGTACCTTTACCGATCAAGAAAAGCATGAATATTAACTGAATTATAAGGTACGCAATACTTTACTGTGTTCCATGACTAGAAATATATATACCCAAATTTCATCTTGTGAAGCAGCAAATTCTATATGGAAGAAACTTGAAGTTACTCACTTTGGAACTTCCAATGTAATTGAAACAAGAAGATCCATGCTCAGAGCTGAATATCATGGTTTTAATTTTCCTAATGGAGAACCCATATGTAAGGTGCAACAAAGATTCATGACTATTGTGAATAGTTTACAATCCATTGGTGAAAAGTGGTTAAATGATGAAGCTCTTGTTGATAAGATCATAGACATCATTCTCTATGAGTGGGAATCCAAGAGGACTGTTATTGATGAGAACAGAAAGGTTACCCAGATTACTCTTGATGAACTATTTGTAACTCTTCTTCAGCATGAGACTAGAATGAAGAGAGATGCTGATAATGTAAATACGAATAATGGAAATGGAAGTGTTGCTTTTACTACTACTTCTAATCATATGAAATACAAGACTCCTGAGAGAGTTACTAGATCCAAATCTAAGAAAGTTGTTATCCATTATGAATCTAGTGGAAGTGAATCTTTATAGAATGAATTAGAAAATATTTCGCGAAGGATGAACAAGATAGCTGGACAAAAGAAATTTTAATCTAGATATAATAAAAAGTAAAGGAAAGACAAGAAAGATTCAGAAGTTACTTGTTATGAATGCGAGAGAGCTGGACATATAAGGCCTGATTTCCCCATTCTTAAGAAAAAAGAAAGTAAATGCATTCTGAAAGAAACAAAAAGAATTATTACAGGGCTAAAGCTAAGAAAGTCTTGAAAGCTAATGACACCTGGAGTGCTAGTGGTGGAGACTCTTCAGATGAATCTTCGGATTATGAATCTTCTGTATAGAAGAATCTTTGTCTAATAGCCAGACTACCAATTGAAAATCATTGTTTAATGGATAAGGTACACAATGTTGAATCTATGACCAATGTTTCTTTGAGTGCTAATGATAGTAAATATTATACTCTTCAGATGAATAATCTTCTTCTGATGAATATAATACTTTACCTACCTATGAAGAAGTTTCTAGCTTTTCCAAAATTCTTGAGATTGAGAATTCAAAACTCATGAAAAAACTCGACAAGGAAAATTGCTGGAATACTATTCTTACTAATGAAATATCTTAACTTTCTAGAGGTCTTGATAAGAAAAATGCTGATTTTGAAAGTATTTCAAAAAATCTTGAGGAAGTAAATTCTGAGAAGAATAAGCTTTCTAAAGATCTAGAAAACGTAATTTCTAAGAAAAATGTTTTTGAGCCTAGCTCTAGTTCAAAATAAAATGTTTTTGAGTACAAGAACTTGGTTATCAAACTCAAATCCAAAATATTTTCCTTGAGGAAGTGTTTTTCAAACTTTATCTTAGGTAAGGAAAATTTTGAAAAAATGTATTCCCAAATCTGACCTCAAAGGAATAGTTCTGGTTTTGGTTATACCAGTTCTAAACTAATTTTTAGTAACAATTATTTTGTTCTTCAAAGTGCTCTTTTTTTCACTAAGTGTCGGTGTGGTAGACACTGGGAAAAAAATTTCCTTAAACAAAACCCAGTCTTTAGGATTTCATAAAGCCTATTTTTCTAAGAATATGTGGGTGTCGAAAATTTTTCTTTCTGATAAATTCAGGTCCAAGCAAGTTTGGACTCCAAAAATCTAATTTTTTTCTTATTTTCAGGAAAATAGAGAAAGTACCAATAACAATACATGGTACATGGATAGTGGATGTTCCAGGCATATGACTAGTAACAAAAACTACTTTGAAAATATTATCAAGACGAAAGGAGGTAAAGTAACTTTTGGAGATAATACTCAGGGAGAAATTATTGGTATAGGTAAAAATTTTCTTCTTGGAGAAACTTTGATTTCAAATGTTTTATTTGTTAAATGTCTTAAGCACAACCTCATTAGCATAATCCAATTATGTGATTAAGGTTAGCTTGTAAATTTTAGGAATGACAAGTTCTTAGTACACAATTCCAAGGAAGAGTGTATTCCTTTTTCCCATAGGAAAGTGAATTTTTACACACTAAACTTATAAGACCTTAGGAGCCAAGATCTACCTTGCCTTAGTGCAGTGAAAGATCATTCTTGGTTATGGCATAGAAGGTTAGGACATTGTAACCTTAGGAACTTATGCAAACTTTCTAAGAAAATATTAGTTAAGGATATACCTAAGCTTAGATTTGATTCTTCTAAAGTTTTTGACCCTTTTCAATGTGGAAAGAAACATAAATCAAGTTTTAAATCAATCGGTGAAGTCTCAACTATTGAAGCATTACAGTTAGTTCATATGGATCTTTTTGGTCCTACACAAACTGGAAGCATTGGAGGCAAGTACTATGTATTTGTTCTAGTTAATGATTACACTAGATTTGCATCAGTTTATTTTCTAGCAAAGAAGTCTGAATCTTTTTCTTATTTCAAATTTTTAGAGCCCAAGTTAAAAATGATAAAAACCTTCCATTGATAACTATTCATAGTGATCATGGTGGAGAATTTAAAAATTCTGATTTTGAAACTTTTTGTAGTAGAAAAGGCGTTACTCATAACTTCCCAGCACCCAAAGTACCTCAAAAAAATGGTTTTGTTGAATGAAGAAATAGAATTCTTCAAGAGATAAAGAGAACCATGTTGAGTGAGTATTCTATTGCCAAAAGTTTTTGGGCTGAAGCAGTAAGTACTTATTTTTATACTATAAATTGAGTTTTGATTAGACATTTTCTTAATAAAACTCCTTATGAGTTATGGAATGGTAGAAAACCTAGACTTTCCTACTTCAAGGTTTTTGGTTGCAAGGTATTCATTCGGAATACTAAAGATAATCTTCATAAATTTTCACCAAAATCTGATGAAGGAATTTCTTAGGCTACTCCACAACTTCTAAGGCATATAGAGTTTTCAATAAAAACACTTGTACTGTTGAAGAGACAGTACATTTTAAATTTGATGAAACTGATCCTTTTGTTTTTAAACAACCCCAAAAAAACATCTTCGGATGTGTTTTCAAAAACTGATTATAAACATTTCATAGAAGATCATTCTGATAAGGAAAATGTTCAAGAAAAAACTACTAAAACATTTACCCCAGAAGACTTTCTACCCTATGTTGATGAACAGGTTTTACAAAACCCAAATCAGTCATTTCTAAAGAATCATCCTAGTGATAGTATCATTAGTGATGTAAATCAACCTATAAGGGATAGAAGTTCCTTAATAAATGAAGTATAACATCTAGAATTCCTTTCCCAATTAGAGCCAAAAATCACTGATAAATATTTAGGTGATGATTATTGGATTAATGCCATGCAAGATGAGCTAAAAGAATTCAAAAGGAATAAAGTCTGGACCTTAGTTGAAAGACCTAAGGAAACTTCTGTAATTAGTGTAAAATGGGTCTTCAGAAATAAGTGTGATGAAAATGGAATCATTGTAAGAAATAAATCTAGATTAGTTGATAAAGTCTGTAATCAACAAGAAGGAATAGACTATGAAGAAACCTATACTCTAGTAGTTATACTTGAATCTATTCATATTTTACTTTCCTTTGCAGCATTCTTCAATTTAAAAATTTTCCAAATGGATGTGAAATGTGCTTTTCTTAATGGTTATGTTCAAGAGGAAGTTTTTTTGAATAACCTCCCAGTTTTGAAGATACAAAACATCCTGATCATGTTTTTAGACTTACCAAAGCTTTGTATGGCCTTAAACAAGCCCCTCGAGCTTCGTATGATAGACTTACTGGATTTTTGCTTCAAAATAACTATGTTAAGGGAAATGCAAATCCAACCCTTTTATAAAGAAAGATAAGAAAAATGTTTTTATTGTTCAAATTTATGTTGATGACATTATATTTGGTTCAACTCAACAATCTTTAACTGATTACTTTGTGGATCTAATGAAATCTGAGTTTGAAATGAGTATGATGAGTGAGTTGAAATTTTTCCTTGGTTTTTAAATCTCTCAAAAACCATAAGGAATCTATATATCCCATCAAAAGTATATTAAATATCTTCTTAAAAAGTATGTATATGACAACCCTAAAAGTATAAGTACGCTAATTGGTACCTCAAATACGCTTGATCTTGATGAAGTTGGGAAACCGGTGGATCAAACATCTTTTAGAGGTATGATAGGAAGTCTACTTTACATGACAGCTATTCTTCCAGACTTAATGTTTTCAGTATGCTTATGTGTGTGATATCAATCCAATCCAAAGGAATCTCATTTAAAGGTAGTGAAAATAATTTTTCGCTACTTAAAGGGAACCATGGATTTAGGACTCTTTTATACTTCTGGAGATGATTTTGTTTTAAAAGGTTTTTCAGATGTTGACTTTGGTGGATGTAGAATGGATAGAAAGAGTACATCCAGAACATGTCAATTCTTAGGATATTCATTAGTTTCTGGGTCATGCAAGAAGCAACACTCAATATCACTTTCCACTACTGAAGTTGAATATGTAGCAGATGGAAGTTGTTGTGCTCAAGTGTTGTGGATGCAACACACACTCACATACAATGGTGTGAGTTTTACCAAAGCACAAATTTTGTGTGATAATAAAAGTTCCATTGCCCTTAGTAAAAACCCTGCATATCACTCTCGTGCAAAGCACATAGATATTAGGCATCACTTTCTTAGGGATCACACACAAAAAAGAGGTATCATTCTTCAATTCATCAGAATGCAAGACCAACTTGCTGATATTTTTAAAAATATTTACCATCTGATAGATTTGAATACATTAAACAGAAGTTAGGAATGATAACCGTAAGGTAATCCTCCTTGTTAACTTTCTATTGAAATCAATCTCCTTATAGTAATAAACTCCTTTTCATAGGGGGAGTACATTTGATTGTAAGTTTTTCATATTTTTCGTAATGATTTTTTTCATGTTTTCGTAATGAAGTTTTTCATGTTTTTTATAATGAATTTTTTCATGTTTTTCGTTATGAAGTTTTTCATATTTTTTTTATGAATTTTTTCATATTTTTCATAATTAATCTTTTCATATTTTTCTTAATGAAGTATTTAATATTTTTCGTACTTGAAATTTTCTTAATGGAAATTTTCGTACTTAGAATTTTCGTAGTGAAGTTTTTCGTACTGAAGATTTTCATACTGAAGATTTTCGTACTAAAGATTTTTGTAATGAAAATTTTTGTAATGAAGATCTGTGTACTCAATTTCTTTTTCATACTCATGTTTTTTTTGAAATCTAAAGTCCTTCAAGAATAATTTTCCTCAATACGAATAATTCTCCTGACAATCTGAAAGGTATGATTTCTTCTTGAGTTTTCGTAATCACCTTTTACTTGCTATTAGTTTCTTTTATTTTTAAAATTTCTTGGCTTCTAGTTTTCTTAAATCCAAATGTTTTCCTTTAAAAACCTCAAAATATTGGATTCAACCAACTTTTTCCTTGCAGATATATTTTCAACCGTCAGATCAAATCTGAAATTTTATCAACCATTGGATTAAAATGGGAAGATGAATCGTTACTTCAATGACTATATAAAGGGGACCCCTGATGGTTTTCCCACATCGGTTCTAAAACTTTTATGTCTCCAAGCTCTTCCCCTCTAAAAAAGCTCGTTTCAGATTTTCAAAAGTGCTCAAATCCAAATGTCTGCAGAAGTTCCTTCGCAGTAAATTTCTACTGTCAAGCCCATTACAGAGTGGAAAATTTACAGGGAGAGTTTGGTACAATCTAACATTTTCAATAAGTACGATTCTATTATCTCAAATAATATCAGTCGTAATGGATGGGAAAGTTTATCTATTTTAAAGACAGTAGCTTAGGATTTTGTGTATCCATATTTGCTCATAGAATTCTAAGAATCGGTTTTATTTTTTAAGGAAGAAGGTAGAGAAAAATTTTCCTTCAAGAGTAATGGAAAAACTTATAAACTTTCTTATAACAAGGTTGCGAGCTTGGTTGGGATATCATATGAAGAGTAAGCCGAGTTTTGTTCTCATAAGCTTACGGATGTTCAAGTAAGTTTCATCAAGGTCAAGGCTATGAAATGCCTTGGGCTTACTGATGTCAAGATAGCAAAGATTGCCCATCTGACTACCAACAATCGGATTCTACAGTTATCGGTTCATGGCCTTATCGTACCGAAGAAGGGTGAAAAGGACAATCTTAAGAAGAGTGATGTGTATTTCTTGGATTTTTTGGTAAACCTAAGAAAGATCAATCTGATGAGTCATATCCTCATTACGATTGGGAATATCAAGAATGGGAATCTAAAAGCTCAGATTATCATGTGTCCATCCTTACTCTCAAAGCTGATAGTTTGGTGCCTTGAATCTTTCAAGATACCCTGTAGTTCCAAGCCGAGGAATTGAAAAGTAATGTTGATCAGTGATGATACCCTCAAGAGGATGAAGGTTGGTTTCTCCAAGAAGACAGGTGAGTTTTATGATCTACCTGAGGATGAGGTAGAAGCCATTTCGAAAAACGTTGAAGAAGCTAAACCCTCAAAGAAGGCTGGAAAGAAGAGGAAACTAAAGGAAGTGGAAAAAATAGATGAAACCCCTAAGGCCAAGGAAATCGAATCCACACCTCCAAATCCCAAGAAACAAAAATCGTATCTAAATGAGGTAGTACCAAAGTGGAGGGAGGATAAGAAGAATAGAAAAAAAAGGGAACCTCAGTTTGGTTCTGATCCTGCTAAGGCTAAGGCCTTGAAAGAAAAAACTATAGAAGTGCTTGAGGATAAATCCAAAGAAAATAAGCTTAAGAAAAAGATATCAGAGGCAGAGATTGTGCAATCTATTTTGAAAGAAACTGAACTTGTATCCGAGAATATTCATGTACCGAAAACTTTCATAGTTGAACAATTGTCTGAGTCTCCGAGAAAGAAGTACATGTCTCCAGAAAAATCTCAAGAGAAGGAAGTTGAGAAGGAAGTTATGGAAGAAGTTCAAGAAGCTCATATCTTTGAAGAGACAGTTGATCTGATAAAGCAAGTAGAAGAATTTCATGAAAAGGAAAGTGCTTCCGAAAATTTTTTAATCCATACTTCCCAAGACGAATCTTCAAAACTTGCTACACCCAGAATAGATGAGA
Organism: Viscum album; assembly: GCA_963277665.1. Lineage (NCBI taxonomy): Eukaryota > Viridiplantae > Streptophyta > Magnoliopsida > Santalales > Viscaceae > Viscum > Viscum album. The sequence goes on along the minus strand of OY728142.1, from coordinate 1,504,744,340 downwards.
AGGGTGAAGAATAAGTAAACAATTTATCTGAGGAAGAGAGTCATAATCATGACTTCATTCTTCCTGAAATCATTGAGGGAGGATCTAAAAAAAATAAAGTTGATGAAGATAAGATTGTACAGTTATCTGAAAGTGAGTAGGAATCTATTGATGAGGAAGCCGTTCTGAGAATTGATAAGGGTAAACAACTGTTTTTTGATACTCCTAGAAAATATATAGTGAAGAAGAAGGAAGACTAAGGAACTTAAAAGAGGAATATTTTTGAGCTTGAAAAACAAGAATCACCAAGTAAAGTCTTGGATTCTGAATCATCTTTTCTTGGTCATGATTTTGTTGAACAATCTTTGAAGAATCTTGCTGGGTCTATTCTGACTTTTTTAATCATAGAATCTAGATGCCAGATGCTTCAACATTCTCTTAATCAGAAATCATATTCGGTGTCCATGGTGATGGACAAGTGTGTCAAGATGGAATCAGATTTCAAAACTTTCCTCATAGGCTACGAAGCTCACAGAAAGTCATGTAAGAAGATAGCCAGCTGGTCAAAGAATATGGTACAAGAAATGGGTGATCTTGATTAGTTTCAAGAAGATTTCAAGGAAGATTTTGATATTGAAGACTCCAAAATCAAGGATCTTATAGATATCTTTGAGAAAAATCTAAATTTTGAGCAGAATGTTTGGATTCAGGATGTTAAAGACCTGAATGTAAAGCTTAGTTATATTGTCCAGAGTTTGAAAACTGAAAAGGATATCTGGATTGAAATCCAAGAAAAGATGGTGAAGCAAGATGAATTGCTGAAGGCTCAGGAAGAGGCCATGAAAGCTTGGGAAGATAGGGTCAAAGCATTATAAAATAAAGCAGAGGAGGACCACAAAGAGCTGAAAAAGATAAATACCATTGTGAAGAAGCTAATTCCCAAGGAAAAAGAATCCAAATAGATCCCAATATGATATTTTGTTGTATTTTATTTTCCTTGTAAAATTTTTCCTATCCTAATAAAATTGTGGTTTCTTGTTGTTATTTGGATGTTTTGTACTAATATTTTAGGTACCATATTTTTTTTCCATTCCCTCAAACTCTTTTTGAAAATCAAAAAGGGGGAGAAGGAAAAAGATTTCTAAAGGGGAGAAGGAAAAATAATTATAAGAAAAAGATGAATCATCCCTAAGTAAGGGGGAGTTTTCCATTACAAAGATTTCCAACCTCATGATAATGAAATTTATCATTACAGAAATCTAGAATATGATCCTTAGAGTTTCAAAGCCTAAGGGGGAGTTAGTCGTATTCACCATTGTTCATAATTAAAAGGAGATAAGCTTCATTTAAAAGTCTAGAAATTTTTCTTATATATTCTTTTTCATAAGGATGTTTGTGCTTTCCAAAAAGGGGGAGATTGTTGAGTCAATAAGGTATTCCTTATGAATTTTCCATTCCTTCATTCAAGGGGGAGATTGTTGAGTCATTAAGGTTTCCTTATGACTTTACAATTTCTCTTTTTTTTAAAATCACAAACAGCTTATCTCAAGAAAAATATATTTTTACCCTATGTTTTACTTCTATAAGGAAGAATTTCCTTCTCCAAGGAAATTTATCCTAACCTTGTTTCATTGTACATATCATAATTTTTCTGAGTATAAAATTCAGATTGAAACCAAAACCTCAGATCAACATAAATACCTAGATATGAAGCATTCTATTCTGACTCCAAATTCTGAATCAGGATTCTAGTTACGAACTTTCTGAGTTCTGACTCTGAATTCTGAATCAGAATTCTGGTTACAAACTTTCTGAGTTTTGACTCCAAATTCTGAATCAGAATTATGGTTAAGAACTTTCTGAGTTCTGACTTTGAATTCTGAATATGAATTCTGGATCCGAACTTCCTGAGTTCTGACTCTGAGTTTTATGATTACAGACTCTGAACTCCTTTGAGTTCTAACTCCGAATTCTCATGAACACTGACTCCAAAATTTGTAAGTTCAGGTTCCTAATTCTTATGAAAACCAGATTTTGAATTTCCATTAAATTCAGACAACATAATTCTATAGAATTCAGGTTCCAAATTCCTACAAAATAGAATCTTAATATCATTGTATTGTAGACTCCGAATTCAATTTTGGTTAGACTCTGAACTTTTATTTCCTTACATACTGAATATTGGAATTTAGTTATGTAACCATATTTTGCTTACACATGTTTTGTTATAAAACGATGTCGTGATTTTAGTTACTAACTAACCATTGTTTGAGTGACACGTGTACAGGTCCCTCCGAAATTCAAGGAAACATATGATCGTTGGAGGAGGGAGCTGACCGTTGAAGTCGTGCCTATAAATAGGGGATCATTTGAAAGAGCTCATGACACTTACAACTATTCTAAGACTCTAGAGACCACATGCTGTTGAATTGATTTCTAGAGAGAGACTTTCATTGCCTTATGCGTTCTGAACTACTTGTTCAGCTTTTCTTCGTGCAATTCTGATTGTTGATGTGTACAATCGAGGGATTATGGGGATAGGAAGACAGAGGTTCTGACTACCTTGAAGTTGAGTACTTCCTTGCTGAGGAAGACAGAGGTTCTGACTACCTGATAGTTGAGGGATTGCAGGGAGAGAAAGACAAAATATGATCTTTGTATCGAGGGCTTACCCTGGTGTGGGTAAGACAGACTTTCTTGAAAGTATAAATCAACGGACCTTTATCCAAGGTTGTTGGATACCCTTCACTTTGGGTTAAAATACATACTACTTGTTACTTTCTTTGATACAAGTTTTCCGCTGCTTTTGTATTGTTAAGGAAAGTATAGCTATCTTATACTTCCTTACAATTGTACTATGATTTAGTTATATTCTATATTATTTAAGGTAGAATCTTAATTGTTGTAAACCTTTGTTAAGTTTCATTTCCGGAATCACTTTTCCAGAATCAAGCAAGTTATTAGAACTTATAGGTGTTGTGAATTTTGGTTATTTAAAATTTCCTTAAGGATTTTTTAGAGTATACAATTCACCCCCCCCCCCACCCCCCCTCATGTAGTTGAGTATCTCATCCTTACATATTGGATCCTACATTTGGTATTATAGAGTATATCATACTCAGACATATCATCTAACAATAAGGGTCTCATTGGTCTGGAGATAATAATTAGATAATGTATTTTAATTCTAGAGTGGTGATAGAAAAATATCATGGAGGAAATAAATTTCAACAACCCACTTTTCATAATTGTGGGAATAAATATCCTTGAAATTTCATGAAGGGGGCAAGGAAATTCTTTAGGTGAGGAAGATAAGGGAACCCAGATAGCGATTGATGATGGGTGAAACCCACCAATTTGATAGAAGAAAGAAATACTCTAGTTAACCCTTAGCCTATTGTCCAATGTTTCAACTACAAGGAATAAGGACACTATCTAAATCAATTCACATATATAAGGGTTTTCAATGAAAACCAATGATAAAAACCTCCAAGGCCTTGAGAGAAAGGGTGTCACACCCTTCATCTTTAAATAAGTTATTTCATTAATTTTCTCTGTGTCGGTTTGTCTGGGGTTAAGTCCGACTTAAAATTTTGAGGTTTTTATTTAAAAACGCTTGTAATGGTCTTGAGTGCATCTAGCGCACCGCGGTCGAAGCCGTGTGACCTCGCTCTGGTCACCGTGCGACCTCACTCGGTTAACCGTGCAACCTGCCCGGTGAAAGATTAATTAATTAATTAATTAATTAAGTGAAATGATCAATAAAATATTGAAATTAAAAGGTGTTAAGGATGATAATTTTATTATGTTTATTATTATTATCATCATCATTCTATTAAGATTTTTAAGGGCTGCATGGGGTAACCGTGCAGTTGCCCGACTCTTTAAAAATAAAAATAATCAAACGAAGTTTAAAGAATTATTTTAATGATAATCAAAATAGTAATTTTATTATTATTATTATTATTATTATTATTTCATTCCTTCTTTTAGGTTGAATTTTATTTTATTTTCTTTTCTTTTCTTTTCTTTCTTTCTTTCCCTTTTATTTTCCTTTTTTTCTTTTTTCTTTTGATTTTATTCCTCCCCCTCTCTTGTTGAATCATGCTACATGTCCCCCATTTTCCTCCTGGTTCGTGGAGCATACCTTATCCCCTGAAACCCTAACTGACGCCGCCCCCATGGCTTGCCTCTTCCTCGGAAACCCACCGTCGCCCCTACTCTTACTCCCACTCTTTGGCCGCACCTCCCTTGTTTCTCCCCTCCTATCCTCAAGTTGTTGGTCCTCCCTTCCCCTCCCACATTTGAAGCCCCCCCCCCCTAGCTCCCTCTTCTATTCACATCGCGCCCTTCTCCATTGGCTGACCTTCTATCCGGCCGCCTTCTATACCTTCCATCCAGAGAGCATCGTATTTCCCCAGCTTGCACCACCCCGCTTTACCCTCCTCGGTCAGCCCCTTACGCCATGCCTTGCGCCATGCCCTCCCTTTTCTAGACAGCTCGAGGCACCACTCTCTTCTCCCCACCTGGAACGCGCCGCACCTCATTGGCCTCCTCACCTGCACCGTCCGCCGGACTAGCCGCCCCCTTCCGCATCTGATCGGCCTCCTCCTCCTTCTTGGAACCCCATCACGTGAACCCCCCAACTCAGCAGTTGCACCCCCATATGGCTACGCCCTTGCGCTATGCGCCACCTCCCTCTTTTCGTTTGGAAAAACTACCCTGCACCCTACCTCCTTCGGACGAACCATGTCTGGTGACCCATGTTGGTCATGGGATGGTCTGGCGCACCCCCTCTCAATCGGTGCCTCATTTTTCCTATTCTAGGTTGGTGCATATGGTCTGTTGAGGCCCTTCGGAGCATGTCCCGACAACTACCACCGAAGGTGAGGCGATTTAGTGTGTTCTGGTCCCTCTAGTTTGTCAGTCACCATTTGAGGTGAGGATTCTCTTATTTCCTTGTTTGATTTGGTTTTTTTTTATTCAACTGCTTTGATAATTTGTTTTTAGGGTTCGCATTAGACCCCTTTTGGTGCAATTGTCATGCAATGGGAGTTTTTCACCAATTTTTTGGAGTTACTACACACCGGTAGGTGGTTCCATGATTAATTATTATTTAACTAATTAATTTTTAAGTTTGATTAATTTAGAATATTATTTAATTAATTTTTGTAGTGTGAAATTGTTTCTTTATAAAGTTTGATTTTCATTGAAATTGTTTAGTGGATTTTTTTATACAATGCGGGTGTTTTCTGTTGGTGATTTTTAAATTGTGTGGTTGACTTATTAATTTGTGCAAGTGGTGTGAACTATAATTTTTTTTACATGGCGTCGTGTGCATTTGGTCTGAAAAAATGGTTTGTGTGAGTTAGGGAGTGCGGGTGACGCAGTTTATATTTTGGAATGTGTCAGAATATGTTTTATTTTGGAAAGGGGTTTTGAATGACTTTTTCCCTTTAAGAGTTTTGCGACATGTTTGAAAACTGTTTATTAAATTCTCTTAGGGGTTTGATTAACTATAAAATTGTTTTTATTAAACTATGCATCTAGTTTAATTTAATGTGTAAGTAGTGCAGATTAATTTTTAAAATGATTCTGGTGTGCGTATGGTTTTAAAAGCAGGTTTAGGTGTGAAAATGGTGTTTTTGTACATGTAAGCACCCTATTTGGCTTTTATGAATTATTCTGACAGGTGAATCAAACTTGAAACTTGATTGAGCACAAACTAGGAAGCTCGGGTAGCTAAGAGGGTAGACTAGACTAGTGGTCTAGTGTTCTGGAGGTGACTTGACCCGGTTTCACTGTCAGGACTGACGATTGCAACACTAACTAAACATATGCTTTTCTGAGGGTTGTGGCCTTCTAATCCATGTTTTATGAGGGTCGTGGCCTTCTAATCCATCTTTTCTAAGGTTCATGGCCTTTTAAGCCACGTTTCACCAAGACACAAAGATCTAGGGACCCAAGCTAGCTAACACCCATGAGGCATCTCCCATATTAGTGCTCATTTGTTACTTTACACTTGTCAGTGTGACACTTTGGTTTTTTTAAAAGTTAGTGTGTGTGTTTTAATTTAAGTTGTTTTATTTGAAACTATTTTCCTTAATCCTATTTTCTTTGAAATTGTTCTATCATTTACTTCTTTTCTTTAATTAAAATTGCAAATTTATTTTTCATTTAATAATTATGTGTGGAACCTTTTTATTGGGTGACGTCCTACAGGGTTTTTGGATCACACCCTACATACACCTTTTAGTGTATGTAGATTCTGTTTCTTTTGTATTCTAGGTCGAAGAGTTGAGTTCAGCGATGGTGGTTTTGGTCGTTGATTGTCTTCTTGGGAAGGTTGGTGTTTGTGGCATGTGGATGCTACACCTCTCTTGTTGCTTGGAGTCTTGACTTAGAGTTTTAGTTTCATTTGGTTGTCATTTAATTTTGGATGTTGGTTTAAGTTGTAAGCCTTTAGGTTTGATTTATATTTTAAAGGCATGTTTGGTTGTTTCTTTTCAGTTTTAGTTGTTTATATTGTGAGTTGTCTTTTTATATTTTATTTCGGGTAAACTGTGTCCTTTTATTACTTATGATACCTGGTCACTTGTGCCAACCCATGGGGATCGGAAACACCCTTCAGGCCATGTCGTGGACCGGTTCGGGCGCCGGGTTGGATGGAGACCCGGCCTGGTTCGTGACAAAATGGTATCAGAGGGAGGTTTTCTATCTTGGGTCATGTTCTTTTGGGATGGAGTCACGGTAGACTGGAGTTAGGTTTTTTGGGACTCGACGTCCTGATTACGGGTAAGGTACATGGCCAGCACACCACGTGGTAGGACTCGAGTTACCAATGTAAGTTGAGGTTTTTCTAATTCTTTGATCCGTTCGGTTAATCTTGTCTAAATGAAATGAAAAGGGAGTAGGGCCAGTGGTCCCACTGAGCTCGCAGGGTCTGGCAAGCCATGTGGAGTCGGAGACGCTATCCCAGAATACCCTCTGTGGTGGTGGTGTGATTGGCATATGGCCACCAACCATATGCCCCAGTTACCCACTGATAATAGTTTTTATGTCATTGCCCTCGCCTCTTTGTTTTGGAATTGTGTAAATTTGGTTTTTAAGTAAAAATGTTTTGGTCTTGGAAAATTTTTTCAAATGAAGTGCTTTAAAAAAAGGGAATGATGTATAAGGTTTGAAAATTGTGGGTAGAATGTTTGGTTTTGAAAAATGGAAAGGGTATGATCTTGATTCTTGGTGTTATCATGGGAAGCCACAACATTAGTGTATATGAAAAGAAGAATGGTCAATGGCACGAGCGAATGAATTCTGGGATGGACATGAGGTTGGTGTCAGTTCGGCATGAGAACATGCATGTGTGAGGCCCATGGGACACCATTGGTGTTTGCGCAACCAACTAGCTTTACTTATTTTCAAAAAAAATGTTGTTAAATGAGAATTTGGTGTGTTAATAATCAATGTTTATGTGACGTGTACTTGTGTTTTGGAAATGTCATATGTGAGGCATTTCGAGCTGAGATCCCTTTCTAACTGATTTGTGTCTTGAGTTCAAATTTTTATTTGTATGTTAGTTTGAAAGTGTGTGGTTAGTGATTATTTTGAAAAGTGCTTCGGGAAGCCCTTGTGTTAGTTCCCCCTACACGTCTAGTGTTATCTTGTGGTATGTCTTGACCATTGGACCAATTTGGTTGGGTTCATGGTTTTCTTTCTTGACTAGTGTACACCCCTCATGAAGTGTTAACATGTGATTGAAGTATGGACACGGGCAATTCGTCATTGGCCAGCCCTCCAGTTGATCAAATTACTCTCTCCTTGAATTCTAGAATTGAACCCACATCTCGTTGAATTTGATGGTTTCCCATGGAAGTGGTGAAAGAAATTCTAGCAGAGAAGGGTGCAGGCGATTCAGATTTATCGTCATTTACCGATGTCTTGAATGGTTTTTAGTGTTTTCATCGGCTTCAAGGGTCATGTTTGGTGACCACTTGCAGTGTGAGTTCTATTCGAAGTACAAAGGTGGAAGAAACCTGGGGTTGTCGGTGTGGACTGTTATTTTTAAATGACCTTTGGTCCTTCATTGGTTTTGTTTAATAAAAAGGATCTGTTAGGCCACTAGTGTGGCAGACCAAGCTACGTGGGGATGTTATGGTCGATTGTAGGAATCACATGTTGTTTAAGACTTAGTTTGAACTATTTCTCCTTACAATTTTTTTCTTAATACTAATGGTCACTTTTAGGTGATGATTTGTGGTGTTGTGTTCTCATTCAGTGTGAAAAAGGGTGATGTGCATGCACCACATCATCTCTTGTGTTGGTGAATGTTCAGTGTATGATCATTTGGATGTCGTAATGTGTTGTGTTTGCTGGTGTTTCCTTGGTTGTAGTGTGGTTTCATGTGACACCAAAAGAAGAAGCTCGGTTTATGATTATTCAATACCTGACTGCAAGGCAGGATATGCTTCAAACATCAGGGCTCCATCTGTAGGCCTCAGAGTGAAGCTAGCGCATGGTCAGGAACCCCAGGAGTGTATGGGACCCCAAATTTATTTCTATCATCGATGTTAAAAGTAGAGGAAGATTAAATTGTTTATATGGTTGTTCCACTCTGAATGAGTCGTCTGGATGCATAAGGTTTTTGTGACCATGTGGAGGTGTGTTCGTCTCGTTGCCTTAATGTCTTGGGGGTTGCATCCCACTAGATGCAATCGCTTTAGTGGTCCTTATGGGATTTTGTTGGGTAAATCTAACTCAAATTTGAATAATACTCATCTAGGAATGTGGAAATGCTGGTTTTTCTTGGGTAATGCTTTTGACACCCCGGTAGTCGGGCCCCTCCCTTCCCACCCCTTGTGGTGGGGTGTTTGGTCACCGTCGGAAAATTTTCAATGTTTGTACCTTCTGTTAGTTCTAATAGTGGGGAGATCCATGATGGTTATCGCACAAGTGTCGTTGGAATAAGTCAGTGTTGGCCCTTTTCATAATGGTGGGGAGTCCACTAGGGCCTCATCTTGTCGGTTTTCTAGTCTCTTCTCGGGCGTTGGTAGGTTCTTAATGGTGGGGAGCCCCTCAGGCTCCCCATGTTAACCTTTTTCGTCTGTTTCTAAAGATGTCTTGGTGATAAGTCATTAGAGTGTTCCTTGTACATGGTTTGGACTTGTTTTTTCATTCTAGAAAAATGGCATGGGTTTTGTTTAATAGTGATTGAGGTGTTTCAGCTTGTGAAGTTAGTTCTTGCAAGTGCGAGAGTCCCTATCCTTGACCAATCAACTTGAGGTGTCCTAGCTCTTTGGGGTGGGCGAAACATATCAGAAAGTCTTTTTATGTGTTACTTGAGGTTGTCATTTGAGTCACTTTCTCTGAGTACAATTTTTTTCCTCTTTTTCCTTATTTTCATAGGGATCATCTTTGGACCTTAAGGGGTTTTCATTTCTTACATTGGGTCTCAGCTTTTGTTGTGGCTTTTCGGGGACGCAAAGCTTTATGGTGGGGAGAATTGTCACACCCGTCAACTTTAAATAAGTTATTTCATTAATTTTCTATGTGTCAGGTAGTCTGGGGTTAATCCTGACTTAAAATTTCTAGTTTTTTATTTAAAAACACTTGTAATGGTCTTGAGTGCATCTAGCGCACCGCGGTCAAAGCCGTGCGACCTCACTCCGGTCGTCGTGCGACCTCGCCCGATTAACCGCGCGACCTGCCCGTTGCACGATTAATTAATTAATAAATTAATTGAGTGAAATGATCAATAAAATATTGAAATTAAAAGGTTTTAAGGATGATAATTTTATTATGTTTATTATTATTATCATCATCATTATATTAAAATTTTTAAGGGTCGCACGGGGTAACTACGCAGTTTCCCGACTCTTTAAAAATAAAAATAATCAAACAAAGTTTAAAGAATTATTTTAATGATAATAAAAATAGTAATTTTTATTATTATTATTACAATTATTATTATTATTATTATTATTATTATTATTATTTCATTCCTTTTTTTAGGTTGCATTTTATTTTATTTTATTTTATTTTATTTTATTTTATTTTATTTTATTTTATTTTCTTTCTTTCTTTCCTTTTTATTTCCCTTTTATTTTCCTTTATTTTTTCTCTATTTTATTCCTCCCCCTCTCTCTTATTTCATCACGCTACATGTCCCCCATTTTCCTCCTGGGTCGTGGTGCATACCTTATCCCCTGAAACCCTAACTCACACTGCCCACATGGCTTGTCTCTTCCTTGGAAACATGTCGTCGCCCATGCTCTTACTCCCACCTTTTGGTCGCGCCTCTCTTGTTTCTCCCCACCTACCCTCAATTTGCTGGTCTGCCCTTCCCCTCCCACATTCGAAGCCTCCCCCGGCTCCCTCTTCTGTTCACGTCGCGCCCTTCTCCATTGGCCGACCTTCTGTTCGGCCACCTTCTATCCCTTCCATCTGGCGAGCATCGTATTGCCCCGGCTTGCACCGCCCCACTTTACCCTCCTCGGCCAGCCCCCTTGCGCCATGCCTTGCGTCGTGCCCTCCCTTTCCCATCTATCTCGAGGCACCACTCTCTTCTCCCCACCTAGAACATGCTACACCTCACTGGCCTCCTCACCCGCGTTGTCTGCCGGACTAGCCACCCCTTGCCGCATCTGATCGGCCTCCTCCTTCTGCTTGGAACCCCATCGCGTGAACCCCCCAGTTCAGCAGCCACACCCCCATATGGCTACGCCCTTGCGCTATCTGCCACCTCCCTCTTTCCATCCAGTGAAACTACCCCGCACCCTACCTCTTTTAGACGAACTGTGTTCGGTGACCCATGTTGGTTGTGGGCTAGTCTGGCGCACCCCCTCTCAGTCGGTGCCTCATTTTTCCTATTCTAGGTTGGTGCATATGGTCTATTAAGTCCCTTCAGAGCATTTCCCGGCAACCGCTGCCGAAGGTGAGGCGATTCAGTGTGTTTCAGTCCGTCTTGGTTTTCATTCACCTATTGAGGTGAGGATTCTATTATTTTATTGTTTGATTTGGTTTGTTTTTTATTCAATTGATTTGATAATTTGTTTTTAGGCTTCTCATTAAACCCCTTGTCATGCAATTATCATGCGATGGGAGTTTCGCACCAATTTTGCGGAGTTTCTACACTCTGGTAGGCGGTTCCATGGTTAATTATTATTTGAATTATTAATTTTAATGTTTGATTAATTCATCATATTATTTAATTAATTTGTGTAGTGTGAAATTGTTTCTTTATGAAGTTTGATTTTCATTGAAACTGTTTAGTGGATTTGTTTATACAATGCGACTATTTTCTTCTGGGAACTCTGTTGGTGATTTTTAAATTTTGTTGTTGACTTATTAATTTGTGAAAGTGGTGTGAACTGTGATTTTTTTTTACATGGAGTCGTGTGTGTTTGGTCTAAAAAAAGGTTTGTGTGAGTTAGGGAGTGCAGGTGATGTGGTTTATATTTTTCCGTGTATTAGAATATTTTTTATTTTGGAAAGGGGCTTTGAATGACTTTTTCCCCTTTAGGATTTTTGTGACATGTTTGAAAACTGTTTATTAAATTATCTTAGGGGTTTTCTTAACTATAAAAGTGTTTTTATTAAACTATGCATCTAGTTTGATTTAATGTGTAAGCAGTGCAGATTAATTTTTAAAATGATTCTGGTGTGAGTATGGTTTTAAGAAGCGGGTTTGGGTGTGAAAATGGTGTTTTTGTGTGTATAAGCACCCTGTTTGGATCTTATGTATTATTGTGACAGGTGAATCAAACTTTAAACTTGATTGAGCACAAACCGGGAAGCCCGGGTAGCTAAGAGGTTAGACTAGACTAGTGGACTAGTGTTCCGGAGGTGACTTGACCTAGTTTCACTAGCAGGACTGACGATTGCAACACTAACTAAACAAATGCTTTTCTAAGGGTTGTGGCCATCTAAACCACATTTTCTTAGGGTCGTGTCCTTCTAAGCCACGTTTTTTGAGGGTCGTGGCCTTCTAAGCTATGTTTCACCGAGACACGAAGATCTAGGGACCCAAGCTAACTATCACCCATGCGGCCTCTCCCATATTAGCGCTCATTGGTTACATTATGCTCGTTAGTGTGAAACTTTGGTTTTTTTTTTAAAAAGAGAGTGTGTGTGTTTTAATTTAAGTTGTTCCATTTGAATTTATTTTTCTTAATCTAGTTTTATTTAAAACTATTCCATCATTTACTTATTTTCTTTAATTAAAATTAAAAATGTATTTCTCATTTAATAATTATGCATGGAACCTTTTTATTGGGTGATGTCCTACCAGGTTTTTGGCTCACACCCTACATACACCTTTGGGTGTATGTAGATTCTGTTTCTTTTGTATTCCAGGTCGAAGCGTTGAACTCAGTGGTGGTAGTTTTGGTCGTTGATTGTCTTCTTGGGAAGGTTGGTGTTTGTGGTGTGTGGATGTTTCACCTCTCTTGTTTCTTGGAGGTTCAACTTAGAGTTTTAGTTTATTTTGGTTGTTGTTTAATTTTGGATGTTAGTTTTTGTTGTAAGCCTTTAGGTTTTCTTTATAGTTTAAAGGCATGTTTGGTTGTTTGTTTCCAGTTTTAGTTGTTTATATTGTGAGTTGTCTTTTTATCTTTTATTTCAGGTAAACTGTTCCCTTTTATTACTTATGATACCCGGGCACTTGTGCCAGCCCGTGGGGATCGAGAACACCCTTCGGGCCATGTTGCGGACTGGGTCGGGCGCCGGGTCGGATGGCGACCTGGCCTGGTTCATGATAAAGGGAGATCTTATTCCATCACAACTACTTAGGTGGGTCCTGATAGTGAAGTAGTGAGTGGTATTATAGTTATTAATTTAAGGATAGTGAAAATACTATTTTATTCTAGTTATATTAATTCCTTCATATCATTCAATTTTTGTAGAACTATTCAAACAAAACTAGAAAACATAGAAGTAGAGCTATTGGTGAATATAAAAAATGGGAAAATTATTGAATCCCAAGTATATAACTCCTCCCTAGTCAAAATTTTTGTGTTTAATTCCCCATAAAACCTTGTGATACTCTCTTTGTAAGAATTAAATTCTACTCTAGGCATTGATTGGATTTTCTTATATAGATCCATAATAAATTACCAAGAGAAGTAAATCACCATCTATATCAAAAATCACCCTATGATTCTATAAAAGTTCAAGGAGGAGGATAAATCTCCTTTAGTATCATCATATAAATCATGGATATTATTTAATTTCTAGCAAGTGTATCTTTCTAAAATTATTAAGACTAAGTAAAATCTCATACTTGATGACAAGATAATTTTAATGGAATTCACCAATTTATTTATCGAAGAATTGTGTGGTCTTCCTCTTATCTGAGAGGTTAATTTTTCGATCAAACTTATACCCAGATATTTTCTAATATCCAAGACTCCATATAGAATGGCCTTTTTTTAATTTTTAATCTAAAAAAGAAAAAATAGGAGAATATTTATAAAGTGTTTATACACCCAAGTGATTCATCATGGGGTACATCGATCCAATTCATCAAGAATAATGATGGATTAATTCACCTCTACATTGATTACCATTAACTCAAAAAACATGATGTATAACAAGTGCCCTATCTATGATGATAATTATAAGGGATCCAATATTATTAAACATATAAAGGATAGACATGTGAATAATAAAAGGATAGTCATCCTACCTTTCTCAAATAAATTATCAACCATTAATTCTTGAGAGGATCAAGAAGACTCATAAAGATTATGGGGTGATATAGAAAAAGGTATAGAAAATTTTGGAGTTTACCTTTTCTAAAGATGGAGTTATAAGGTTTGGAACCTAGATATGTATCTCATAAAAACTAGAGCTAAAGAAGGAACTTCTGGATGATGTTCATAGTTCATCCTTCTCTATTCATCTAGGAATCACTAAGATGTATAAATATTTGAAGAAAAACTCCTAGTGGGATAACATGTGGAGGGATATTGTGGAGTTTTTATCATGATACTTGGTATTCTAATAGTTCAAGGTTTAATGATATAATTCTAATTGTATTATGAAACCATTTCACATACTAGTCTGGAAATAGGAAACAATAACCATGAATTTTATTATAAGACTCCCTAGGACACCTAAAGGAAATAACTCCATCTGGGTGGTAGTCAATTGTCTTACCAAGTTATTTTATTTCATTTCTATAAAGTAATATTACTCTCTTGATCAACTCACCAAGATATACATAAGTGAAGTGATAAGACTGAATGTAGTTTCACTCTCTATTTTATCTGATTGAGATCTAATATTTACCTTAAGGTTTTTTAGAAACCTTCAGCAATCTTAGGATATAGAACTGAGATTCATAACTTCTTATTACCCTCATACGAATGGCCAATATGAAATAGCCATTCAAGATTTAAAAGATATGTTGATATCTTGTTCAATGGATTTCCAAGGATGTTGGGATCAGCACCTTCCCCCAGTGGAGTACTCATATAATAAGAGTTTCTATTATAGAATTCAAATGGTGCCTTTTGAGGATCAATATAGGAAGAGGTTTTAGACTCAAACATGTTGGGATGAAGTTGGAGAGAGGAAGTGGGTTGGATATAATCTTATCCAAGAGATGGGTAATGTCTTGGCTCGGCTTACCATCGAACCATTAGCCGGACCGGTGGGTCACATGACTAAAGAACATATCCTCATATACCAGAGTCTTCTGACTAGCATCTATGGTCTCTAGAGGTGATACTAGGGAGACTATACCCTCTTATCAGAGATGCACAATGGTATAAAAGAATAAATAACAATCAATAGCGAAAAAAATAATGCATAAATGAAAAATAAATGGAAGACATATTTTATATAACTGAACAAAAGTAACCAATTCCATTTTATACAATAGATGAGTGCATGACATGGTAATGTTCCAAAACTAAAAGTAGTAAACAATATAGCATGATATAGTATAGGGCCCAAATAATGAAAAGAAATCAAGTCCCATAGGAAATATTTGTGAGAATCCCGAGCTCCAGCTCGGTCCTTTGCGTCTAACTCCTAGGTACAAGCATATAACAATCAACCTTGTTCCAAAAAATATAAGGTCTTCTTGGGTACCAAGGGTACCCGAGCATGTTGTGAGATAAAATATCAGTAGTTCATAACCCACAGTGTCAAGCCCAATCTGATAGAATATAAATTAGACACTGTGTGGGTATGGATAATTTAATAATCATAACTACATAGATAAATAACACACGTCCAAGTTCCTAAGGGAAAACTGATGGCTATATCAGCTTTGGCTCATTGCTAGGATAATAGTCTGATCATGTCATTACACACACACACACAGATATATATATATATATATATATATATATATATATATATTATCTGGAACCGGGTAAGAATTCATCCCATCCATACATGTATATAGAGTTTGTATCTGGCATGGGGTAACCATGCCTCCCAGGCATACATATATAATAAGATGTCATGGAGTAAGAATGCCTCCCATATATAAATAGAAGATAACTTGAATGGTGTAATAATTCCTCCCATCCATAATCATTTATATACTAGCATGGGGTAATAATTCCTCCCATCCATATATGTATAGAGGTTATAACTGGCATGGGGTAAGCCTGCCTCCCACCTATACATATATAATAAGCTAGTATGGGGTAATAATACCTCCCATTCATAATCATTTACAATAATGGAATGGGGAAATAATGCCTCCCATCCATAACGTTTATAATATTGTTATAGGGTAGGAATTCCTCCCAACCATAATATTTACAATACTAGAATGGGATAAGAATGCCTCCAATCTATAATGTTTATAATACTAGCATGGGGTAAGAATTCCTCCCATCCATAATGTTTACAAAACTTGTAATTAATGAAAAACATCTTAGGAATTTCAACTAAAACATCAACTTATGCTTGGTCACATTCAAATCATTACATGAGGAAAAGACATCTCATGTATGTCATTAGTCATTTCTACATTCATAATTTAATACATATGAAGTAACCTCTTACATGTAAACTAAGAGAGATCCAATTTCTTTCAAAACATTTCAACTCATGTTAAACATTTTATAAAGGATAAAAAAGGGCATGGTCTTACCATCTCTTAGGGTTATTCCATTTAATACCATTTTCATGTTTTATACCCAAACATGCCAACAGAACTATTTAATATCAAGTTCAATGATAAGTACCATGTTCAATTTATATGTATATGTATAGGATGTTTTTATCATGCATAATCCATCTTATATTAACCATTTACCTTAACCAATTCATCTAACTCGTTAAGACACAAAAACTACATTCCAAGGGATAAATTGTAGAGGAGAGTTGTTATGAAAACAAAGAAATTGTCCACTTGGGAAAATTAAATAAAAAGGTTCAAGAACCTAAACATGTAATTTATCTATTATAACTCAAGAAAAAAGATAATAGAAAGGAAATAAGTCAAGTAGGTTTAAAATTCTATCACTACATTTTTAGCTTGAAGGCATTTCACCACCATTGGAGGTGTTTTATTATAAAAGTATGACTTTAATTACCAAACAAAACATTTTTCATGTTCCAGAATTTCATTCAAGGATCTCAATTAAATTTATCAAAAGAAACCATAATTCAACTTAATTAAAGTAGCACTTGAAATTAAAGGGCATGGAAAGGGACCCTACCTCAGGGTGGAACCAAACCGAACATTTCATCTCTTGGAACTTTATAACTATAAATTGATGCTCCCCAACTAATAATATTCACTTTCACATACATATAAGAACACATATCCAATATGTACACATCTTCATGGCCATGAACATGTGTAATGGGATCCTTGCATATATTCTTATATGTATATACCAGTCTCCACTCACCTCCGTATGCATTTTCATATATATACATAGGAACACCTAGACCTATAAATGTATATTCACTTCTATGGATGAATATATACATAACGGGGGAACCTAAATAAATATATAAATACTTACTTTTGCATTTTCAGGAATGTTTCCTTAGACCTAGTGACTTGAAACCACACGATAGGGTCCAACACACCAAAACATTGGCGGCGGGTTGAATCAAACCCATCTGCCTCACCCTCAGAATCATATTCCAGAACATGAATCTAATGGTTCTGAGGAAGCATTTGCACACCCTTGGTGGATTATGAAAATAATCCAAAGGAAATGGAAACCATAGAGGGAACCGGGAGAGGAGGCCATCACGCATCAAAGGGGAACCCCTGGGGGTGCATCACATATGACAGGGGAGAGTGATGGATAGGTTTAGTTTTATTTTTATTTTATTATAATTTAATTTAAATTAATATTATTTTATAATTGGGTCTTTACACATGGTTTAGGATACATGGTTTATCAAAATGTGTGATTCATGTGCACCCCTTTACTAGGCACCTAGGCACCCCATATGGCTTAGTTCGCATAGTTTAAAAATTGTGTGCCAACTGTGTGGTGAACAGTGTTCAGCTACCATCCAATTCTACTAAGCATGTGGGCTAGGAAAATGGTTTGGAAAAATGAGTGCAGCTCATGCGCACCACCACTACCCCCATTAACAAGGCTACATGATTTTCTATAGTGGGACTCATGGTTTCAATCAAACCGTGCACCCTCTTTATCTTTTCAAAATCAAGATTTTTTGGGTTTGATACTCCCTAAACTCTTTGAGACATCTAGGAAACTCATCGGGCCTTCACCCAAGTCCAAAACCACACTTTTAAGTGTTATAACTCTCAGAACTTCATTCTGAATCTCAATATTAAAAATGAACCATTCAGTAATTGAAAAGGTTCAAAAACCTTCATATTTTCATCTAGTTAAAAACAAGTATAGTTACAACCATACAACCTTAGATATTCTCATCCCCGAGAAGCCTTCAAGAACAACGTAAACATCACCTAACTTACAAGGTTCATAAGGCTTCATTCAAATGGTCGTGTTATGTTTCCAAATTCTCAATGCACCCTTAAGCATCCATTTAAGAAAGAAAAAATTAAGCTATTTAAAACTAGATCCAATGATATTATTCCAAATGAACACTGAAACAACTATTACCCAATCCTGTTTAGCTAGATACATGATCTCATCGTCATCTCATTTGGAAACAGGTCGACGGTACTTCCCACCTTAGGCTTTAACAGTAACTATCCAATTCTCAACCATCATCAGAATTTCCTTACCAGAACTCCTCTAATATTTACAACAACACTCCTAGCATGATTCCCAAAATAGTTAAGACAATTAATCCCTATTGACCTCAAATCCCATGTCAAATTGGATTCTCATGAAAATAATCAGCCGACATAAACCATACTCATCTCCACCTGACAATGTGCCAAAGACGGTCTTTCACCGACCATAACCATTAAACAAGAGAGGAAAGAGTCAAGCCTCTTGTTAGGCTATTCAAGAAGACTCCCATCTTAGAAGGACAATGTTTTACAACTAAACTACGATTACCTCTCCCAAGGAATCTCACATTCACCATGAACACATCCACCAAAGTACATACCCAACCTCTGGTGATGCACTTAACAACACCACAAAGGAAGCCATGCATCCAGCTGAAAGTGCGGCCGATTTTCGCCTATCGAACAGTCAAAGTTATGATGCTCTGATAATTTGTATAGTATCACTCGGGTTGAATCCTCGATGATAATACTTTTTAATAGTCGATTGTTTTTAGGTTATTGTATTTTGATTGGGGGGTTTGTTTGCAGAGCTTAAATTAAGTGATTAATGATTGGTGTTTGATTTAACAATTTGATAAATATTGAGGTGAGTTCATCATTAGGTATTTAAGCTTTTGATATCCTTGAGATTTTCTTTATATTGCATTAAATTAACACCCATGTCACAAGTTAACATTGATTGGAATTCCTAATTGTTAAAGATTTAATACAATCCTTAACTTAACTAGGATTCTAATCTCAATCAGTACCTGATTATGGTTGTGTATTTATTGTTTCAATAATCCATGGAATCCATATGTTAAAAAAAACAATTCATTAATCCATGACATGCTAATTTCAACATACACGATGTTAATTTGAAGAATATTCATCGATTGAAAGCTCTCAATCACTTAAAATACCTAAATTATAACTCACCCCAATGAGAGATTTACTCCGCCATTGAAATGATTAGTAATCTGGTTATAATTATTATGATGATAAATTAAGAAGATAAGAAAAATAAAGGGATAAGAAAAGAGTTTTTCAATGAACACACACACACGAATGATGATGAGAATTAAAAACAAACTTTAGATTGAATGATAAAGAAAAATAAGGGAAGGGTATTAAACTATATTTAAACTATTTTAAGAACGTTAATATTAAACTATAGAAGGTGGATGAGAATAAGTGATATTTAAGAAGAAAATTGCATTAAAATATAATTACAAAAGAGAGGCTTACAAGATTACAATAAAGAAGAACACAAAATTAAATGAAAACAAAGAGAGGAGGAAAGGTATATCAAGTGAAAAAATTGAGTATGGAAGTTCCTCCCAATCCTTTTTCAAGGTTTTGGTCATTCCAATATGTACTCCTCTCTTCTGAAATTCCAACTCTTTTGAAGGAGAGGAGAGGGATAAATTTATAGCTCAAGGAAGTGGACTGTTGGCATTCCCAATCTATCCCTCCACTTGGCTTGACAATTTAGACATCCAGACTGCCTAATATAGAGATATCTACTTATTAAAAGTTGTATAAAATAATTTTGTTCGACCTCTATCAAAATTTGGAGTCATTTGGACCTATGTAGCTAAAGTTATGGTGTTTTGATTAAACAAAGTTAAACTATCCATTTCAATATATGCTTTTTCGATGGCCAAAATGTGAATGGATTTTGGAATAGGAATATGCCTTCAAATCAGAATTATTTCTTCAAAAAATTCAGCTTCCTATATCGCCTCTTTCACAATGAAAAATATCATCTTGATTGGATTAATAGATCAAGATACATGTCATGAATATTGTACTGATTTTAATTCCCGACCAGAATGATGGGATGAGTTTAAATGAATTATTTGGACCCATTTTCTTTGGATTTGGGCCCTGAAATTTTTATAAAAGACTCCTTACATTGTACCCAGAAAGTTTTAGGATAATAAATGAATTTGGAATTCTTGATTGATCCAAGAAATTAAATCTTCATGGTTGTTCCAGTTTCTTCATAGATTATGTAGGCCTTCTTGTGTGGTCCATATGGGCCTTCAAATGGCCGAATTGGCCCATAATCCCTTCTAATTAAATGTTTTATATTGAATAAGGAATCCTAAAAAACATGAACCATACAATATGGATTGGTATGGTGATAGTTATGAAAAAAATAGTAAACTGACTCAATTCGACTACTTCTAAAAATGCTCAAATATTATACTTAGTATTAAAACATTAATATTTTAAAAAAATTATGCACATTTCATATAAAATCAGTAAAGGGAGTATATAATAAGTCATGAAACTATTAATAACATAACCATCATGCAATGCTGAAGGTGATCCACCTAGAAATATCAACATCTTTTAAAGCTTTAGTGGGGTGTAAGACCGATGCTCTCTTAGTGAATCTAAGACAATGTCAAGATAGGGGATATGCTATTCACTTAGTAGAATGCACTGAGAGGTTTGAAAGATTACCAAGAAGATCAGTTAAACCACATCTGGTCGACTTTAAAGAGAAAAATCAGCTTCAACTTCTAATACACCGTCATTAACTGAACACATTACTTTACCACCCAAAGGCATTTTCTGTTCATTCAACATTACCAAAAAATTCTATCCAAGAACATAGGTGTTTCCCAAAGGTTTGAAACACTCAACCACACTATATTCATGATACCAAGAAATCACTGATATGATTCAAGACATGAAAACCTAAAAGGAATTCAAGAGACCTATCCATTTCAAAATAGTCTTATTTGGTTGTGCTCTTTATACCTAGAAGTACACATATAACAGATTCATCATGACACTCCCCACCTTAGGATTGTTTTGGTCTCAAAATGATGGAAAAAAATTGATCAAAATCATGCTAAATCAAAAAAACTCAAATGAATGTGTGATGCTTCTCCAATCCATGATCACAACAAAAAAGCATAAAAAGGAAAAAAGAAACATGAAAACCTGTCCGAGCAAGGGTTTCATTGGAAAATGAAAGTCCTAAAAGGGACAACGACACCTGAACAACACCAAACATCAAAAAATTCACATAATTTAGCAAGTCATTCAAGTTCTGAGGGCGCTACCTACCATGGGCTATCCCCTTTTGAAGAACAAGTGTCGGACCAAGCATTTAGTCTTGCCAAAAAAAGGCATAGGCTAAATAGCCTAACATATAATCCATTTCTAAAAGTAAAACAACGCCTATAGAAAATACCTATGATTCTATTCCAAGGAAACTCAAAAGGAATTTCAAAATACCCATACACAGGGGTTTTAAACAGAGGTCAACACTATAGGTTCCATTTCCAATCCCTCTATATTTGATCATATTTAAATATTTAAAATTATAAATGATTTAATTTCCAGAATCAGATACCATATTTCAAAATAAAAACACAAGGTACTTGATTTTAAACAATTCCCGAATGGAAAAATAGGAAAGTAAATCAAACTTCCTTTTAAAACATTAACCATTTATTAACATCCTTACATTATTAGGAAATTATATCAGAAAATTTATTTCTAACAAGTTGGTGTCTGATGAGGGTCTGATAATCCAACCTAGGTTCTCTAGAAAGAAACCCAATAGTAGTTTCTCATATATAAAAGCATGTAAACACCAAAATGGTTCATCTCATAAAAACATTCCCCAAACTACATACTTAGGTCTAGTTTAATTTTAAAATATAACAAATAAATTTCATATTAAAACTTGATAGCTCCTACATTAATACCCATTTCAAATAGAACATAGTCATTTCATTTAAAATAGGTTGTCATTTCCCAATTCATGAAGTTCCCTTACACTCCATAAATTAAAAATTGGATCTCATTTATCGGAACAACTTACATATCAAAATTTAACACCTTCATATACACTAGTCTAGTCATATGAGTGTCCATATACTATCCTATAAAGTGCCCATACACTTTACATTTTGGCATTTTTCTCCCATTGGTCAAATCCAATTTACCTTTTCATTTAAACTTTAGAAACATTTACATTTTATCAAATACCTTAAAATGAATTTACATTATTCTCAAAATTGTTTAAATATAAATGTTACCATTTCCTAGTTTTAAGTTGTGAGTACACCTTACAATCGAAAATCGGTTCCCATTCATTCAAAACCCATATATAAACAAAGAAAAGCATGCCATCATAAGCAATAAACATAGATAGCATGCTATTTAGCATAAAAGAATAGCATATCATCACTGAAGAGAGTTAAATATATCAAGGAAACAAGATATCTAAATAGGCATGATAATAAATATAAGTCATGGCATACATTCCAAACACACAATTCGAATCAACAAGAAAACTATAATGGAACTACATGGCATGGAACTATTCATGGCATATGAATTTTTTATGTACATACCCGTATTTTCCATGTAATTTTTTTTTAATTATACGGAATTATTACAAGTTTGTGAAAATTGATGGCGTGTGATTCTGAGGCCCTGAGTGCACAAAATTAATTTCTGAACTTTTTTCAAGGTACGTTCAGTAAACACGTGAGCGGCATTTTCTAACTTTTGAACCAGTTCTTGGAGTAAAAATCCGAGGACACCATTGAATTCATAGTGTCGAGATTCGCTTAAGGGAGACTTTACTTTGACCGAAGTAGGTCTGGAGAAAAAGATAAGTTTTGTGACTTTTTAAAAGAAATAAAATAAAATAATTTTATTATTTTATCTTTCTTTCATAACCTCCAATGGAAAAGCGGTGTGTCAAGCCATTAAATGGCTTGACCCTACAATCTAAGTAACAACAATGTTGGGGAGATTAGGAAGCTTCCTAATCAATGAGCCCCATTAATTCCCAACTTCATTACTTACCCTCCCCCCTCTTATATATATATGAAGCATGGGGGGAGGTATCGGTACAGCTTCACTAAGAAACGAAGTGATGAAGGAGTGACATGACATCAAAACCATAGAGGATAGAGCCAATCCCAGTGGGAGGTGATGGGTGACACCAAACCATGAATCGAAGGATGATGTACGAGCAGCGTCGTTGAGAACATGTTGAGGGAACGACGAACAATGAGACTTCCTCAATCGTGAGTTCTCTCCAATGGTTTGAGGTAGGGGTTTTGATTTCTTGTTTTTAATTAAAGTGAATTTATTGAACCCCCTTTATCCCCCCTCGTTTACGAGCTAACTCAGAGGGTGTGGGCCTAACGAACATGGCCTGAACCCTCCACCACTTTGCTAATCTTACGCCCTCCATGGAAGACCGTCGATGCAGCAGCACCGACCGAGTATGAAGGAGGACGTGTGTGTAATGCCCCAAAACGTGTTTATCGTGTAATAGTAATATTGAGGTTTTATTTTGTTATCCAATCAAATTTTAAAACTATAAATACCAGACCTTTCATTTAAATAAAACATTGAAGTGTTTAAAATACACCAAAGGAAAACCATACTATCCAAAAATACCTATTAAAAGTCCTATTAGAATTATAGGGAGACTACCCAAAACAAAAAAACCCCAAGAAGATAATATGGGTCTTTCGGATCCATCACAATGAACATTAGTATGGTCAGAGCCATGACAGTCGCACTAAGAATCAAAGGAATGATGTGTACCATCTTCACCAAGTTGTTGAATTTCGAACACCTTAATGCAAGTATTTATAAGAGCCTAAATTCTATCGTTTCCCCTAAGGTGACCATTGTTTTCTTTTATGGTCGTGGGAGTTTAAAATCATAATACCGATAGTGTTTTATTAAACAAATATATATTTAATTAAAACATTTTTTTTAAAATGGTTTTATTTAAAATAATAATCAAAAATTAATATTTTTTTATTATAAGTACAAATTTCAAAGTAAATATTATCGCACTTTGTTTAAAGAATAATTTAAAAAATAAATTTTTTATCAAGCATAATTTATTATTATCAAATAATTATTTAATATAATAATGATACTAATATATATATAAATATATCTAATTTATTTTTTAGTTCCAAAATGTGATATGTATATATATATATATACACATGTATACTAGTTTTGAATAATATGAAATTATGATATAAAACTAATATTATTATGAAATTATAATTTTATATTAAGGTTATAAATAATATTGAAAATTATTTTTTTAACGTATGTTAACGATATTATTTTGTAAAGGTGCGCTATTTTAATTATATGGACAATTATTTGATCTATCATATGACTTTGAAAATATTTTATATACACACACATATATATAAAGTAATAATTGTTAGATTATAAATTAGCATTTTTAATATTTCTTAATAAAATTATAAATATATTAACATAATTAATAAAATGGTACATATAAACTTTTAATAAAATTATAGTTAATTTGAATCATAACATATTAACATTTGTTTTAAAAGTTTCAAAATTAAAAATATATGGTACAAATTATGATAATTATTATTTTGATAATACATTTTCAATTATCAATTTAATTTATAAAATTATAAGCATATAATATGAAATATAAAAATATATGTTTTATAAAGGAATTTAATAATAATAACTTTTACTTTTTAAAAGTATTGATAAAATAAGTTTAATATATTATTAGTTTTTCTAGCTTTTGACTTTTTTTAAAGTTATTGATAATATAATATATAATAATAATAAGTTACAGATTTAAAATAATAAAGATAAGGTAATAAGGATATAAAAATATAAAAATACAATAATAATAAAATCAAAAGAAGGGAAAAAGAGAAGATCTATGAGGAGGAGGGTCCCAATTTTTCAAAACCCGGCTTAGGGTTCAGTAGGCGCCGATCTGGAAGAGGGAGAGTCGAGCAGATGCCGTTAGTTTCAGCAATTCATGGTTAGGGGGCATCACGCATGGGGTGGATTCAAGCAGGCATGGCGGTGTTTGTTTTCGCGGAGCAGAGTTGGTCGAAGTCCCCACGTTGTGTGGCCGGGGTGCTCTGTTTCAGACCGTAGGAGCCATGGTCGAGGCCGCGCATCAGTCGGTGTCAACCTCAAAGTTCCGTCAAAGTCACAACTGTAGTCGAGATCTAGATCCGGATATAAAGACTTCGAGCAACTCTGTTGTTCTTCGGTCTTCGGTATATTCGTAGTAGGTGTGTCATTGTTTTATTCCTTCTACTATCATTTTTAAAGATCTATAGATAGGTTATGATTTGTGGAAATCTTTTTCCTGTTGATAAATTATGGTTTTGTCATCGTATACCCATTCGCTGTCAAATTTTCTGTTCACCTGTAGACTATGGATCAATTATTTCTGCTGAAATGTTTTGAATGGATTTAGTCGGCATATGTCATTTTCCACTTCATTTTGTATTTATATGTCATTGTTTTATAGATGAAGAATTTTTTCTATGATATATGTCTTGTAGCAATTTTATTGCCTATATGCATTTTCCTCGGTGTGTGTGTGTGTCATTGGAAAAATGGCTTTATAAGTCTTCATTGTGCATTTACATTGGAGAAAAAACCATTTCTGCTAGTCTGGTGAGAGCGAGGGTGTGTGCTTTGATGCTGCAACTGCTGTGTGTGACTACATTTCAAGTAAGGGTTCAATACACATTACCTTCCTTTTACAAAATTGAATATATAATTTGTGTTTTCTAGTATATATTTTATATACATTCAAATAGTTTTAATCCACCCCATTTTAAATCTCTTATGAGTAGATTTACAATGATCTTTTAGAATGTGATGGGTTAAAATTACTTTCAATTACAGTATTTGATTTTCAAATTGGTAATGAGATGAGAATTATCAAATTTGTCTCCAGCCATAAGGATTTATTTTAATTTTTACAAGTCGTGTTTCATTTAAGGTTGTGTAAGGGATGGTTTTATTTTATCCTATTTGAAGTTTAGTTTCAAAGTTAAATTGTAAGGGTCTAATTTTCTTAAGTTACTATTCACTATTTAATTGATGCAATAAATATTGAAAGAGTGTAATATAAACTTGTTTGGGCTTGGAAATACCACAATTTGTAAGGAATAAATTTATTTATAATTATTTATTATGTTTTGAGAATCTTATGTAAGGTAAGACTGTTAATTTTTAAATATTTAATCATTAGAAGCTTTATTTACATAATTAAAATTGTTCTCTCCATTTTGTCCAAATGAAAATCAATTGAGAAGATCATATATTTTGTTAAACAGATTTTATTTTGTAAGGGTGCACAAAAAATTATTTATATTAAATAAGATTATTTATTTATTCTAATTATATCCTCTATTTTATGTTTCTTCATATGAGGAGAATCATTTATTTTTTCAAACATATATTTGTTTGAAATGTATTTAGGTTATAATTAATCAATTTATGTTTGTAAAATTTAAATCCATGACAAATATATATATGTACATAAATATAAGTATACGGACACAAGATTTTATCCACCATAAAAATATATTTATATAAGTATTTTATTGTAAACTCAATGACTATTTGCTTCAAAGCAATGTAAGTGGGGGAAACATATACATATTTCATATATATATATAGTTATATGTATGCACCTATAAGTTTGAACCATAATTCAAATTAAATTGGCCTAAAACAAACTTTCGTGGTTAAATTATGATTTTGATATGTTTAATTAAATTCTCATGAATGTATGCATTACATAAAAAAAATGTTGCACTGCAAATAAATTGGCCTTATATGCTATGCAACGTAAGGCATGGCCATTTATTAAGACATGATCGTTTATCAACTCATGATTTATGTACAAATGACATATTTCTTAATTCAAAATTAGTCATTTTAAACTATAAATGTTCATTTCCATGAACCAAGGATTTTGAAAATTAAGGAACTATCATTTTATGTGGTAACCCCATACATTCATTACTTGTGTGTTTTAAATCAATATCACATGTGCAAAGAATGTTTACTAGTTTATTCATGTCGTTGGGAAAATTATTTTCTAAATAATAACTGACATATTATGATTTATTCTATTATCATTTCCATTTATCAGCGCATGAATTGAGCATGAATAATACCTGTCTGAGTTCATAAACATGTATTCTAATGCATTGAAAGTTTATGGAAGAGTTGTAAAGTTATTAATTTATGTGATAAATCAAATAATTTAATATTTATTTATCACTTACGATAATTTATGAAATAATAATTTAATTTTTCAAAGTGGTATGGGAAACTTTGAATAATTTGAAATGATAACTTATATTATTCAAGGTGGTATGAGACACTCTGAATAATGAGAAGTAACCAAGTAAAATGTGACACTTGGATTTGAGATGTGAAAAGTAATTTTATAAATCAAAGTGGTATGTGCACTTTTATTTAGAGATATGAGGAATTCATTGGACTTAGTATGTGATGGGTGGGGCCTGCTATAGCTCCCCGATGAATTAGTGGGTCTCATGAGACCATTAAAAGCAGAATTGGCTGAGGCCTTTCCCAACTATGAGTTATGGATTTTGGTTGAGGCCTTAATCATTAGATGTCTTGGATGAGGCCTTGACACAGTCTGGCATATGAACTTTCCTCATTATGGCTATGTAATTTAATTAACCCGAAGAATATTTGACTAGTAGAATATTCTTGGTTTAAGAGATTGTGTTTATGAGAATTAGAAAAGGTAAATGTTATGGCATGTTATCTATGCAGCACTCAGAGATTATTAACCAGTGTATGTTCATAATAGAAGGATGAAATTAGATTTATTATTTTAAGCACAACTCTGATCATGCATTACCCTTAGTTATTAATTTTTTACTTGCATTTTCACATAGAATGTCTTTTACTTATTAGCCTGAATGAGCATGCCTATAATTGAATCATGTTTCCTTGTAATCCTATTAGAATTTATTTAATTGTACTCTTTTGTTTCTTCGATTGTTGTTATGATATGTTACGTGTGTTACAACATTTTTAAGAAAATGTTTTATGGAAATTTTAAAGAATTTTTTCAAAATGTATATTGGTTTATTATGTTATTTTAAAACCCCTTACTGGGCATTCATATGCTCACCCAATGTTTTTGAAATAAATTTTTCAGGTATCGGTTTTTAGTTGAAGAAGCATGACAGAAGTAGCTGGTTTCCCAGAACATGAACCGAATCAATCCTCAGTATGAAACATGATGTGTAAAATATCAATTCATGTTTTTTTAAAAATTTACACATCATGTTTTAAGGCACCGGCTCTGGCTATTCGGGAGCCGGGGCCTGACAGTTGGTATCAGATGATTCGGTTTAGATAACTCTGGAAAACCAAAACTAAACAAAAAGAAATTTACTTAAGCAATACTAAGAAGGATGTTTTCTTAATTTTCAGATGGAAAACGAAAGTACTAGTATTTTTTCTCTTCAAACGGAAGTATTAGAGACCATAGTGGGAAAATCATGTATAGAAAACTATGAGACTATTGAAAATATTTGTTTATCATTCCAAACCCTCTACTGAGTATCCAACTCTCCTCGTATACTCCAACTTCACCAAGAAGCAGGTTTCGTTTATTATCTCATGATAAATTATCAATTTCCATTCTATATATGACAAGTTAAATACTTTGAGGGTATCTTTAAATGTTTTACCCTGGCTAATAATTTTTTTTCTCTTGAGGACTTTGAGGAGGCTGCACAATGGGGTGACCTCCGGGAAACATATCTATGTCAAATTTTGACCTATGATCTCCATGGTCAAGCTATAGACTTTGAAGCCCTTGATAACGAGACTACTCATTTTCATTATCGGCATCAAGCTCATACTGATGTCGCTCAACTTGATACCTTACATGCTTCTCTCAATCTGAATTCTAGATGTTCACACACGGTTGATTCTAGTTTCACATGTTGCATCTGGACCAAAGATATAGAAGAATTTAGAACCACTTTGGGGATCTGTTTGTCTGAGAATTATAGAAATCCCCAACATCAGTGGAATCTATGAGGATTCATCTTACAGGACGTAAGGAAATCTATACGAGTGTTTTGTGAGATGGAGTAAGAGATTATGTAATTTCTTGAATTTTATAAATTAGGTCTAAATGAATGATGTTGTATTATCTGTTTTGATATTCTTTTATATAAAACAATGACTCTGGTTAAACTATAATTGATATACTAAAGGTTTGATTTTTAAAAAAAATTCAAACAGAGGACATGAGTTCACCAACCAACATTTTATCTCTTCCTACCGAACTGTTAGAGATTATAATCATCAATACGTGCTCCAAGAAGTACCATCCCTATGCCAACTTATGTCTGACTTGTAAACAACTCCATCGAGTGTTGAATTTCCCAAAAATTATCTATATTTACCAAGGAAGCAATCTTGTCTATTACCGTATAGAAATTGCACAATTTGAATCGTATAGGAAAAGAGGGAAGTTTCAGGAAGCTATTTTTCTCTGTTTCAATTTGGCTGATAACTACCGAGATATAGGTAAATTTCTAGAAGCTTATTTGGATGGTGACTATCAAGTGGACTTCCTGTTCCAGTTCTTGAGTTTTAGTATGTATGGAGAACTCTACGACATCAATATTTTCAAGAACGACGTGGTGCATGGAAATTATAGGGATTTAGTCCACTCTAAAATTTCCGAACTCCACACTTCTCATGCCTCTCTATAAAAGGTCGAGTGCTTTAGGCACAGGTTCGACCCTAGCTGTTCACAGTGTGCTTGGGCCAAGGAAATCGAGTAGCTGAATACTACCTTAGGAATCCACATGAGTTCATCAGCACCCTACCATCAGTGATGTTCCCAATAAAGGGACCTCGTGAGTGACGGGTGTATGGTGTTGTTGTGGTTGTGTACGAGAATTTTAGAATTGGGAGGATGCAATTCTTTCTAGGGGAAATAATGTAATTACCCAAATATTTTTCCTCATGTAATAGTGATATTGAGGTTTTATTTTGTTATCCGAACAAATTTTCAAACTATAAATACTAGACATTTCATTTAAATAAAACACCGAAGTGTTTAAAATACACCAAAGGAAAACCATACTATCCAAAAATACCTATTAAAAGGCCTATTAGAATTACAAGGAGACCACCCAAAACAACAAAAATCCCAAGAAGATAATATGGGTCTTTCATATCTGTTACAATGAAAATTAGTATAGCCAGAGCCACGGCATCCGTACTAAGCATCAAGGGAATTATGTGTACCATATTCACCAAGTTGTTGAATTTTGAACACCGTAATGCAAGTATTTATAAGAGCCTAAATTCTACCGTTTCCCCTAAGGTGACCATTGTTTTATTTTATGGCCTTGGGAGTTGAAAATCAGATAACCGCTAGTGTTTTATTAAACAGATATATTTTTAATTTAAACATTTTTTTAGAATGGTTTTATTTCAAATAACAATTGAAAATTAATATTTTTTTTATTATAAGTAAAAATTTCAAAGTAAATATTATCACACTTTGTTTAAAGAATAATTTATAAAATAACTTGTTTTATCAGACATAATTTATTCTTATCAAATAATTATTTAATATAATAATGATACTAATATATATAAATATAGCTAATTTATTGTTTAGTTCTAAAATGTGATATGTATATATATATATATATACATATGTATACTAGTTTTGAATTATATGAAATTATGATATAAAACCGATACTATTATGAAATTATAATTTTATATTAAGGTTATAAATGATATTTAAAATTATTTTTTTAACATATTTTAACGATATTATTTTGTAAAGGTGCACTATTTTAATTATACAGATAATTATTTGATCTATTATATGAGTTAAAAAATATGTTATACACACACACATATATATATATAAAGTAATAATTGTTAGATTATAAATTAACATTTTGAATTTTTCTTAATAAAATTATTAATATATTAATAGAATGATTAAAATGGTATATTTGAACTTTTAATAAAATTATAGTTAATTTGAATCATAACATATTAACATTTGTTTTAAAAGTTTCAAAATTAAAAATATATGGTAAAAATTATAATAATTATCATTTTGATAATACATTTTCAATTATCAATTTAAATTATAACATCGTAATCATATAATATGAAATATACAAATATATGTTTTATAAAAGAATTTAATAATAATAACTTTTACTTTTTAAAATTATTGATAAAATAAGTTTAATATCTTATTATTTTGTCTAACTTTTGACTTTTTTTAAAGTTATAGATAATATAATATATGAAAATAATAAGTTAGTGATTTAAAATAATAAAGATAAGGTAATAAGAATATAAGAATATAATAATATAATAATAATAAAATCAAAAGAAGGGAAAAATAGGAGATCCGTGAGGAGGAGGGTCCCAATTTTTGGAAACCCAACATAGGGTTTCTGTAGGCACCGATCTGGAGGAGGGAGAGTCAGGAGGACACTGTTAGTTTCAGCAGGTCGTGGTTGGGGTACGTCGTGCATGGGGGTTGCTTCAAGAAGGTTTGGAAACGTTTGTTTTCATGGAGAGGATTTGGTCGAATTCCCCATGTCGTGCGGATGGGGTGCTCCGTTTCGGACCGAAGGAGCTGGGGTCAAAGCCACGCATCAGTCGGTGTCAAGCTCGGAGGTCCATCATAGTCACAACTGTAGTCGAGATCTAGATTCAGATCTGAAGACTTCGAGCAATTTTTTTGTTCTTAGGTCTTTGGTCTACGCATGCTAGGTGTGTCATTGTTGTCATCCTCCTACTCTAATTTTTGAATATCTATAGATAGGTTATGATTTGTGGAAATATTTTTCCTTTTGGTAAACTCTGGTTTTTTTGTTTTATACCCTTTCACTGTCAAATTTTTTGTTCACTTGTAGACTATGGATCAATTATTTCTGCTGAAATGTTTTGAATGGATTTGGTTAGAATATATCATTTTCCACTACATTTTGTATTCATATGTCACTGTTTTATAGATGAATAATTTTGTCTGTGATAGTTGTCTTGTAGTAATTTTCATGCATATATGCTTTTTCCTCGGTGTGTTTGTGTATCGTTGGAAAAATGCATTTATAAGTCTTCATTGTGCATTTGCAATGGATCAAAAACCATTTCTTTTATTCCGGTGAGAGCGAGGGTGTGTGCTTTGATGCTGAAACCACTGCGTGTGACTACATTTCAAGTAAGGGTTCAATACACATTGCCTTACTTTTACAAACTTGAATATATACTTTGTGTTTTCTAGTATATATTTTATATACATTCACATAGTTTTAATCCACCCTGTTTTAAATCTCCTATGAGTTAATTTACAATGATGTCTTAGAATGTGATGGGTGAAAATTATTTTCAATTACGGTATTTGATTTTTAAATTGGTAATGAGATGAGAATTATCAAATTTTTCTTCAGCCATAAGGATTTATTTTAATTTTTACAAGTCATGTTTCATTTAAGGTTGTGTAAGGGATGGTTTGATTTTATCCTCTTTGAATTTTAGTTTCAAAGTAAAATTGTAAGGGTCTGATTTTCTTAAGTTACTATTCACAGTTTAATTGATTCAATAAATATTGAAAGTGTGTAATATAAAAACTTTTGAGCTTGGAAATACAACAATTTGTAAGAAATAAATTTATTTATAATTATGTTTTATGTTTTGAGAATCTGTTGTAAGGGAAGAGTGTTAATTTTTAAATATTTAATCATCAGAAGTTTTATTTACGTAATTAAAATTGTGTTCTCTATTTTGTCCTACTGCAAATCAATTGAGAAGATTATATATTTTATTAAATATTAAGGGTGCACAAAAAAATCATGTAGATTAAAGAAGTTTATTTATTTATTCTAATTATATCCTCTATTTTTTGGTTCTGCATATGAGGATAATCGTTTATTTTTCAAATGTATATTTATTTAAGATGTATTTAGGTTATAATTAATCAATTTATGATTGTCAAATTTAAATCCATGACAAATATATATATGTACATAAATATAAGTATGTGGTCACAATATATTCTTCATCATACAAATATATTTATATAAGTATTTGATTGTAAAATCTACGACTATTTCCTTCAAAGTGATATAAGTGGGTGCGACATATACATATTATATATATATCTGGTTATATTTATACACCTATAAGTTTTAACCATAATCTGAATTGAATTTTCCTAAAACAAACTCTGGTGGTTAAAGTATATTTTTGATATGTTTAATAAAATTCCCATGAATGTATTCATTACATAAAACAAATGTTGCTTTGCAAATAAATTGGCCTTATATTCTATGAAACATAAGGCATGGCCATTTATTAAGACATGACCATTTATCAACGCATTATTTGTGTACAAATGAAATCTTTCTTAATTCAAAATTAGTCATTTTAAACTATAAATGTTCATTTTCATGAAACAAGGATTTTGAAAATTAAGGAACTATCATTTTATGTGGTAATCTCATCCATTCATTACTTGTGTGTTTTAAATAAATATCACATGTGAAAATAATGTTTACTAGTTTATGCACATAGTTGGGAAAATTATTATCTAAATAATAACTAACATATTATGATTTAGTCCATTTTCATTTCCATTTATCAGCACATTAATTGAGCATGAATAATACCTATCTAAAGTCATAAACTTGCATTCTAATGTATTGAAAGTTTATGGAAGAGTTGTAAAGTTATTAATTTATGTGATAAATAAAAAAAGTTATTATTTATTTATCACTTATGATAATTTATGATATAATAATTTAATTATCCAAAGTGGTATGGGACACTTTGAATAATGTGAAATGAGAACTTAAATTATTCAAGGTGGTATGAGACACTCTGAATAATGAGAAGTAAGTAACCAAGTAAAATGTGACACTTGGATTTGAGATGTGATAAGTAATTTGATAAATCAAAGTGGTATGTTCACTTTGATTTAGAGATATGAGGAATGAATTGGACTTAGTATGTGATGGGTGGGGCTCATTATAACCCCTCGATGCATTAGTAGGTCTCAAGAGAAAATTAGATGCGGAATTAGTCGAGGCCTTCCCAACTATGAGTTATGGATTTTGGCTGAGGCCTTAAACATTAGACGTCTTGGTCGAGGCCTTGACGCATTCTGGCATATTCACTTTCCTCATTAGGGATATGTAATTTAATTAACCAGAATAATATTCAACTAGTAGATTATTCGTGGTTTAAGGGATTATTTTTATGAGAATCAGAAGAAGTAAAAGTTATGGCATGTTATCTATGCAGCAATTAGAGATTATTAACCAGTGTATGTTCACAATAGAAGGATGAAATTGGAGTTATTATTTTAAGTGCAACTCTGATCTTGCATTACCCTTAGTTATTAATTTTGTACTTTCATTTTCACATCTAATTTCTTTTACTTATTACCCTGAATGAGCATGCATATAATTGAATAATATTTCCTTGTAATCCTGTTAGCATGCTTTTAATTGTACTCTTTTTTTTTCTTAGACTGTTGTTATGATATGTTACTTGTGTTACAACAGTTTTAAGAAAATGTTTTATGGAAATTTTAAATAATGTTTTCAAAAGTTATATTGGTTTATTATGTTATTTTAAAACCCCTTACTGGGCCTTCATATGATCACCCTATGTTTTTGAAATAAAATTTCCAGGTATCACTTTCTAGCTGAAGAAGCATGACAGAAGTATATGGTTTCCCAGAACCTGAATCGAATCGATCCTTTGTATAAAACATGATGTGTAAAATATTAGTTCATGTTTTTGTAAAAATTTACACATCGTGTTTTAAGGAACCAACTCCTGGTATTTGGGAGTCAGGGTGTGATAGTGTGCCACACCCTGTCATCAGAGCGTCCAGCACCGGCCGACTACAGAGGTGGTACGGCATGTCGTCATCCACTGCCAGTGAGAAAAGGGCAGCGGCTCGTTAGCCGTGGCGAACGGAGGAGGCAGCCGACACGACGGACGTCCACGGAAAGGGAGGCGGTGCGACTACTGCGCTGCTGAAGAACGGGAGGTGGCTCGACCAGCGCGTCGCTGGAGAACAGAAGTTGTGGCCGTAGCTGCAGTGGAGTCTGAACACGCACCTCCAGCGGGTTCCACGGCGATCGAACGGCGCCCACGCAGCGTCACCGTTTCATAAAAAAAACGGCCTACGGGCCATTTGGGAGTTCAGAAGACCAGGGGTCACTACCCTTGTGCCGGCTAGGGCTGACCCCACAGTGGTTTGTGCTCCCCCTCGGACCGGACCGTGCCCCACCTCGGGCAGGGCCGTGCTCCCCCCCCCCCCCCCTGGACCGGACTGCGCCCACCTCAGGTCGGATCATGCTCCCCCTCGGACCGTGCCACCGCCTTTGTAGGCCGCCCCCTAATGTTTGGGCCACTTTTTTTCGGGCAGCCCTATATGGGCCGAGCCTCCCCCCTTGCAGGCTGGGTCAGACCTTATCCCAGAACAGACCGGGTCAGTCCGATAGGGTCAGACCGGACCCAACCGGGCCCAAAAACATTTAAAGGGTCATAACTTGGGAATTGGGTGTCCATTTGATGAAACGTCTGTGGTGCTAGAAAAAATTTGATTGTTATGATCCTTTTTGGTATACTCCACTTGTGTTTTGGAGATGGTTGGAGTACGGCCGGGTTGGAACGAACCCAAATCCAACCGGGCCCCCAAAGTTAAAACTCCTATAACTCACAGACCAGGAATCTGATTGACGCATCATCTATCACGTTGGAACCCTTACAACAAGGAGGTACTTTGGGTTACTCCTTTTTTGGAGAATATTGTAGGTCAAGGTTTTACCGATATCTCTAGTGAAAGACTTTATAGAACTCAAGTGCATTGGGTGCGAGGAATGCAGTGGCTGGCGGTGAGGCGGAGGTTGGAGACAGATCATACGGAGGTTAGTACCGAGAAATCATGTGTGGATCAGCACCTAACGGTCCTGTGTGGATCATAACCTAGTGTTTCTATATTTATCAGCACTTAGAAGTCTTGTGTGGATCATTACCTTATGACCCAATGAGGACCAGCCTTAGAGCGGCCCGTTGTGGTTCAGTGATACACTGATCTTGGGTGGATCAGATCTTGTGCGGATCAGATCCTGTGTGGGTCATTGTGGGGGTTAGTTACCTATCGATCCTATGTGGGTCAGAATCTATATGGTCATAATTAGTGCCTCTTGAAAGAATAAGATGATCTAGCTTTGTGACTAATCATCTATAATTCTATACTTCACTAAAAACATGGTTAGAGATGAGACTCTTTTTGAGTTGTGTCTATTCGTTTGTGTTTTATGATTGAGATCATGCTTTGTGGTTTTCCTTTTTAAATTATGAGAGACCTTCATAGATCTCGGGTTCCCCACTGGGTATTGTTATACTCTCCCCTACATGGGCTTCGCCCACACCTTGTTGTGTCTTCTGCAGACAACGAGCAGCTGGGCTGAGGTTGAGGGAGTTGGGACTAGGTGGCATGCGGAGGAGACGGGTGGATGTGGAGTGTTGTGGAGTCGATCTGTATCTACCCTTCAGTTAGGATCCTCAGAGGATGACCTAGGAGCTGTTTTCTCTTTTCAGTTGGACTTGTATTCCATCCCCTTTACTTTCAGTACACTTTTACTATAACAGTTTACTTGATAGTTTCTTCTTGTTGAGTTCTACTCTATGTGTTTGCACAGGTTTAAAGGAAATGTCTTCCTATTTTATTGATATTCCTTTTCAGTGCTAGTCATCAACCCCTGGCCTATAGAAGGCGGGCTTGGGGTAGTCACGACACGGGCTCCGGAGGACGGGTCGTCATAGAGTGGTTTCAGAGGAGTCGATTCTACTGAAGAACTAGGAATCTGATCTTTTTTGTGTGGAAATAGTGTTAAGTGTTATGAGTGTGGTTTTTAGTTTGGTGAATCTAGTTTTGGTGCGGAATCCAACGTATCCATACACCAGGACCCTAAATTATGATTTCCAACTTAGCGCACAAAAACACTGATTGCGTGTGTTTTAAAAAGTTTTCTTTTCATCTCTTGAGTCAGCTCACCAGGTATAACTTAATGATTGTGGAACACCTGTTTTCTTTCAGGATACCACTATGTAGATATCTAGCTAGGATTCCTGAGAGAGTACGAGATGACAGCCCATTGAGTGATGTGGCCTCAGTGCAGGGCCTTCTTACGGCGTTAGCACCTTTGGGTGGTGTACCAGCAGCACCACTACCCGTTGAGCAGTTGTTAGCACCAACCACACCAGTAGAGGGTGCACGCCGACTAAGCATGTTGCATGCGTTTTAGAGGAAGAGGACTCCAAGGTTTCGAGGCAATATGGACCCACAGGCGGCTGAGGACTGGATGGAGGCTATAGTAAGAGTTTTCTGCTTGGTTGGGACACCAGCTGACCATATGGTGATCCTAGCAGCTAGTCTCTTTCAGGAAGTAGTAGAGAGATGGTGGAGCTTGATGCTCCAGATACATGACGAGGATACCCTCATCTGAGAAGACTTTGAGGGCCTTTTTAGGGTAGAGTTCATCCTAGTGACCTTACGCTCTATTTTTATATAGAAGCTACTGGACCTACAGAAGGGAAGCATGATAGTATCCCAGTACTTGGCGAGGTTCATTGATCTCTCCTACTACTCCACCAACATGGTACGAGACCCTTTCTTCAGGGATCGTACCTTTGAGTAGGGTCTCCGATGGGACATTAGAGCATCGATGATCTCTCAGCATTCCGATGTAGGCTAGGGTGCTAGAGCAAGCACTTTTGGTGGAGAGATTCCTAGCTAGGCAGACATCGACAGTGAGACCCACCACCGGGCAGCACATAGTAGAGTCATATGTGGCTGGTAGTAGGCAGATGACACAGAGGTCCAAGCAGAATAGACCTTTTGGTGGATAGCCCCTGGATGTAGGGTTGGAGGTACGGGGCTTGTGAGGTATAGGAAGTTAGGTGAGGGACCAGCAGTGTTATATGTGCGGCGGGTAGGGCCACATGGCTCGCGACTGCCTGTACCTTTGTATGGATGACCTGCATATAGTCGAGGGACCGCCGAGGTAGAGGCGGAGGTTCGAGCGAGGAGGTCTGTAGGTAGCAAGAAAATGTGGCAAGGGATCTGATCGTGCAGCAGGCGGTGGGCGGCGATACGAGGTTCTACCACCACCACCACCAGGTGGTCCACCCCAACCACAGGGAGTAGGTGGACAGGGATGAGCTTAGCTCTAGGCAAGAGAGGCCTATAACCACGGCACTCCAGAGATTATTAGAGTTACGATCTATGTCTACTCCACCTTAGTTGTGGTACTTATAGACACAGGTGTCAGTCACTCTTTTATTGCCACAACCCTTGTTTGGATCTCAGAGATTTCAGTGGAGTCGTTGGCTCGATCCTTATGTCTAGAGACTCCTATGGGAGAAGATTCGACGATTACACACTGGTGTCGGCAGTGTGAGCTTACTATAGGTGGTGAGAGATTCGTCTGGGATCTCCTAGTAGTGGTGTCGAGGCCTTATGACGTCATCTTGGGTATGGACTAGTTATCCACAGTCTATACTCAGATTGACTCTATTAGGTGCAATTTGTGGTGTTTCTACGTAGACGGGAGCAGGTTTTCCTTCACTGGAAAGAAGGGAACCTTTGCAGCACTTGATGGAATTTCCTAGAGGAGGGTGTAGCTGATCACACATTAATTGGATATCCTTACCCTTAGAGTAGTAGATGTTGATAGTTTGATATATCCTGTAGTGGTGGACCAGTATGTCGATGTATTTCCTAATGATGTTCCAAGACTACCTCCACACAGGGAGGTATACTTTCACATCAACCTGTACCCCAGGATGGAACCGATATCATCACCAACATATAAGATGGCTCTGACAGAGCTTCATGAGTTACGGGTACAGTTGGAGGAATTACAGGAAAAGGGGTTCATAGGGCCCAGTGTTTCTCCAAGGGCAGCCCCAATTTTGTTCTCTAAGAAGGTAGATGGGAGTTTGAGACTCTATGTAGACTACCGTTGCCTGAACCAGGTAACCATGAAGAACAAGTATCCACTTCTGAGAATTGATGATCTTTTCGGTCAGTTAAAGGGAGCTCGTTGGTTTTTGAAGATAGACCTCAGGTTAGGCTATCATCATCTCAGGGTACAAGATGAGGATGTGCAGAATACGACCTTCAGATGTCAGTATGGCCACTATGAGTTCTTGGTTATGCCATTCTCCATGACCAACGCCCCGGAAGTGTTCATGAGACTCATTAACATGATCTTACATTCATACCTCGATTGCTTTGTGGTGGTGTTCATTGACGACATCTTGGTGTACTCAGCGACAGAGGAGGAGCATGCCTATCATATACAGATTATTCTAGATACACTCTGAGAGCACCAGATTTATGGTAAGATCTCGATGTTCCATTTCTAGATATGATAGGTCCACTTTCTGGGACACGTTATCTCAGAGGATGGAGTTGCAGTGGATCCAGTAATGATAGAGTTTGTGCTTTCTTGGGAGCCACCCAGGAGTGTGATCGAGGTGTGGAGTTTCTTGGGGTTGGCTTGATACTACCAGATATTCATGCCTAGATTTTCTAGAGTTTTCGCACCCTTATCAGCATTGACAAAGAAGAGACGTCCCTTCATTTGGATAGAGAGATGTTAGTAGATTTTTTAGGACCTGAGTCAGAGATTGACGAGTGCCCCCATCTTGAGGATACCAGAAGAGGGTGTTGGGTATGTAGTCTACAGCGATGCATTAGGGACCTAAATTGGTTGTTTCCTGATGCAAGAGTGATCAGTGATCACATATGGATCATAAAATCTAAGACAACATGAGAAGAACTATGCTACCCATGACCAGGAGTTAGCAGGAGTGGTCTTCGCCTTGAAGATGTGGTGACATTACTAGATGGGTTAACGTTTTACAGTATACTCTAATCACAAGAGTCTCAGGTATATCTTATCTCAGAAGGACTAGAACCTAAGATAGTGGTGATGGATAGAGTTCCTCTAGGACTGTGACTTTGAGATAGTCTATACTCCTGGGAAGGGGAACATGGTTGCATATGCACTCAGCAGGAGGTCTAGTCGAAAGTTACTGAGTGAGGTGACAGAACAGTTAGACGCGTTGCAGATATGCTTCGTGGATAGAGATGGAGAATCTTACCTCCAATCTAAGACCATCACTCCCCCACTTCTTCAGCGAGTCAGGGAGGCGCAGCTTGGGGATTTTGACTGCAAGGCTCAACGTGCTCAGATATCCTTAGGATAGGAACCTGATAGATTTTCTCAAGGTGGGGATCATTTCATCCTCTTCAGAGGAAGCACCAAGATACCGGTGGAACTACGGGAGGAGGTTTTGGGGGAGTTCCATACGTCCTCTCTGGCGGTATATCCTGGTGTGGAGAAGATGTACCAGGACCGATGACGTTAGCACTGGTGTCTAGGGATGAATAAGGTTGTAGCAGAGTTTGTTTCACAATGCCTCACTTGTTAGAAAGTGAAGGTCGAGCATCAGGTTCTAGCTATCTTAGCACAAACACTAGAGGTTCTAGAGTGGAAGTGAGATGGGATCTCCATGGACTGTGTGATAGGGCTTCCATGTACGTCTAGGAGACATTATTCTATCTAGGTGATCATTGACCGAGTCACCAAGTCGACCCACTTCCTACCTATCTAAGATTAGGGATCAGTAGAGGGATTGGGAAGCCTCTACATACAGTTGATTGTATGATTTCATGGGGTGACATAAACAACCTTATCTAACCATGACACGTGTTTTACATCCCAGTTATGGAAGGGATTACAGGAGGTGTTCGGGACTCAGCTGCGTTTGAGCACCGCCTTTCATCTTCATATGGATGGTCAGACAAAGTGGACCATACAAATGCTGGAGGACATGCTTCATGCATGTGTCATAGATTTTGGACGCAATTGGGAGGATCACTTTCCCTTGGTGGAGTTCTCATACAACAACAGTTATCACTCCACCATCGGTATGGCACCATTTGAGGCCCTATACGGTCGACCTTTCATATCACCTTTATGTTGGACAGACCCAGGGGAGTCGGCACTTATGGGTCCAGAGTTGGTAGGATCTACCACTAAGAAGGTTCAGATCATCCAAGAGCAGATGAAGACTACGCATAGCAGACAGAAGTCTTATGCTAACAGGAGATGGAGAACTTTAGAGTTCCAGGATGGGGACCACGAATTCTTGTGAGTCTATCCTCGATGGGGACTATGAAGATTTGGACGAGGTGGAAAGTTATCACCAAGGTTTATCAGTCCTTTTCTGATACTTTGGAGGATAGTTGAGGTAGTATACCACTTGGAACTTCCACTACAGTTGGAGAGGGTGAACGACATCTTCTACATATCCCATATGAGAAGATACATGCACGACCCATCTCACATCATCGACTATGGTGAGTTGGACTTAGACGATGGGGAGATGTTTACGGAGGTTCCATTAGATATTGGGGATTGACAGGAGAGAGCCCTTCATGGGTGGTCTATACCTCTGGTGCACGTTCGTTGGTAGCATGAGAACCTCCCAAAGAGAACATGGTAATGGGAATCTCAGATTCATGCTCAATACCCCCCATTTTTTTCTTAGTCTAGGTTGTGGATTTCAAGGACGAAAATCCCTAAGGTGGGGAGAATGTAAAGACCCGGATTTTCCATGGAATTTTTTTTAATTATATGAAATTATTACGAGTCTGTGAAAATTGACGGTATGTGATTTTGAGGCCCGGAGTGCCTGGAATTAATTTCGGAACTTTTTTTAAGGTACGTTCAGTAAGCGTGTGAGCAGCGTTTTCTAACTTTTGAACCGGTGCTCGGATTAAAAATCTGAGGACACCGTTGAATCTATAGCGTCAGGATTCCCTTAAGGGAGGCTTTACTTTGACTTTAGTAGGTCTAGAGGAAAGATAAGTTTTGTGACTTTTTAAAAGAAATGAAATAAAATAATTATATTATTTTATCTTTCTTTCATAACCTCCAACGGACAAGCGGTGTGTGGGGCCAGCAGTGTGTCAAGACATTAAATGGATTGACCCTACAATCTAAGTAACAACAACATTGGGGAAGTAAGGAAGATTCCTAATTAA
This sequence comes from Viscum album, assembly GCA_963277665.1. Classification (NCBI taxonomy): domain Eukaryota; kingdom Viridiplantae; phylum Streptophyta; class Magnoliopsida; order Santalales; family Viscaceae; genus Viscum; species Viscum album. Next base: position 1,504,702,149 of record OY728142.1, on the reverse strand, counting down.
TGAGCCCCATTAATTCCCAACATCGTTACTTACCCTCCCCCTCTCCTATATATATAGAGCATGGGGGTGGTACTGGCATAGATTTTCCAAGCAACGATGTGCTGAAGGAGTGTCGTGACGCCGAACCCTTAGAGGACGGAGCCAATCCCAATGGGAGGTGATGGGTGACCTCGAACCATGAACCGAAGGATGACGTATGAGCAGTGTCGTTGGGAACCTGTTGCAGTAATGACAAACAATGAGAGTTCCTCAATCTCAAGTTCTCTCCAACAGTTCGAGTTAGGGGTTTTGATTTCTTGTTTTGAATTAAAATGAATTTATTGAACCCCCTTTATCCTACCCCTCGTTTACGAGCTAACATGGAGGGTGAGGTCCTAAAGAACATGGCCCGAACCCACCACCACTTTTTTAATCTTATGCCCTCCATGGAAGACTGCTAGTGAGGCAGCACCGACTGACTATGAAGGAGGACGTGCGCCAACGCACTCTGCCAGAGGAGGCCGCAGCACAGAGCGGCTGGTCGCGGAGGTGGTGTGGTGCACCATCACGCGTCGCCGATGAGCAAAGGGCCACTGCTCGTCATTTGTGGTGAATAGAGGAGGTGGTTGGCACGATGGACGGCTTCGGAAAGGGAGGCGGCGCGACCACCATGTCGCTGGTGAGTGGGAGGCGTCGTGACCAGTGTGCCGCTGATGAACAGAAGTCGCGGCTGAAGCCGTGGTGGAGTCCAAACTCACACCTCTGGCAGGTTCCGCAGTGACCAAGTAGCGCCACCGATTCGCAAACTGAACGACCTATGGGCTGTTCCGAAGTTTGGGATACCGGGGGGTCACACCCCTCGTGCCAGCTACGGAGGACCCCACAGCAGGCCGCACTCCCCCTCAGAATGGACCGCGCCCTACCTCACGTCGGGCCACGCTACCCCACCCCCTCAGACAGGACCGCACTGTCACGACCCATCCTCGGGGCCCGTGCCGTGACTACCCCAAGTCCGCCTTCCATAGACCAGGGGCTGGCGACTAGCACCAAAGGTGTAAATCCTGATAACTGGGAAGACATTGCCTTTATAAAAGTAACAGAACACCAAAGAGTCCAAGCAGAAGTAAAAGACCAAGTACAAAAAGGAAGTGCTGAAAAGTAAATGGGCCAAAATACAAACTCAATCGAAAGTACAGCTACAACTAAAAGAAAGTACAAAAAAGACAACAGCTGGAAGAAAGGAAGCATCTCCGGGGTTGTCCTCCTTGGATCCTACCTGAGTGGTAGGTACAGATAGCGCAGCTCCGGGATCGTCCACCACGGATCCTACCTGAAGGGTAGGTATAGATATCCTCTACAACGCTCTCGCCCGTCAACCTCCTCTGAGCATCACCTCGTCATGAAGCCCACCACCGGATACTGTCTCGTCATGAGGTCCACCTCCGGGTACCATCCAGTCCTCAAACACTCGGCCTCTATCTGTGTTGTCCGTCGTCTGCAACCAACACAACGAGGTGCGGGCATAGCCCGTGCAGGGGTGAGTATAACAATACTCATTAGGGACCCTGAGACGCTCAAGGTCTCACTAAATCCAACAAGGATAACCACAAAGAAGATCTCAACAGATAACCTCTACTTAGGTACATGCCCATACATATACCCAAGTTATCAAGTAACCCATCTCAATCATGATGAAACACAAGGATTATAGACTCAGCTCAACCAGGATTTTATTCATGACATCGAAACCACTGCTGCTGGAGAACTCCTCATCCGTCGAGTACAAAGGGCCTACCACTGCAACCAAGCATGCTGAACTCCTCCTCTGTCGAGTACAGAGGGCCTGCCGCTACAACCAAGCATGTCGAACTCCTCCTCTGTCGAGTACAGAGGGCCTGCCGCTACAACCAAGTGTGACAGACTCCTTGGACTACTATAGTACTCCACTTGTCGAGTACTGTGGGCATGCTGATACAACCAAGCACTTCCCACCATGGGTCTGCTGCTACAACCAAGTGCTCCCCCTCATAGGTTCTAGAGGTACTCCTTCTGTTGAGTACTGCGGGTCTTCCGCTACAACCAAGCGCTCCTCCACTGTGGGTCTTCCACTACAACCAAGCGCTCCTCCGCCGTGGGTCTGCCGCTACAACCAAGCGCTCCCCCTCATAGCCTTTAGAGGTACTCCTTCTGTTGAGTACCGTGGGTCTACCGCTACTACCAAGCGCTCCTCCGCCATGGGTCTACCACTACAACCAAGCGCTCCCCACTAGGCTATCTGAAACACACCGAGTCGATAGATCAGCAGTCGTCAAGTCTCAGCCAGCTACTAGGTCTCTGCACTCTACTAGTTCGTCACTGGGAGGGTCCGCTCCACGAGCTACTAGTAGATACTCCAAGTATCAAAAGGTTCCATGAATAAGTATCTCAAAGTACCGCCTCATCATAGGGGTCTCAACACAACAGACGGTGCGTCAATTGGACGCACGGTCTATGAGTTATTAACCTTTTCGTCCCTGGGGCCCGGTTGGTTTCGTGTGCGAACCAACCCGGACGTATCTTGATTGTACCCCAAACTCTCATAAGGTATTCTCATAGGGACCTTTTCTCAACGTGATCACCAACACTGCTGACGGTTTGTCAAACGGACATACGGTCTGAAAGTTATCAGGCTTTCCGTTCTAGGGGCCCGGTTGGATTTCAAGTACAATCCAACCCGGCCATTATCCAAATACATCCAAAACTCATGATAAGTATGCCAAAAGTTCCGTCTCATCAAGAGGAATCCAACAAAGTCGACATCATGTCAATCGGACGTCCGGAGCTCGAGATATAAGTGTTTCTGTTCCGAGGGCCCGGTTGGTTTCGTATACGAACCAACCCGGCCGAACCCAAATTACTCTGTAACCTTGAGTGTAGTATACCGAAACGACCGTCTCAATCCAAGAATTGCATCGCTGCTGACGGTTCATCGATCGGAGGTCCGCAGACCAAGTTATGGGAAAAAGACCGTAACAGTCCGGTATTAGGGGGTTCGGGCCCGGCCCGACCCGACCCGGGTCTAGGTCCAGCCTGCTTGGGCGCGGCCCGGCCCGGCCTGGCGGTCCGGCCGGGCGGCTTAGCTGTTTTGGCCGAGTGGTGTGGGGTGGCATGCTGCCCCCCGCCAGCATGTAACCGAGGCCCCATGGGGTGCCACTCCTAGTCAACGGACGCGGCCGAGCGCCGCGTCCCACCTCCCTCGGACCCGCGTGGTCATGGGACCAGCGGTCTGCTATCTTTGCCAACGGCCCTCCCGGGACCGTTGCTTCACTGCGAGGACCTCACAATGCCCGTGCGGCCTGCTTCATCGTCGCCCGCCAATCCGCACACCAAGAACGAAGAGACGGTGGGTTTGGACTTGTTCGTTGGTCCGCACCCACCGCGTTAGCGGTTTAAAAAGGATTTCGAAAAATTTTAAACATAAGACGAGGGTATAAATCACAAAGATTTAATTGAATAAAAACCCCTACCTCAAGCGACGTCGAGCGAGGGTTCATCGCAGAATTGCACGTCACAGAAGAAGGCGTCGCGGAAGGGGGATCATCGCATCGCGGAGAAAGTATTCGTCGGCGTCACGTCGTCGATCTCCAAGGATCCGGCGTTCTTTTCAACCTTCGTTGGAGGTCTTCATTCTTCACGTTCTTCACGTTCTCCGCGTTCTTCGCTTTCTTCGCGTTCTTCGCGTTCTTCGCGTTCTTCGTCGAGGAGGAAGAACTTCAAGAACCTGGGAGAATTCTCCCTAGCCTCTCAACACAACAAGACTAAATAAAAAAATAAGTGGTGTCTTATTTTATTTACACACAAACCAATTCTTGAAATTCAAAAAGAAAAGAAACGATCAATTAATTGAGGAGTTTAAAACTTCCCAATTAATGAGGCGTTTAATATCCAGATTAAACGCAAGAGTTGACTTCATTAAAAAGGGGGGTGCGGGTGCGTTACTTAAGAAGAAAAGAAACAGTGGGGCTCGTGTGGGCCCCACCTCACAAATATTCTACCAAGTGGGTAGGATATTTTGGGTCCCACATCATCCACTTAACATAGGTTAAGCGACTTAAAACAAAATAAATTGGTCGCACCATTTTATTTTATTCATTTACTTAACCCGAAAAAATTAAAAAAAACCACACCTGAGCAAACACAACTCCAAAAAAGGTGTTCCTAAGAAATTACCAGTGCTGCGAATCCATTAGTGCCCTCGGAATTCGATTCCGAGCACCGGTTCAAAAGTTAGAAAAAACCCGCTCGTTCGTTCACTGAACGTACCCGAGCTAAACTTCAGAAAATGATTCCGGTCACACCGGGCCTCGGAATCAGGTGCCGTCAGAAACTGCATTCTTGTAAAATTACAAAGAAAATTAAGAAAAAAAATCCCTTAAATTTTTACGGGTATTTACATTACTCCCACCTCAGGGATTTATGTCCTCGTAAAGCTTTAAAACAAACTAGGGTTATAAAAGCGGTACTGAGCACGCATCTGAGCCTTCTGCTCCCATGCGCTCACCTAGAGGTTCCCGTACTGCTAGTGAAAGCGCACCCAAGGAATCAACCTGTCCTCATAGGACCCACTCCTGTCGTTCCTCGATCCCCACTGTAACCTCTGTGAGGGTCACCCCATCGCCCAAGTCCAGCTCATCATGGTCGATGAAAAGCGAAGGGTCGAGCTCGTATCTCCTTAGTTGAGATACCTGGAAGTCGTCGTGCACCTGGTGCAACTGAGGTGGGTGGGTCAAGCGGTAAAACACCTCGCCTACCCTGTTGAGGACCTAGAAAGTTCCATTGAACCTCGGAGATAACTTGTCACCTCGGCCACATCTCCGTATCTCACGTCGAGGTGAGACCCGTATGGAAACGTGGTCGCCAACCTCAAACTCTAGTGGTATCCACCCCCTGTCAGCACAAGAATTTTTCCGGCTCGGAGATGTCCTCATCCGCTCTTGGATGACTTGGACCCTTCGGGTCCTACAAGAGCTACTGAGATTTCCTCTTTTCCTATAAGAGAAATCTGGTCTCATCCCCTGGATGAACCACTTTCTTCGCCTAATACAGTCAATCTCGACATGGATGATACTAATCCATACCAAGGATGACGTAGTAAGGCCTCGACGCTACTACCAAGAGATCCAACCGTTACTCTCACCTCCAAGGGTTGAGTCACACTGTCGGCATCAGTGTGTGGTCACTGGGTCTCCTCCAGTAGGTATCTCAAAGTGAGGTTTAAGTCAACAGTTTTTAAACCAGAACCTCTTAGTAACAACATAAAGAGGGGACAGGAAGGTAAATGCCACAAGAAAGGTGTCGTTTATTACTGCAGCTCAAAGTACAAAGACACAAAGCATCTACAAACAAACATCAACAGAGCTAGAAGTAACATGAACAAAAGTCTCCAGGTCTGGAGCTAGTCCCGCTCCTGTCCATCTGCTCCCGGAGCTCCATGATCGTAGGCCTCAGCTGCCTGAAGCTGAGCTCTCCCACGTCCACATGTTCCCTTCGGTCGGGGTGGACCTCCTGGTGGTGGTGGTGGCAACACCTCGAAGTGTCATCCACCTCCAGCTGCACGGCCAACTCTCCTGCAACGGTCTCCTACTCCATGTGGTCCGCCTCGATCGAACCTCTGCCTCTTCCAGGGAGGTCCTTCGTTCATCTGTTGGTCATCTGTATGGTGGGTCAGATAGTCACGAGCCATGTGACCAACCCCGCCGCAGGAGTAACACTGTCTGCGCATGGTAAGTTGTTCTCCACCCCGGGTGCCTCGCACAAACGATCATGTGTCATACAGTCGACCACCTGTAGGTCTAGTCCTCTTGGACCTCTGCGTCATCTGTCTACTGCCTGATGCAGAAGACTCTGCCGCATGCCGGCTAGTGGTGGGTCCTGTTGCTGGAGACTGCTCAGTAAGGAAACTCTACACTAAGAGGGCTCGCTCCAACACCCCTGTCTATGTCGGAAAGTTGTGAGAAACAACTGAAGCTCTGATCTCTCGCCCGAGCCCCTACTCGAAGGTTCGGGCCCTGAAGAATGGATCCCTTACCATGTCTGTGGAATAGCGCGAGAGGTCGGTAAAACTCGCCGCGTATTGGGCTACTATCATGTTTCCCTGCCACAGCTGTAGCATCTCCTGGATGCGCACCGCTCAGAGGGTGGCTGGGATGAACTCTGAGCGAAAAAGGCTCTCAAAGTCCGTCCAAAGGAGAGATGCCTCATCGTGCACCTGGAGCATCAAGCTCCACCATCTGACTACTACCGCGTGCAGGAGGCTCGCTGTAAGGACCACCATAAGGTCAGCTGGTGTCCCTACCAAACGAAAAACTCATACAACTGCCTCCATCCAATCCTCGGCTGCCTGAGGGTTCGTCTCCCCATGGAACCTGGGCGGTTGCTGATGTTGAAACTCGTGCAGTGCACTAAGGTGACGTGCACCGTCAGTGGCTGGGGCTGGTAGCATCGGTGACTCAGCGGGTAGAGGTACCACTGGTGCCTCTTCTGTCAAAGGGCCCTGTACCGAGGCCTCGTCGCTTGGTGGGTTGTCGTCCCACACAATGCTCGGAACCCTAGCTAGCTGTCGTCGTGGGGCCATCCGGAAAGAGACAGGTGTGCCACGGTCAGAACAGAATACCTGGTGAGATGACACAAAGTAATCATAGAGAAAACTTGAAACACACATGCAATCAATGTTTTCGTGCATTAAGTCAGAAATCAGAAGTCAGGGTCCTGGTGTACAGATATGTCGGCCGCCACACCAGCACTGCACTCCCTGGACTGATAACCGCACTCAATAGTCTCAACACTATTGATTCACATAGAAAAAGATCAGAGTCCTGAGTTCTATGGTAGAACCGAACTCCTCTGATACCAATTTGTCACAACCCATCCTCGGGGCCCATGCCGTGACTACCCCAAGCCCACCTTCCATAGGCCAAGGGCTGGCGACTAGCACCAAAGGTGTAAATCCTGATAACTGGGAAGGAATTGCCTTTATAGAAGTAACAGAACACCACAGAGTCCAAGCGGAAGTAAAACACCAAGTACAAAAAGGAAGTGCTGAAAAGTAAATGGGCCAGAATACAAACCCAATCGAAAGTACAGCTACAACTGAAAGAAAGTACAACAAATAAAACAGATGGAAGAAAGGAATAAGCTCATGGGTCGTCCTCCTCGGATCCTACCTGAAGGGTAGGTACATATAGCGTAGCTCTTGGATCATCCACCACGGATCCTACCTGAAGGGTAGGTACAGATAGCCTCTACAACGATCTCGCCCGTCAACCTCCTCCGAGCATCGCCTCATCGTGAAGTCCACCACCATATATTGTCTCGTCGTGAGGTCCACCTCCGGGTACCATCCAGTCCTCGAACACTCGGCCTCTGTCTGCGCTGTCCGTCGTCTGCAACCAACACAACGAGGTGTGGGCATAGCCCGTGCAGGGGTGAGTATAATGATACTCAGTAGGGACCCCGAGACCCTCAAGGTCTCACTAAATCCAACATGGATAACCACAAAGAATATCTCAACAGATAACCTCTACTTAGGTACATGCCCATACATATACCCAAGTTATCAAGTAACCCATCTCAATCATGAGGAAACACAAGGATTATAAACTCAGCTCAACCAGGATTTTATTCATGAAATCGAAACCACGGCTGCGGGATAACTCCTCCTCCATCGAGTACAGAGGGCCTGCCACTGCAACCAAGCACGCCAAACTCCTCCTCTGTCGAGTACATAGGGCCTATTTCTCCAACCAAGTGCGCTGAACTCCTCCTCTGTCGAGTACAGAGGGCATGCCGCTACAACCAAGCACGCCGGACTCCTTGGACTGCTGTAGTACTCCACCTGTCGAGTATTGTGGGCCTACTGCTACAACCAAGCGCTTCCCACCATGGGTCTACCACTACAACCAAGCGATCCCCCTCATAGGTTTCAGAGGTACTCCTTATGTTGAGTACTGCGGGTCTGCTGCTACAACCAAGCGCTCCTCCGGCGTGGGTCTGCCGCTACAACCAAAATCTCCTCCACCGTGGGTCTTCCACTACAACCAAGCACTCCCCCTCATAGCCTCCACAGGTACTCCTTCTATTGAGTATCACGGGTCTGCCGCTACTACCAAGTGTTCCACCGCCGTGGGTATGCCGCTACAACCAAGCGCTCCCCACGGGGCTATCTGAAACACACCGAGTCGATAGATCAGCAGTCGTCAAGTCTCAGCCAGCTACTAGGTCTCTGCACTCTGCTAGATCATCACCGGGAGGGTCCGCTCCATGAGATACTGGTCAATACTCCAATTATCACAAGTTTACATTAAAAAGTATCTCAAAGTACCACCTCGTCATAGGGTTCTCAACACAACAGACGGCGTGTCAATCAGACGTCCGGTCTATGAGTTATTAGCCTTTTCGTCCCAGGGGCCCGGTTGGTTTTGTGTGAGAACCAACCCGGCCGTATCTCGACTGTACCCTGAACTCTCATAGGGTATGCTCATAGGGACCTTTTCTCGACGTGATCACCAACGCCACTGACGGTTCGTCAAACGGACGTCCAGTCTGAAAGTTATCAGCCTTTCCGTTCTAGGGGATCAGTTGGATTTTGGGTACAATCCAACCTGGCCATTATCCAACTGCATCCAAAACTCAGGCGAATCATGAAAAAAGTTCTGTCTCATCAAGAGGAATCCAACAAAGTCGACGTCATGTCAATCGGACATCCGGAGCTCGAGATATAAGTGTTTTCGCTCTAAGGGCCCGGTTGGTTTCGTATACGAACCAACCCGGCCGAACCCAAAGTACTCTGAAACCTTGAGTGTAGTATACCGAAAGGACCATCTCGATCCAAGGATCTCATCGCTGCTGACGGTGCATCGATCGGAGGTCCGCAGCCCAAGTTATGGGCAAAAGACCGTAACAGTCCGGTATTAGGGGGTTCGGGCCCGGTCCGACCCAACCCGGTACCCCCTGGGTTGGCCCGAACCGGGTCGACCCGACCCAGGTCCGGGTCCGGCCCGCTTGGGCGCGGCCCGGCCCGGCCTGGGCATGGCCCGACTTGGCGGTCCGGCCGGGCGGCTCGGCCGTTTCGGCCGGGCGGTGCAGGGTAGCACGCTGCCCCCCGCCAGCATGTAACTGCGACCCCATGGGGGGCCGCTCCTAGTCAACGGATGCGGTGGAGCGCCGCATCCCACCTCCCTTGGTCTCATGCGGTTGTGGGACCAGCGGCCTTCCATCTTCGCCAACGGCCCTTTCGGGACCGGTCCTTCACTGCGAGGACCTCACAACGCTCGTGCGGCCTACTTCATCATTGCCCGCCAATCCGCACACCAAGAACGAAGAGACGGTGGGTTCGGACTTGTTCGTTGGTCCGTACCCACCGCTTTAGCAATTTAAAAAGTCTTTCGAAAAATTTTAAACATAAGCCGAGGGTATAAATCACAAAGATTTAATTGAATCAAAACCCCTACCTCAAGCGTCGTCGAGCGAGGGTTCGTCACGGAATTGCACGTCACGGAAGAAGGCGTCGCGGAAGGGGGATCATCACGTCGCGGAGAATGTATTCGTCGGCGTCGCGTCTTCAATATCTGAGGATCTGGCGTTCTTTTCGTCCTTTGTTGGAGGTCGGCATTCTTCACATTCTTCGCGTTCTCCGCGTTCTTCGCGTTCTTCGCGTTCTTCGTCGAGGAGGAAGAACTTCAAGAACCTGGGCGAATTCTCCCTAGCCTCTCAACACAACAAGACTAACTAAAAAAATAAGTGGTGTATTATTTTATCTACACACAAACCAACTCATTAAATTCAAAAAGAAAAGAAACGATCAATTAATTGAGGAGTTTAAAACCGCCCAATTAATGAGGCGTTTAATATCCAGATTAAACACAAGAGTTGACTTCATTAAAAAGGGGGTGCGGGTGCGTTACTTAAGAAGAAAAGAAACGGTGGGGATCATGTGGTCCCCACCTCACAAATATCCTACCAAGTGGTTAGGATATTGTGGGTCCCACATCATCCACTTAACATTGGTTAAGTGACTTAAAATAAAATAAATTGGTCGCACCATTTTATTTTATTCATTTACTTAACCCAAAAAAATTAAAAAAAACCACACCCGAGCAAATGCAACTCTGGAAAAGGTGTTCCTAAGCAATTACCAGCACTGCGAATCCATCGGTTCCCTCAGAATTTGATTCCGATCACCGGTTCAAAATTTAGAAAAAACCCGCTCGTTCGTTCACTGAACGTACCCGAGCTAAACTTCAGAAAATGATTCTGGGCACACCGGGCCTCGGAATCAGGTGCCGTTAGAAACTGAGTTCTTGTAAAATTACAAAGAAAATTATGAAAAAAAATTCCCTTGAATTTTTACGGGTCTTTACACGCGCCCCACCTCGGGTCGGGTTGCACTCCCCCTCGGACTGGGTCTCTGCCCTACCGGGCCACCGCCCTAGCGGGTCACCTCCCTAGCGGGCCTCCACCTTTGCGGGCCAGGTCTCCCCTTTGTAGGCCACCCTATATGGGTCGGGTCTCCCTTTTCAAGCTTCCCATATTGAGGGCCAAGCCAGACCTGGGCCCAACGGGCCGAGTCCGCCGTGGCCCAGCACAGACTGGGTCAGTCCGACAGGGTTGGACCAGATCCAACTGGGCCCAGAAACTTTTAAAGGGCCATAACTTGGGAACCGAGCATCCGTTTGACAAACCATCTTTGTCTATGGGACCCTTGGATCGAGACTATGCTTTTTGGTATACTCCACTTGAGTTTTGGAGACATTTGGAGTACATCCGGGTTGGAACGAACCCGAATCCAACTGGGTCCCTAGAGTTAAAATGCTTATAACTCACAGATTGGGCATCCGATTGACGCGCCTTCTATCACGTTGGAACCCTTAAAACAAGGTTTTTCTTTGGGTTACTCCTTTTTGAAGATTATTGGCGTTCTAGGTATGACTGATATCTAGAGTGACAGACTCTATGGAACTTGAGCACATCGGGTGTGAGGAATCCATTGGCTGGAAGTGAGGCGGAGGTTGGAGACAGATCATACGGAGGTTAGTACCAAATGATCATGTGTGGGTCAGCACCTAGAAGTCCTATTTGGATTAGCACCTAGTAGTCCTGTTTGTATCAGAACCTAGCGATCCTGTGTGGATCAGCACCTCATGACCCGATGAGGACCAGCCTTAGAGCGGCCCGTTGTGGTTCAACGATATACCGATCCTGGGTGGATCAGATCCTATGTAGGTAATTGCAGGGGTTAGTTACCTATAAATCCTATGTGGGTCAGAATCCATATGGTCAGTAGTAGTGCCACTTGATAGAATAAGATGATCTAGTTTTGCGACTAATCATTGGTACTTTTATACTTCGCTGAAAACCTGGTTTGAGCTAAGACTCTTTTTGAGTTGTGTTTATTGATTTTTGTTTTGTGATTGGGATCATGCTTTGTGGTTTTCCTTTGTGGAATTCTGAGAGAACTTTGGGGGACTCAGGGTCCCTACTGAGTATTGTTATACTCACCCCTACATGGGCTTTTCCCATACCTTTTTGTGTCTTGTGCAGACGACGAGCAGTTGGGTAGAGGTTGAGGGAGTTGGGACTAGGCAGTACGCGGAGGAGATGGGTGGATGTGGAGTGTTGTGGAGGATTTTTGTACCTACCCTTCAGGTAGGATCCTCAGAGGATGACCCTGGAGCTATTTTCTCTTTTCAATTGTACTTGTACCTTTTAGTTGGGCTTATATTTTGGCCCCTTTACTTTTAGTACACTTTTACTACAGTAGTTTACTTCACAGTTGCTTCTTGTTTCATTCTAATCTGTGTGTTTATACAGGTTTAAAGGAAATGTCTTCCCGTTTTAGGGATATGCCTTTCCAGTTCTAGTCACCATCCCCTGGCCTATGGAAGGCGGCCTTGGGGTATTCATGGCATGGGCCTCGGGGGACGGGTCATGGAATTTTAAGTGCCTAATATAATGCATGAAATGCAGCTTCCTTTCCATACCAGACCAAGGATAAAATTCTGTAAAGTCCATAAATCATAAGCAATGGAAATTAAAAATAGTCGCTCTAGGTGAAATCATATCATATGTAATGGAAAACAACATGAACAGTAATCCCTACCCTATCCACTTAGTCATTTCTCATATGTGGGGTGATCAGTCCCTGGCACGGCTATTAACCAAGTCCCAAAACATTCCTAGTATCTTGTCTACCATCCCAAAATAGAAATATAAAGGAAATTAAACAACCTCTAATACCACTTTGTAACTTCTTGAACCGGCTTACCATCGAACTGGTATCTAGATTGGTGGATCACATGGCCTCAAGCATGTATCCTCGTACGCTGAAGGCTGTCGAATAGTAGCGAGGGTATAAATAGGTGATAGTGGGGAGACTATACCATCTTATCAGAGATTCATAGTGGTATAACAAAAAAAATAACAATCAATATAGGAAGAAATAATACTTAAATGATAAATCAATGAAAGACAGATTTGATATAACTGAGCAAAAGTGGCCAAATCCAATTTATACAATAGATGAATGCATGACATGGTAAAGTTCCAAAATTGAAATCAGTAAACAATACATCATGATACAATATAGGAATCAGATAAAGAAAAGACAACAAGCCCCATGGGAAATCTCCATGAGCATCCCAAGCTCCAGCTCATTCCTTTTATCCTAACTCTCAGGTACAAGAATACAACAATAAACCTAGTTCCTAAAAATATAAGGTCTACTCGGGTACCAAGGGTACCCAAGCAAGGTTTGGTATGAGATATCAGTAGGTTGGCACCCATGGTGTCAAGCCCAATCCAATGGAATATAAATTGGATAGTGTGTAGGTGTGGAGAATTTAATAAGTGGAACTACATTTATAAATAACACTTGTCTAGGCTCCTAAGGGACACCTGAAAACTATACCAACTTCTGCTCTTTGTTGGAATAATATTCTGATCATGTCACGATATATATATATATATATATATATATATATATATTATTTTTTATGGGGTAAGAATGTATCCCATATATACATGTATATAGAGTTTGTAACTAGTTTGGGGTAAGCATGCCTCCCACCCATACATATATAATAAGATGTCATGGGTTAAGAATGTATCCCATCCATAAATAGAAGAAAACTGGAATGTGGTAATAATTCCTACCATCCATAATCATTTATATACTAGCATGGGTTCAAAATACCTCCAATCCATATATGTATAAAGGTTATAACTAGCATGGGGTAAGCATGCCTCCCACCCATACATATATAATAAGATGGAATGGAGTAAGAATGCCTCCCCTCTATAATCATTTACAATACTAGAATGGGGTAAGAATTCCTCCCATCCATTATGTTTATAATACTATCATGTGGTAAGAATTCCTCCCTTACATAACTTTTACAATACTGGAATGGGGTAATAATGCCTCCCATTTATAACATTTATAATTCTATCATGGGGTAAGAATGTCTCCCATCCATAATGTTTAAAATACTTATACTTAAGTAAAAAAAAACCTATGAATTTAAATTGAAACATTAACTTGGGATTGGTCACATTCAAATCATTACATGAGAAAAATACCTCTCATGTAAGTCATTAGTCATTTCTACATTCATAATTTAATAAATATGACATGACCTCTTATGTTTCAAACTAAGATAGGGTCAATTTCATTCAAAACATTGAAACTCATGTCAAAAAGATTATAAAGTATAATAAAGGGCATGGTATTACCATCCCTTGGGGTTAATCAATTTAATATCATTTAAATTTTTTATACCAAAACAAGCCAAAACCACTATTGAAACTCAAGGACAACGATAAGTACCATGTTTAATTTATATGTATATATATATACGATGTCTTTATCTTACATAATACATCCTATACTGACCATTTACCTTAACCAATTAATTTAAATCCTTAATATATGGAAACTACATTTCAAGGGCTCAAGTGTAGAGAATATGTGTTACGATAACAAAGAATTTTCCCACTTGGAAAAATGAAAAAATAAACTACAAGCACCAAAACATGTCATTTATCAATTATAACTCAATAATAAAGATAATATCAAGGAAATAAGTCATACAGGTATAAAAGTATATCACTAAATTTTTATCTTGAAGGCAGTGTGCCTCCATTAGGGGGGTTTTATTATAAAATCACGACTTATCAAAAAAATCATGTTTCATCATTTCATTCAAGGTTCGTGGTTCAATTTATCAAAAGGAATTATAATTCAAATTAATTAAAGTAGCGCATGAATTTAATGGGCATGGAAAGGGACCCTACCTTAGGGCGCAACCAAATCGAACATTTCATCTCTTGAAACTTTATAACTAGAAACTGCTACTCCCCCACTAAGCATATGCACTTTCACATACATATAAGGACACCTATCCCCTAAGCACATATCTTCATGTCCATGAACATGTGCAAGGAGATCCTTACATATATACTTATATGCATATATCAGTCTCCACTCACCTACATATGAATTTTCATATATATAAATAGGCACACCTATCCCCATACATGTATATTCACTACCATGGATCAATAACACATAATGGGGGAACCTATATATATACTTTCCTTGCATGCGCAGGCAAGTCTCCTTAGACCTGGAAACTTAAAACCAGACGATAGTGTCCAATGCACCAAAATGTTGGATGCGATCAAAATAAAACTCATCTACCTCACCCTTGGAGGAAGATTATAGAATAAGAACCCAAGGTTTCTATGGAATCCTTCACACACCCTTGGCAGATCATGTGAATAATTGTAAGGAACCAACAATCAAAGAGGGTTCTAGGAGAGGAGGTCATCGCGTGTCGAAGGGGAACCCCCCTGGGGGTGCATCACGTATGAGATGGGACAATGAGGGATATTTTTATTTTTATATTTACTTTATTATAATTTAATTTAAATTAATTAAATTTTAAAATAGGGTCTCAGAGCACAGTTTAGGCCGCCCGGTTTATCAAACTTTGTGCCACCTGTGCGCCCCTTTACTAGGAACCAAGGCACCCCGCACGGCTTGGCCCGCATGGTTTAAAAACTATACACCAACTGTGCGGTGAATATTTTTTATCTATTATTCAATTATACTAAGAATACAGGTTAGGTGCATGGTTTTTAAATTGTATGTAGCCCGTTCTCACCTCCATTTCCCCCTTGAACAAGGCTGCACAGTTTCCTGCAGTGGTCTACACAATTTCAGACAAATTTTGCACCCTTTACATATTTTTAAAACCATGATTTTTCAGTTTTGGTGATACAGAAACTCCTCAAGACCTCCAGGAAACTCCATAGTCCTTCACCCAAGTCCAAAAACAACACTTATAAGTGTTCCAACTCTTAGAACTCCATTCTGAAGCCCAATTTTAAAAATGACTCATTCGATAATTGAAAAGGTTCAAAAACCTTCATATTGTTGTCTAGTTAAAAACACAGATCATTACAATATGATAGAGAAGGTTCAAAACATTTTTCATCATACGAAATCCACAAAACGTCAAAATAAAATTTATACATACAATCATCAAGTAGACCTAGAGCTTGAAATCAGAGATAAAGTGTTCCTTCATACATCACTATAACATATTTTTACTTGATTTTAGGTACTTGTCGACCCTTTATTTAATAATACTTTGATTTGAACTTGTTATAAGGGTTTTTTGGTTACTTTATATAATTTTTTTAAGTTTTTTGGATTATGAATGGTTGGTGCATGGTTAGGGAAAACCGTGTGGTTTGGCCTAGTAAATCGTGTGGCCTATGTTGGTGCTCTGGATGGGGGCACAGAGTTTGTCCAAACCATGTATCCACCCCCTCTAAATAATCCACCCTTGGATAGATGGGTATTTCATGTTTGTTGCATTATTAGTTTAACTATTCTTCCAAACCATGAACGCATTCCAAAATCACAGTAAGGGTGCATGGTTACTACTAACCATGTGGCCCAACCAAGAAACCAGGTGCATGGGTTTTTAATCCCCAAAAAAAATCCCAAGACCCTTAGTTTAACCCATAATCACCTCTATTAGACCCTAATCAATTTCCAGGGATTTTAGAGGCTCTCTAAAGGATTACTTGACTCCTCTAACCTCTTATCTTCTGAATCTAATAACTGGTGGAAGATATTGATCCCTCTTCAGTATGTGGTTTCTCCCTTGGTTTGGGTTTTTGTCTCCATTATTTATATCCCTTCTGAGAGTAGTGAATCCTCATTTTTTTGATATATTGTATCTTTTTTTTAGATCTTGACTTTAGGGTTTGATCCTTGATCCACTTCACCTTCATTATCTATTGGGGTTTCTCATTGTGGGACATGATTTTTTTGATTGTTTCATTAAAGTTATGTGGATCCATAATGATTTAACCTAAAATTAAAACACTAAATTTCTTGATTGAAATTAAATTATTTTTCAATTGATTTAAAAAACCATTATTTGAGATAATTTTATGTTTTATTTAAAAATTTAATAGAGATTATAAAAATACCCAATTTCAATGGCATTGAAATTATTGGGTAGATTTTGAAAAAAAATGATTCCTTTAAATGATAAGTGATTTAATGAAATTATTTGATATTTATTCTTGATAAAATTAGATTAAAATGAGAGATGATTTGAAAGGAATGAACATATTGAAAACCTATGATTTGGTTTTGAAATTAAAAGGGAATATTGAACTTGAAATTGGTAAATTGAACCATGAATGATTAATTGATTTGAAATGATTTATTATTTGATTTATTGACAAATATGTGATCTTGAGTAACTAGTGGATGATTAGGATAATCGTGATAGGACTCTGACTCCCTAGAAATTTATTGATGCTGAAAACTCTAATAACACCTAGTTTGGTATGATTGTCCCTAATGGGATGTTGATTGATTAGTCCTATTGGGATGAGACATAGGAACATGTACACACATACTTGAGTTGTGATTTATGATTGAGTAGTATGAATATCTGAGAGCTAGGAACTAACATAACTTAAGGAATATGACCATGGTTCTTTGTTTTGTTTTACTTGGAGATGCATTCCATTATTTAAAGAACAAATTTATTCATGCCAGTTGATTTAAATATAATTTTTATATAAAATGTTCATTTAATACAATTTTGATATATCTTACATCTACTTGATTTGGAAGAATGTTTTGGATTGAAATATGTAAATTATATTATATTATTTTTTTCATTTAAATTGATACCATAAATGGTTTAATTATTATAGAATTGATTATGGAACACTTGGTGAGACCCTACAGGGATATTTATCTCTATCCTTACCTTCTCCTTTGGTAATTTATAGATTTTTTTATTCCAAGTACAAGTAAAAGGAAATAAACACTTATAGGTGGTGAGTGTATTGATTCGTGGGACTCTAGAGTGAGTTTGGAGATTGGTGGAGCTATGGTCTTCTTATTACATAGAGATTGGAAGGATTTTCCTTTATGGATGTTTTGTTGTACTTTGGTTTATGTTCTACCTTGGGATGTTTATCTATAGTATTGTGGTACTTTTCTCCTTGATTAGTGTGTGGAATTCCAAATAGTTATTATTTTTTATATTGTTCTATCTTGATGGTTTTTTGGTGGAAAAACTATTCCCTTTAATGTTCAATATGATGAAAGATGATAGTCACCCACCTGTGGGGATTGGGAATGCCCTTTGGGCTATGTTAGGGATAGATAGAGTATTAGTGTACTAAGGTATTCAATCTGGTTCATAAAAAAATGGAATCAAAGGAGGTTGAGTGTCTTTCCTTGATTTTTTTATATGGTTTGGGATATCCTGGTAGACAGGATGTAGGATTTTCAGGACTTAAGGGGTATTTATGACCGAGTGCTTGGATATCTCTCATAGTAGTGATCCTTAAGTCACCATGGGTGTTTTGGAAAAGTTTTCTTGATGAATAAATTATTCTTATTCTAGTACTTCTCTAAAATTGGTCTAAGTATCTTGAAATACCATAAGTTTGAACTTTGCTTAATGGAATTTATGCTCGTGTATCTCATGAACATGTTGATGAGCTGAATATTCTTGATAATGTCTTCATGTTTCCTATTGATGTGGTATAGCACCATGCCTCCAAAAATATGTTTTAACAATCCATGGGAGGAAATTTTTGGTGAACCAAAGTAAGAAAATACTCAAATTGAACAAAATCTTGTTGAGATAGTGGTGCGTATTGTCTAAACTCTGGGATTGGTACCTGAACCCATTCACATTAAAATTTTCATAGTAGAACCTCAAAGGTATGAAACATGAGATCATTATCAAGAGTTTATTTGACAGAAACCACCAGATTTACAAGGCTTGAATGACCCTCAAGAAGCTGAGGATTGATTGAAAAAGATTGAGATACTTCTTGAGTTCATGGAAATGCCTGATTTAATAAAGGTGAAGTGTGTTACCTTTAAACTTGAAGAGTGTATAAAAAGATAGTGGTATTTGAGGGTTATAATGAAGAAATGTGAGGGATTATAGTGGAAATACTTCAAAAGTATCTTCACATAGTAGTTATATACAGAATCTATGGTCTTGGGTAAGTTTATGAAGTTTTTCAGTATCTATAAGAGTGACAAGATCATGACTTGGTATGCAAACATCTTTGATAAACTTGTTCAGTTTTTCCCTGAGGTAGAAAAAAATGAAAAGTGGAAGGCTCAAATATTAAGATAGTTTTTTGGCCTAATATCCAATCATATGTTTTTATATTGAATCTCACTTATTATGCAGATGTTCTAAATAGATCATTTATGGATGAGCTTGGCTTGGATGGTATGTCAGGGATGACTGGAGTTTCTCTTACTCCTAGTAGAAGTTTGGTTATTTCCTTTAAAGGTTATAGGTAGTTTGATGAGCATCATAGAGGTTTTAGATAAAAGGAATCATTCATCCCTTCTGTGGTGTCTAGAAGAGACCCATTGAATTAATTATAGTATAGAAAAGTATGTCATTCTAAGTAGGTTTTCACTAATCCACCCAAGATATGTGGTTCATGTGGAAGCTCATGCCACCTATAGAATCTTTTTCATATATTTTATACCTTGTACAATGTTATGGTATCATAAACACCAAAAGGTTTTTGTGTTTCAGATGGATTATTCAATAACTAAGGGGTTCTATCCATAAGTACCCAAAATAAAGATTCTTCACATGCATCTAGAGTAGTTGATAAAGGTATAGATATAGTGATAGGTACCATCACTGTAGCTTCATCATTAGTGATTTATTTATTTGATATTATTTCATCTCATTTGTTTGTATTGACTCATGTTATGGATTTTATAAACCTTTCTATGGAGCTTATGTATTATGTGATGGGTATCACTATACCCCTCAAAATGAAGAGAGAGTAGGGTCTCTAACAACCCTCTTGTGTTTTATCTATATCAAAAATTAAGCTCACTTGGAACTTTCTGGTTCTCAACATAAAATATATTGACATCATTCTAATGATGGATTGGATGATTGCTATTAAGGCTTGGATTGATTGTTATCTTCAAATGGTCTCCATAACTATTCCTGATGGGGTGTTCTATGTTTTTCAAGGATTATGGGACCTAAGGTCATGTATAGCCAAAATTTATTTTCCTAATTTGGGTAGGGTAATATCAATGATTTCTTTTGACTTGGAGTAATAATATTTTAGTGGTGACATCACACTAGTTATCATTGAGTTTCCCAACATTTTTCCTTATGACATTTCTAGTTTACCACCAGTAAGGGAAGTGCATTTCTCTATTGATTTGGTACCTAGTACTCAGCCATTGTCTATTCCTTCTTACCATATGGCACCAGCTAAATTGAAAGAGTTAAATATCCAGTTAGATGATTTGATAGAAAAAGTATTCATACACTTGATTATGTCACCATGGGTGGTTTCTATTCTTTTTGAAAACAAGGTTGATGGAATTCTTCAACTTTGTGTTAACTATCGAAAACTAAATTGATTTATGGTAAAGAATAAGTATCTATTGTCATGGATTGATGATCTATTTGAGAAATTAAAGGGGGAAAGTGGTTCTTGAATATTTCTCTTTGATTTGGTTACCATCAATTGAGAATTAAATAATATGACATCCCAAAGACCAGATTCAAGAGTAGGTATGGATATTATGAGTACATTTTATGGTTTTTGGTCCAACCAATGATCTTATAGTTTTTAGGTAATTGATGAATATGATATTATATGAGTGTCTAGATTCATTCATAGTGGTTTTTATGGATGAAATTTTGTTTTACTCCAAAACTAAAGAAGATAGTGTGTGTCATCTAAGAGTATTTTTGGAAATATTGATGGATTTTCAACTTTATACAAAGCATTCAAAATGTAATTTCTAGATTTGGGGAGTGAGGTTATTAGGAAACATGGTCTCAAAAAATGGGTTTTTATAAAATCTTGAGAATTTGAAGGTTCTTATAACATGGGAAAAATGTGCAATGTTTTTGAGATTTAGAGCTTATTCGGATTGACTCTTCTAGAGAATAGGTAGGGATATGTGGTCTTTTGTGACACATCTGGTTTGGGTTTGGGATACATTATAATTCAAGGTGATCATGTGATAGATTATAGTTATAGAAATCTTAGACCACATGAGAATAATTATTTGATCCATTATCTCGATCTCTCTTCCATGATGTATTCTTGTAATAATTTGTGGCATTACCTTTTTAGATAAAGTTTTATCATTTATTCTAACCAAAAAATCCTAAGTTATATATTCTATCAAAAATATTTGAACCTTTATTAGAATCATTGGGTGGAGTACCAAAAATCCTTTGATTTCAACATTTCTTATACCCCTTGTAAGTGGAATTTCATTGCTAATTATTTGAGCAGGAAACTTCCAAAACATACCATGAAAGAATCATCAAAAGAGTGGAATCTGATGGATCTATTTTCTCAGTTTCATTTGGTAGTTTTAGAGGCTGTTACAAAGATTGTTCTAAAAATGTTCAATTGACCTCCTATCTTCTCGAGATGATTCTTCAAAAATAGAATCTTGGTGATGAATTTTGTGTCATTAGGGGCCTCATTAGGGTGGAAAGAATATTTATTATTGGTCATTCTCCTTCAAGTGTGTCCTATGTTTCTGGAACTAGTATTTTTACATATGATAAAATCTATGATGGGGTGTCACATCCTTGATTTTATTTTAATGTATTTTCTCTTTTATTTTTGGTCTTATCTTTATTACATGTAATTCCTAAGAGTTTTTAAGAAAAATTTTGATTTTCAAGCTGGGAAGAAGGAGGAATACAATTAGTAGAAACCATGCACCAGCACAGTGGAAACTATGAACCATGGATAGTGGCACTATCCAGGTCACATAGTATAGCACACTGGAATGTGGCCCTTTATGGATAACAATGTGCCTAGGATAGTGGAACTATCTAAGGTTAAAGGCTAGGTGCACGCGCATACTACCCCTCAAAGAAAATCATGAGGTCAGTTTTCCACTTGAACAGAGGAGCCACATGGTTGGTGCACCATTTGGAAGATTGTGCGGCCAAACTGTGTGGCCTTCCAAAACAATAAAAATATTGAAATTCTAGTTTTTTACCTCCCCTATTTTAACCCCAAATCACCCCCAAATCACCCCCAAATCACCCCATTATAACTCCTCATCCCTAGGAATTTATCCCCCTTCCTCTCCCCTCCCTTGGGATATATTTTTTGCGGTTATTTTGGATTGTAATCTTCAAGTAACCTTCTCTTCTTCTCCTTTATTCTCCCTTCTTAGTCTCTTCTTCTTTCTATCTTAGGTTACCTTTATCCATTAAGGGTTTTGACCTAGGTTAGGCTTAATATTGATTTTTTGGGTCAAATATTGATGGTTATGGTGTTCTCTTACTTCCTTAGGGTCTATCCATGGTGTGGTTGGTGGTTTCCACCTGCATTTTTGAAGTTCTCAAGAAAGAGGTAGGTGGTTCCATTCTTTGAAATTATTTGATGAGTTTAAAATGATTTATTTGGTTCTAAATTAGATTTATATATTATTTTTGGGGTGTGAAACATGTTTTCCAAGGGTTTTAGTGTGCGTAAGGGTTTCATGATGTTTTTCCTATTGAAAATGGTTGTTTTTCATAGGTTTTTATATAGTTGGAAGTGTGATTGTGAAAATGGGATCTCATTTGAATGGGAATGAAATTGAGTATAATGTAATCATATATATCTAGGTAGGTAGAATAGGTATATTACATTAGGTGATTCAGTAGGGGTAGGGCTCAGTCTCCCTAATAGGATTATATAACAACACTAATTAAACATTTGTGTGATAGGGTTTGGTGGATCAAGCATGGAACTTTATATTTGGTAGATGTGATCACCGAGAGTATGATAATCCTAGGACCCCACTAACCCTAGTTCCTTAGGTATTTCATGTGGTTCTCATGATATGATTACCATTTATCTTGTTTTCATCTTTACTCTCCTATTTAATTTCAAATAATGTTTTATTTAAATTTTATCTTACTTTTATTAAAAATTAACATGTTAATTTTCCATCTAATATAATTAAATGGAATATCTATTGTTGGTTTACTATGATGAATTTGGCTCACACCCTACAGACACCCTCAATTGTATATAGGCCTTGCCATGTTTGAACTAGGTAAAATCAAGTCTCCCCATGGTGATGATGTTTGTTCGATGTGCTAGTGGTTTCTTTTGGAAGGTGTTGGTGGATGTGGCATGAGGGTGATAGCCCACATGTTTCATGGAGGCTAGTTGGTCCAGTTGGTACCCCTACACTATTTGGTATTTTGGATTTGGGTTGAAAGTTGTAAAATGTTTAACTAATGTTGTAGTAATCCTATTTGATCACTTGTATTATGAATGTTGGTTATGATATGTTGTATGATTCTTATGGATTTTTTATATATAATTTTTATTGAATAAATCATTCCCAAAGCTGTTAATTGATTCCTAGGTACTAGTTTCCATCCCATGGGGATCAGGAACTCCCTTAAGGCTATTCCACAGGCTAGTCTGGGTGTTAGGAAGGATGGAAGCATAACCTTGTTGAAGAAAAAATGGTATCAGAACATGTTTTTACCTTTATTTGGGTTATGATATTAGGTAGATTCTCTATATATAGGATCTAGGACTATCGGGGCTTGAGGTTTTGGTTATGAGTGTGGTGTCTGGCCAACACACCTCCTGATAAGCCTTGGGTCACTATCAGATGTTTGGGACTTGGTTTGACTCCTCTTACATGTGTAATGTACATGATGCAAACTATGCACAGACATTGATCCAGGGTGGAGTGGTTTGAATTTCTATTTTGGTTGTTTTGGTTTCATATTTATTTATGAAAGTGCTTGAAATTTATTATTGTTGAAAAAACAAATTGGTTAATGTATTGATGGTTTATTTGGTCTTGTTAATGGTTTAGTATCATTCCTCCTAGAATACTTCCTATATAATATTGGGAAGATGAGGAAGAGAATTCTCCCATGATCATAGATTAGTGGAAGTAGTGGTTTAGGATGTCTGAGCATTGTATCAAGGAGTGGGATCTGGTCCAGCTCATTATGGGGAAATTGAACCAGTTCTGGAAAAGGAAAAAGATCAGGAGATCCTTAAGAACAAACCTCCTTCCTTCTAGCATATCACAGATCCCCATGAAGATAAGGAGTGATTTTAAAATGTTGAGAGTATTTTTTTAGTTCCTAGAGACTCCTAAAGTCGTTAAAGTAAAGTATGATTCATTCATGTTGGAAGGACCTAGTCATGGATGGTGGGAATCAGTGGTCCAGATGATAAATCATGAGCGGGTGGGCTGGAAGAATTTCAAGGTTATCTTTAATGAATAATATTACCCTAATAATTTATCCCTCACCAAGACTCAGGAGTTTTTATATCTCCATCAGGGGGACCATACCGTGTTGTAATATGCCAATCATTTTGGAGGATTGATCTATTTATCACCTGAGGTAGTTTATAATGAGAAATTAAAGGATTGAAATTTTTAAATGGGGTTACGACTGAACATTCAGTCTAAATTTTCTTGTTTAAATTGAATATGTATGTTGAGTTAGTAGACTGATCATCAATGGTGGAAATTTATCATAATGGTAAGTACAGTTTATTTGAGTTAGTTTCATCAGAGGGATAAGGTAGTTATGGAATGTTTGAGAAGAAAAGAAATAACTACTAAAAAATAAACCTTTAATAGTGCTAGAAAAGGCATTTATCGGTGCTAAAAAAAGAACTAATAATCAAAGTGTGGTTAAAATCCTAAAAATTTTATCATGCTAAAAAATCATTATTAAAGTCCCCCTTTAATAGAATTAAAAAACCACTATTAAATGGGTCCTTTAAGAGTAGTAAAAAAGTGTTGATAAAGGCTTTGCTGATAAAGGGTATATAAAAAAATTCCCACCCCCCCCCCCTTATCAGTGCTTCCCCCACCCCTTTATCAGTTCTTTAGATAATCCCAGCCTCCTACACATGCCTCTGCCTCCAGCAAGTTTCAAACCTAAGACATCCTGTTTATACATCCATTGCCTTTACCACTACCCTATATTGTTTTGTTTTACATTTTATAATATATCTATATATTTATATATATTTTGTCAAATTTTTTCCCATATATTTATATATATGTTTATATGTAATTTTATATATTTTTTTATATAAATGTTTATATATTAATAAATATATTTTATTTTTAAATATTTTTAATTTATTAATTTATAAAATTAAATTTTTCATGTGTGAATATATAAAAAATATGTATATATTGTTATATATTTGATTTCAAATAAAATTTAGTTATAAAAAATGATAAAATTTAAATACCATAATATCAATATGAATATAATACTTAGGAATAAATTCAGTCCCCACTGAAAAAGGGCAAAAAGATCTTCATAAATGAGGATTAAAATCCATCAAAAGTTAAAAAAATTGGGGTACCCTGAATAAAAACACAGTTTTGGAGACCTTATAGGGATTTTTTGACCTTTTAAAAATAGTGAATAGGCTCCCCCAAGTCAAAATGATATAGATATCATCACAAGATTCGATTTGATATTTGGTATGTCTCAAACACACACTTGGATCAAAAGTTATGGTTGTTTGAAGTTTGAGTTACATTTTCAACTTATTTGGGATCTTATATTATTTTTTCAAATTTTTATCTTCAAATTGATATTAAATGACTTTTACTCGGTAATAATAAGAAAATTATTAATTATAAATATTTTTTAGTTATTTTATAAGTCATTTTTACTAAATATATTTTATTTAAAGTGTAAATGCCTATTTACCTTATCTAAAACATATTTCAAAAAATATATATTATATTTATATCAATATCAATATATTTATATATTCATACATTATTTATAATGAAATATATATATATATATATTTAATTATACTTTTATCTATGATTGTAAAAAAGTGTTGATAAAGGTCCCCCTTTAATGGTGTTTTTTTAGCACTGACAAAGGGGGTCTTTAACAGTGTTTTTAGCTAGCACTGTTAAATCCCTAGAACTGGATAAATCCAGATTTGTAGTAGTGAATTGTGAAGAGCATGAAAATAACGGAGGTGGTAGTTTGGGACACCCTTCCCGAACTCCTTTTTCTACGACTACTGGTGGTGGGTCAGTTGTGTGTAATTAGTGTGGAAGTCCAGAGAACATATGGCCAGCATGCCTAGTTCTTCCTAAACCCTACCATCAATGTGGGAACATAGGTCACTTGAAGAGGTTCTGTAAGAGTGGAACACTGATTTAGAGTGGTGTAGATTCCTTAGCCCACTAATAATTTCCATCTCAGTCTGGTGTATCAAGGGTTATGGGTTCTTGGATAGCCAGTCATGGTGGTAAGGCTATATCCACTTATGGGTAGAGTCAGCTCAAGGCAGATCCACTAGTAATTAATCATCCATAGGCATTAGAAGATCCTAAGCACATTCATGATATAGACCAGGAACTGGTTTAATCAATTATTGGGCCTACAATAGTATGAGGTATAATTTTTATTGCATTATCCATATTTGTTGTCTTATTTTATATGGGGCCTCTAACTGTTTTATTTATAGCCTTCTGGTGGAATTCTTGAAATTTCTAACTGAACTTATGTAGTATTCCATGGATTTGGTTACTCCACTTGGAAATAAGAGGGAACAAGGTTTTGGGTGTCCATCCTATGTTCTCACTCTGTCAAAGTTTGAATTAGAATTGGATCTCCTAGTTCTAGAAATGGACCACTTTGACATGATCCTTGATATGGATTGGATGATATTTTTTAGGGTGTACATTGATTGTTATCATCATCAAGTAACCTTTATGAAATCCAATGGGAGTACTCAGGTATTCCATGGTGAATAGGATTCCTAGTTAGGGTAAAATGGACCTCCACGTCCACAGCTAGGAAATTTTGTTTTCTAGGTTTCCTATCTTATGCTAGAGGATGGTGATAGAGGTTCCATGGATGAGTTAACTTCACTGGTGCATGAATTTCCATAGTTTTCGTTTTGTATTGTTTCTAAATGTTTCCTCTAGAGTTGTATTTGGAGTTTTTCATCGATTTGGAATTGATAAAATAGCTAATATCTATTCCCTAATATCATATTTCCCCCACTAAATTGATGGAGTTAAAGATATATTTGGCTTATTTTGAATCCAAAGGATTCATTTTCCCATGAATCTCACCTTGGTCCACCCCAATGCTATTTTCTAAAAAGGCTGATGGATCCCTCTCATTGTGCATTGATTACCGAAAGTTGAATAGTGTCACCATCAAGAATAAATATACCTTGACCCACATTTATGACCTCTTTGATCATCTTAAGGGGTTAAGGTGGTTTCTTAAAATTTAATTGTGCTTTAGGTATCACCATTTCAGAGTCAAAGAGGTAGACATTCCTAAGATAGCCTTCAAAAATAGGTATTAACACTTTGAGTATTTGTTCATGTCATTTGGGTTAAAAAAAGTCCCAGTGGTTTTCATGGAACTAATGAACTGGGTGTTCCATCGGTACCTCAACTCATTTGTCACCATGTATGTGGATGATATCCTGGTCTACTCCAGGACTGAGGAAGATCATGGGAAACACTTGAGGATCATGTTAGGCACTCTTTGATATCACTACCTTTATGCCAAACTCTCAAATTGTATCTTATAAATCCAATAAGTTACGTTTTTAGGCTACATTATCTTGGATCATAGGGTTTTGGTGGACCATGAGAAGATCATAGTAGTAATTTCTTGGGAGATACTAAGGAGTGTCTTCAAGATCAGGAATTTCTTGGGCCTGGTAGGATATTATAGGAATTTTTTTTATATGTTTCTCTCAGTTCACTTCAACCATGAATTCACTTACCTGAAAGGGGGTAATGTTTGAATGGAGCCTAGAGTGTTAAGTGACTTTTGAGGAGATCAAGTGATGATTCAAAACTTCCCTTGTTTTGATCTTATCAAAATATACAAAGGGATATGTGGTATACTATGATGACTCAGGTACGTGTATGCTAAAGTAGCATAACCTTGTGGTGGCATATGGTTCTCACCAACTCTGGCCACATGAAAGGAACTACCCAACCCATGACCTAGAATTGTAACTAGTGATGAATTATTTAAATACATGGTGTCACTATATTTTTGGGGATAATTTTTTGGTTTATTCAGATCAAAATAGTTTTTCCTATATTTTCTCCCTGACTGAATTAAATCTGAGACCGCATTGGTGGTTCAATTATCTTCAGGGGTTTGACTTTGATATTGTCTATACCCCCAAGGAAAGCTAATGTGGTAGTGGAAATCCTAAGTAGAAAGATTCTAGTAAAATAAGTAAAAGATTCAATTGATGAGTGGACTTTGATGGGGATTTTCTTCTAGATAAACCTAGAGACCAAGGATCATAGTGGAAGAATGTTCATGGATATCATTTAGTTGAAACCCTCTCTCTTGAAGCTGATTTGAGAAGAAAATCCTAATGATGATCTATGTCAAAAATCCATGTGCCTTCTAAATAGTGGGGACATGCCCAGTGAATGGTCATTATCATCCGTGGGAGTTATTTTTTTTAAGGGTCGCTTCATGGATCCATTTTCATTGCAGAAGGTGGAAATGTAGTATATCCATCATTCTTCTTGGGTCATTCATCTAAGGAACACAGAGATGTTTTATGACATGCATCGCTAGTTTTGGTAGCTGGGTATGAGATTTGATATAGATGACTTTGTGTCAATGTGCTATATGTCTCATCAGGTCAAAGTCAAGCATCAAAGGCCTTCAAGTTTTCTTTATCCTCTCACCATTTCTAACTAAAAGTGGGTCAAGGTCCCTATAGATTTCATGATTTGGTTGCCTCATACACCCTGGGGAAGAAACACCATTTGGGTGGTGATTGACCATCTGAATAAATCAACCCACTTCATTCTAATCAAGGATTCAACCAAGGTGGGTAAGCTAGGTTGGTTGTATGTTTAGGAATTTTTGAGGATTTATGGTGTTCCATTAGATACCATTTTAGACAAGGACCCTTGATTTAACTCTAAATTTTGTAAAGTCTTATAGAAGGAAATGGGTTCATAGGTTAAACTCAGTATGGAATACCATCCTCAAATGGATGCTCAGATAGAGCAGGAAAACCAAATTCTAGAAGATAAGATTTGTGCATGTGTGTTGAATTTAGAAGACTCGTGGGATAAAAATTTGGGTATTATGGGGTTTTCATATAATAATAGTTACCAATACTCGATTAAAATAGCTCCCATTGAGGTTCTTTATGGTTGGCCATGTCAGTCACCTTTGTGCTAGACAAGGGTGGGTGAGACCCCCTTGCTAGAATTGATCCTGATGTAAGAAAAATAGGAGAAAATTCATTTGATCAGATAGTGGTTGTTAACAGCGTAGAGCCACCACAAATCTTATATCGGTCAATGGAACTAATCCTTGGAATTCTTAGTGGGTTATTGGGTGTTTATAAATGTGTCACCCTATCTGGGTCACTATAGTCTTGGTAAGAAGGGGAAGTTAATACTGAGGTATATCGGGCCTTTTGAGATTACTGAGAGAATTGGTAAGGCATAATACATGTTATCTTTACCATCCAAATTTATATCAATCCACAATGTGTTCAATGCCTCACAATTTAAGAAGTATAACCTGAACCCATATCATGTGTTGAACTAGGAACAATTTGAGAAGGATTTTGATTTGTCTTTATTTGAGCAGTCGGTGCAGATTGTGGATTCCCTAGAGAAAGTGCTTCATGGGAAATCCATATTATTGTTTTGGGTTATTTTTCAGCATGAAAATGATAAGAAAGATTCATGGGAATGGAACTCTTGGGTGGAAGGGTAGTATCTGCATTTATTCTCTAATCATACATTGATTTGACTTTCTGAGGGTGTAAAGTTTTAATGGTAGTGAGAATTGTCACATGTGTGGTTTTGTTTTGAGTTACTTTCTATTTTATTTTTGATCTTATTATTATTACATTACTTTCTTGGGATTTTTTGAGAGAAATGGTGGTTTTTAGTCTAGGTAGAAGGATGTGCACAGTTGGTTCACTGTTAGTAAAAATCGTTCCTTAGCCTAGTGAAAACTGTGGACCTTGGACAGTGGCACTATCACGGTCACATAGTCTAGAACATGGGCATCCATCCCTTCAAGGATAATTGTGTTCCTCGGATAGTGGAACTATTTGAGTCACATGGCAAGGAACATGGGTATGTTCCCCCTCTATGAAAACCATTCAGCTGGTTTTCCTCTTAGACAGAGGAACTACACAGTTAGCGCACGGTCTGGAAGACCATGCGGCTAAACAATACGGGTAGCTATAACTTTAAAAATATTTAAATTCCAGTCTTTTCCCACCCCAATTTTAACCCCACCTCACCCCCTTAAAAAATACATATCCCTATGAGCACCCTCCCCTTCCTTTCCCCTCCCTTGGGCTCCATTTTTTTCACTACTACAAGATAGGCCTATAGAAGAACTAAAAATTTCCTTTATCAACGCTAGAGAAGTGTTGACTACCGAAGTGAGATTAAAAACCCAATTATTTTATCAATGCAAAAAAACATTGATAAAGGGGTCCTTTATCAGTGCTTTTAGAAGTACCGATAAAGGGAAACATTTATCAGTGCTTTTATTTAGCACTAACAAAGTAGAACTTTATCGACACTTCTAAAAGCGCTGATAAAGGTTACCTTTATTATCACTGATAAATGTTACTTTTATCAATGATTTTAAAAGTGCTGATAAAGGGTAATGTTGTAGTGTCATGTAAGAGCACACTACATCACCTATGTAGTGTGCTGTAACAACACACCACAGCACTAAAAACACCACGAAATCAGAAAAATAAAGTACCAATATATAATTTAAATTAAATAAAATTTACAACCCAAATATAAAAAAACACTATATTATGGACATCTCAAACCTTGGTTTATGAAATTACATAAGTACAAATTATTATATACATTAAAAAACATAAATTTTCTTTTGTCTTTTGATCATAACCCCTACATGAGAAAAAAATTCACCTATATAAGAAAATGATTTTTATGTTAAAAATAATATAAAAAAGAAATTAATAAAAAGTGTTAATTTTAAACTAAGATTTGAGTCATACCTGAAACATTGTGTATCGGATTGAGTAGCGATTGATTCTTGCACGTCACACCATTTCTTATTCTTCTTTAAGAATTATCTCTATTAAAATTAACTAAATAGGTATAGAAAAATGATAAGGAAATTAATTATGTAATATAAGATATAATTTTGCTAAAACAATCTAGTCCCATTTCCTCAGTGGTGATGTGATGTGTGTTTTAAACTAAAATGACACTTATATATTGAAAATAAGAACTTGGAGTCATAATGGTCACACCATATATTAGATTGGGGTGTGGATAGTTCCTACATGTCTCAAATGAATTATGGATCATTTTCCAAAAGTACAAAAACAATCTAAATGTGTTTGCTTAGTTTTGAGTACATCACTTGTCTTTTTTACTAAAATATCATTTAAAAAAGAAACACACACTTTGACTCATATCAGTCACATCGTGTGTTAATTTTACATGATAAAAATTCATACACATCAAAAATGACTTATGAATCGATTTCTTAAATTATCAAGACAATACAAGCATGTTTTCTTTGTTTTCATTGAGTGACACTTTTTAAACTAAAATATTGATTTTAAAATGATAACATACATTGAGTCATACTAGTCACACTATGCATTGAATTGAGTTTTGGATGATTCCTACACATCCCAAATGACTTATAGATCATTTTTTTAAGTATCAAAACAATATGAATGCTTTTTCTTAGTTTTGAGTAGGTTAGTATTCCTTTTTACTTTGATGTAAATTTTAAATAAAAAGATGCACTTGGATTCATAATGATCACACCATGTGTTATATTGAATTTTTTCTAATTACTACACATCCCAAATGACTTATAGATCGTTTTCCTAAAGTATCAAAACAATTTTAATGTGTTTTCTCAATTTTGAGAATGTCACTTGTTTTTTTACTAAAATTTCATTTTAAAGTGAAAACATGCACTTTGACACATACCAATAACATTGTGTATAGGTTTTATGTGGGACCAATTCCTACACATCAAAAATTAATTATGAATCAATTTCCTAATTTTTTAATAAATCTGAGCTTGTTTTCTTGATTTTTAGTGAGTGGATCTTTTTGAACTAAAATGTCATTTTTAAACTAATAACATCCACTTTGAGTCATAAAGGTCATATTGTGCCTTATATTGAGGTTTGATTGATTATTACACATCCCAAATGACTTATGGATCATTTTTATAAATTATTAAAACAATCTGAAATATTTTTCTTAGTTTTGAGTAGGTCGATTTTTCTTTTTAATAAAATTGATGTTAATTTTAAATAAAAAGATGCACTTTGAGTCATACTGATCACACCATGCATTGGATTAAGGTTCAGATGATTCTTACATGTCAATAATTATTTATTAATAATTTTATTAAAGTATCAAGACAATTCAAAATTGTTTCCCCATTTTTAGGTATGTCACTTGTCTTTTTTACTAAAATATGATTTTAAATTGGAAAAACACACTTTGACTCATATCGATCGCATTATGTGTAGGTTTGATGTGAGATAGATTATTACATGTAAAAAATGATTTATTAATTTATTTTCTAAATTATCAAGTAAATCCAAGCGTGTTCTCTCAGTTTTTATTGAGTGAGATTTTTTTAACTAAAATATTGTTTTTAAACTGATAAAGGACACTTTAAGTAATATCGGTCACACCATGTGTCAGATTGAGGTTCATCTGATTTCTACATACCCAAATGACTTATGGATCATTTTATAAATTATAAAAACAGTATGAATTATTTTTCTCTATTTTGAGTAGGTTAATTGTCCTTTTTACTAAAATTGATGCCAATTTTAAATAAAAAGATGCACTTTGAGTCATACCAATCACACCGTAAGTCGGATTGAGGTGTTTATAATTCCTACACTTCTAAAATGACTTATGGATAATTTTAATAAAGTATAAAAACAATATTAATGTGTTTTCTAAATTTTGATAACATCACTTTCCTTTTTTACTAAAATGTTATTTTAAACTGGAAACATGTACTTTGACTCATATTGATCCCATCGTATGTCATTTTGAGGTGAGACAGATTCCTACACATCATAAATTAATTATTAGTAGATTTACTAAATTATAAATAAAATATGAGTCTGTTTTCTTGGTTTTTAGTGAGTGACACTTTTTGAACTCAAATGTCAATTTTAAACTAATAACGAACACATTGAGTCATACTGGGCACATCATGTATTAGATTGTGGTGTGTCTGATTCCTACACATAAAAATGAATTATGTATTGTTTCCCTAAAGTTTCATAAAAATATTAATACTTTTGGTTGGTTTTGAGTAGGTCAACTATCCTTTTTACTACAATTTACGTCAATTTTAAATAAAAACATGCACTTGGAGTCATACCAGCCACACAGTGCATCAGATTGAGGTGTGGTTTATTCATAAACATCCCAAATGACTTATGTATAATTTTAATAATGTATCAAAAAATACATTTTTTTCTCAATTTTGATTATGTCACTTGTCTTTTTTACTAAAATGTCATTTTAAACTAGAAACATGCATTTTGACTCATATCAATCACATCGTGTATCAGTTTAGTGTGAGGCCGATTCTTACACATCAAAAATGATTTATTAATTGATTTCCTAAATTATCAAGAAAATAATAGAATGTTAGATTGGTTTTCAGTGAGTGAAACTTTTTGAACTAAAATATCGATTTTAAAATGATAATGGACACTTTGAGTCATATTGGGAATATCGTGTATTGGATTGAGGTGAAGATAATTCTTACACATCATAAATGACTTATGGATCATTTTCTTAAATTATCAAAGCAATCAAAATATGTTTTATAGGTTTTGAGTTTGTCATTTTTTTAATAAAATTAAGGGAAATTTTAAATAAAAATAAGCACTTTGAGTCATACCGGTCACACTATGTGTATAATTGAGGTGAATATGATTCATATGTATTAAAGTCTCAAGAAAATCATAACTGTTAATGCTACCATGATTTACGTTGCCTTTCTTTTTTGAACTTCCAACAGTGCATATTAACTCGATGTTCTTAGCTGAAAAACATTTCTCATTGTTGAAATTTATAACAGAAGAAGAAGTTCATATGTCCATTATATCATGAGAATTCACCATAATAAAAACATTAAATTCATCTAATATTTTGGATTAAAAAAAAAGATAAAGTATTTTTAGATAATAACATCAACTCAATATGCAGTGTTGGTAGTTCGACAAAGAAAGGTAATAGAAAGCATGGTAACAGTGAAAGAAAGGAACATCTAATATCGTTTGTGGATTTTTGCAGATAGTTGAAAGAAAAATATGAATTCTCAAAATATTTGTGAAAAAAACTAAATAAGTATTAGATAAAAATGATAAGGAAATTAACTTACAAATAGTAGATAAAATGATGACAGAATTAATTAAATAAGTAGTAGGAATTCACCTTTTTGTGATGGTTGTATGGATTCTTGATGCATTTCCATATTGTTATTATCTCAATTATAGGATAAAAAAAGAATATACCTGTATAGGAAAAAAATTATTATGTGAGTAATACTAAATATATATAAATTAAACATAAATATGAAATAATAAATTAATTATATGGAAAATGATTTTACTGTGAAAACATCAAGATTGCCTCAATGATTGAGCAGTGAAGGGAACATGAAATAAAGTGATAAATTCCAACACTGTAGCGGTGAAAATGTTTTGAGTGATAATAATTTTGTGGAAGTTTTGGTGTATAAAGGCGTGAAAGATGGATATACCACCCCAACTCGAATAAAATAATACACCTATATAAGAAAACAATTCTTATTTGAGTAACACTAAAAAGAAATAAATTAAACATAAATATTAAATAATACATTAATTATATATACTATGATTTTACTATGAAAACATCAAGATTACCACTTTGATTGAGTAGATGCGGTGTTATTGCTCTTCTTTCAAGGTAAGTGGAGGAAACTTGAAGGAAAGTAATAAATGTAACACTACATGCGTGAAAATGTTTTAAGGGAGAAGAAGTTTCTGGAAGTTTTGGTGCAGAAAGGCATGAAATATGAACCAAAATTTTCTAAAATAAATGAACTATAAAAGGAATAATGAAAATTAAATCAAATTTTCATTATATAATTTTTTGGTAAAATAGAGAAACTACATTGTAACATTACCTTTACATCTTCCCAAAGGGTTTCTTTCAAAATAGTTTGTTCTTCTGAGGTATTGGTAACATCATTATGTTTAGAAGACATTTTTTTCATGAGTAGTCAAACATATAATTTATATTATGGTAATGTCGTAGATAACATATAATATTATGAGGAAAATAGAATATATTAAAAAAACACTTTTACCTTCTCATTCAACTCTATTTATTTTTTTAAATGTTTTTGGGATTTGGTTCCTCTATCAAGAATACAAATCCCCTCTTTGTGGTTCCCTCTTATGTACAAAAAATTTTCTACATTTGGACCAACATGAACTAATTGTTATCTCTCAATTAAAGGGCCATCCTCGATTGAATTTTCTTCTGACTTGACATTTATTTTAGTCACTAGCAAGAAAATCAGCCAATTATTGTTTGCTAGATATGAGACATAAAATACTTGTACTTCTTATGATTCCATTAGGAATGGATCATCTTTTTCCCCTTCCACACTAAAATTCACCTTCAAGAAGCCCATTTCATTAACTTTCATTGCACTCATATTTCCAACTCATTCACAACAGAAAATAGTCACTTGAAATGTTGTATAATTCAACTCGTATATCTATTTAATAATGCCAAAATATGAGATATTTTCATAAAATTTATTTCTATCCTTATAACCAGATATGTTCATAGATTCCTCCACAATCATAACACCACTATTTTTCATCATACTATACTCACCATGTTCTTTTTTAGAGAACGTATAATCATTGATTACAAAACCATTGTAAGATATAACATTTGCATTCAGTCCCCTGTCTAGCCATTAAAATCATTCGACAATTGAATTGGGATTTTCAGATAACCCCTTATAAATTATATCTCACAACCATCCTATAAACTGTTGATTATTTGTATTTAATGTCCATACATCATCCCTTGATGGATTCAAATCTCTAAGAATTTCTTTATGGGCTTCAATGTATGGATCAACATCTTCCTCATTATGTAAAATTTAAATGTTCCCTTGTTCCCACTATATCAAGGTAATTTTAATAATATATATTTTGGAAATCCCTTCTCTCATAAGGTGTCCATTTTGATGAGACTTTAGGAGACTAATTTTGTCAATATATGATAGGTAATCGGTACATAATTCAATAGCTTCTTCAATAATATATTATTCTGCAATACAAACTTCTAGAAAACTTAAATTCTTGGTATACCATTTCAAAATTTTCATATATTTTTCAATGGGGTACATCCATATGTAATGGATAGGATCGCATTGTTGAACCTATATAACCAAATGAACCATCAGTTGTACCATTATATCAAAGAATTATGGTGGGAACAACATCTCAAATTCACACAATATGATTGCAACCTCCTTATTCATGATTAGAAACTTCATTGGGTCAATAACTTTACTACATATGGTTTTGAAAAATAAGCAGAGTCTGGGTAATGTATACCATACATTTTGAGGCATAATGAAATGTAAATCCACATGCATAAAATCTTGAATCAAAACATGAAAGTTGTGTGATTTTAGTCCTTGTAACATAAAATTAATCATTGAAATGACATTCTAGATATTTAATGAATACCCCTCTAGAACTTTTACACTATTAAGGAAAAAAATTGAATTTGTTCCTATCTGGATAGATTGTAAGCTTTGGGAGGAAGAAAAGTTTTCCCTTTACCCTTCACTGGTTCAAAATCTTTCTTTATCCCCATCTCAATCATGTCCAACCTAGCCTTAATTACATCTTTCATTTTTTCAGGAACATTTAGTAATGTTCCTATAAGACTATCACATAAATTTTCTTCTATATGAATTACATTAAGAAAATTTCTGACATACAAAGAATGAAAATATTGTAATTCAAAGAAAATTGATATCTTATTCCAACCTAATTTTATAAGGTTTTTTGAAAATATTTTACTAAAAATAGTGTCAATATATTTTACTTTATCGAATAGTTGATCATACATTATTGGAGATGATGTTTTACCTTGTTCAATATTCCCATAGAATATTGTCATCTAGGATCATTATTTATATAGTAAAGGTAAAAATTTATGATGTCTTAAAAACATAGTCTTTTAGGAATGTTTTGACCAAAATTATTGTGTGCATTTTTCACAAATGGGACACCCCAAAAATACTTTAATGTTATAGCCTAATAAATTTCAATAAGTGGGGAAGTAATTTATTATATCATAAAACATGGACCTCAATGTGAATTCTTCACTTCTATGAGCATCATACATTGTAACACTTTTATCCCATGTTAATTTCAGATCTTTGATCAATGGATCCATATAGACATCAATATCATTGTCAGGTTGTTTTGGTCCAGATATAATCAGAGACAATATAATATATTTTTTATTCATGAATAACCATGGTGACAAGTTATAATTTACCAACAAGACGGGACATGTACTATGATTACTACTCTATAGACCAAAAGTATTTATTCCATTTATAAATAATGCAAGATGAAATTTTATAGACTCATTTACAAATTTAGGATACTCGTAATAAATTTTATTCTATTAAGATGAATCTACAAGAAAATGTAGGTTCCCATCTTTAATTATTGTATTTTTATGCCATTTAAATTGTCTTGTGATTTTCTGACATCCATATAGTCTTATAAACCATAGAATTATAGGAAATTTCCATACAAGTATTGAAGGACTTGATTCATTTTTCTAGTAGCGATCTACGCCACACATAGGAAATTTTATCAGTGATTTAGGGTCCTTGGAAAACAATATGCAATCATTTGGAAAATCATTTATTTTTTAGATATCATTCCCATTGAATGTAGCATTATTTTAGGGTAATATTTTCGAAATGGTAGTTCATTTTCTTCTGGTAACTTATCATTCAGGAGGCCAAGTAGTTCTATAAAGTCGGTGTCATTTCATCTATTGTCATCTTTTAAATTATATAACTTTAATACTACTAAAAATGTTGTGTATTTAGTACAATAAGTATACAATGGTCTCTTAGTACAATTATTTAACTTCTCAAACAACTTTTTAAAATCATGAAGGTCATCTTCAATTTCCATTAACATTTATTCCATAAAATCTTCACCATCATTTACACTAGTATTCATATAAAATTATTCATAAATCATACTATCATCACAATCGGTGTGAACGTTTAGTTTTTTCCCATGTTTAGTCCAACATTTATAGCTATGATCTATTCTATAACAAATCAAATGTTCTTTCAACTATTATAAACAAATTTTTCTTGAATAACAATGACTTAAACATGGACAAAGGATTTGAGAAGAGTATTGTGTATGATCTATTGAAAACTTGATAAAGTATTTAAATCTATTTTCATAATGTTTTGTCAAATGATTAGCATGCATCTATTTTCAATTCATATCCATCCTATTGGGTTTATAAAATATTAATTTTGTACAATAAATAAATAAACACACATAATATATTCATTATCATAGGGGAAAGTTATAGATAATTCTAATAAGTGAAACCCAACATTTGATTGTTTCAAAGGATTTTAGTATAGTTTGAAGAAAATGGGTAATTAAATTTAAGAAAATAATTAATCCACTATGGTAGGTGTTATCCTATGAATTCATCCCAAGTTAAAAGTTATAGACAACTTTCATCCTCATCGGATCATCTTCTGAATAGTTATTATTTCATTTTGTTGTTTGACACTCATCCTCTATCTCTTATAGACATACACCTATTTTGCTTGAAATACTCAAATCAGTAGTCATTAGTAGGATGAATACTGCTCAGATTAGTACAAGAAACATACAAGATATGGGGGATTATTCCCAAGAAACAAATTAGAATAATAATTGTTTGAGAGATGAAACTGATGAGAATGAAGATTGTGCTCCATTGTGTTCTCTAAAAGAGGTAATGCCTCCCATTTTTTAGAATTACATAGATGGTAATTAGATATTACTAAGGGTGGAACTGAAAAGAAATGTTAAAGAATGATCTATTTTTAGATGTATTAAAGTAAAACTTACATAGTGTTTATTAGATGTTTGATAGAAGAAATGAAGTGATTTTTAAGAAGTATTAATGAGTAGGTTATCATTTAAAATATGGATATATTCTTACAAAGGTATAGAAAACTAGTCAAACCATTTTTTGATTTGGGGTCCATAATAATTTATGGTAATTATGTTTGAAAGATAAAACTGATTTTTGGTATTGAAAAATTGATCATATTAGATAATGAGCTAATTAAATACTACCTTAAAAAGGGTGGGTTTAGTTGTTTTTATGATGAAAATATAAAATTGATAGATAATTTTTACTAATTAGAATTGGGAGATTATTAATAATTAAAATAATGATGAAACATCATAGGAAATTAATGTTGAATTGAGTATCAAAGGGGGGAGGACACAGGGATAAGGTAGACTCAAAATAAGAAATTGATGGTGCAGAAAAGGAAGAAGGATTATCAAATGCAAGAAATACAAACAAGGATTAAATCAATGAATAAAATTTCATTGGTGATCTAATATTTTCATTGAAAACTTAGAGGGGTAATAATCAACAAAAAACCTCATTTTCTCCCAAGTAAAGCCTAAATCATTTTTAGTGTCTGAAAAGGATTATAAATAGATCAAATATATGCATGAAGATCTTTATTTGAATAAAAACAATGTGACATGGGAAATTGTTCCAAGGCTGGAAGAAAAAATTATTATTAGAACCAAGTGGGTGTTCTGTAATAAACTCATTGACTACAAAAAAATAGATCTAAATATATAATGGATAGTGTATAAAGGGAATTCCTAGATCAAAGGAATTTATATTTATGATAAATTTACTCCCATAGTCTGGTTGGAAACTATTTGAATTTTCATAGCTATTTTAGTGAAAATGTAGTTAAAAGTATACCAAATTGATGTCAAATATATGTTCCTCAATGGAGTTCTTAAGGGGGAGTATCCATTGAGAAACTGGATGGGTTTATTATGGATGAAAATGAGAGAAAGGTGTGTCATTTGAATAATTCTTTTTATAAGATAAAGAAATCATCAAGGACCTGGTATTTAAGGTTGGATCAATACCTAAGAAAGATTTTTTTTTAGTGTGGTAGAGTTGATCACAACCTATACATCAATAAGAAGAATGATCAAATGATTTTGGTACTCATATATGTCTAAGACATAATATTTGAGGACTAGACAAAGTACAATACGTTTTTTTTGTGGATCATATGTGGTAAGATATCGAGATGTCTATGATTGTTGAGTTAAACATTTTCCTTAGTTTATAGGTGAATCAAGGAAATCATATCACATTAACTTCTCAATTGAAATATGAAAAATAGGTTCCCAAGTGATTTGAAATGGAATATTCAAAACCAATGACAACATCGGCCGCTATATGGATGAATTTTTCAAAAGTTGGCGATTACAAACAGGTAGATGCCATGGAATATAGGTATTGGGAGCCTTTTATACCTCTTAAAAACATGACCCAATGTTGGTTTTGATATATTTTAAGTCGCACAGTACCAATGTTGTCCCAAGGAGAGCCACATGCTATTGAGGAAGATGATACTTCAATATATCTAAGAAACAATGAATTTTGGGCTATTTTATTATATGATAGTGCAAATAGAGTTTTTGGGATACATGAATGT
This sequence comes from Viscum album, assembly GCA_963277665.1. Taxonomy (NCBI): domain Eukaryota; kingdom Viridiplantae; phylum Streptophyta; class Magnoliopsida; order Santalales; family Viscaceae; genus Viscum; species Viscum album. The sequence continues at coordinate 1,504,661,665 of OY728142.1, read as the reverse complement.
GGGTTGGGAAGGTTTAGTGGATAACAGAGTTAAAGTAGAGATATTGAAACACCTATATTTATTTTGAGACTTGGTTTCATTCAACCCTTGAATCATTCGAGCCTTAGATTTAAGACTTGGAATAGTTGTATCCTTGATTATAGCCTAGATTTGAGCTTGGATTCAACAACAAGGATCTCCAGAAGTAGGTGGATTTTGTAGGAAGCTTTAGATATTGTGAACTGGTTCGTGATGGTTAGGTTTCTTAAAATAGATCAGTACACTTTTATCAGTTCTTCCAAAAAAGCGCTCATAAAGATTCATTTTATCAGCACTAAGTTAATAAATGCTGATAAAAGGAATATTTATTAGCACTGATAAAGGATTTATAATTATAATTATAAATAAAAAATGAAATATATTTATATAATTATATATATATATATATATTTAATAAATATATATAAATATAATTATATTAAATATATTCATTATTTAAATATATAGAATTATTTATTTATAATTATTTAAATATTTTTTTAAAAAATAATATTTATTTATTTATAATTATAAATATATGAATATAGTAAATAATACCTAACTTTAATGATATTAAAGATAAATAAATAAAATTTATTGATTCAAATATATTAAATGTATCATGTTATAATTAAATTATAAAATGAATACTAATTTGAATAAATTACATAAACATTATATGTATTTCTTTATAAGATTTCATTAATTGTATAAATATTTGTGTGTGTGCATTGTATATAAAAAAATTACGTATATGTATGCGAAAGAAATATAACACATGTTTGATCTATCTTAAATTAAACAATCAAATAACATTCAATTATGTCCATTACTCGATGTAATTAGTTAGTACTTTTAATTCATGTTAATTTTTAATTATAAACCATTATTCACTAAATATATTAATATTTAATGTAAACCATAAATATTTTTTATTATATAAATCATATTTATATACATTCATATATATCTATATATTTAATATATACTATTTATTAACATTATTAATAATTATTTAATTAATAAAATGTTTAATATATTTCTCAATTTACTTATTTTTATTTTTTAATTATTTAATTTTAATTATATATATATATATATTTAATATGTATTATTTATTATTATTTATTATTATTTATAATTTATATATAATATAAAATGTTTATTCATTTTTATCAATAATTATTTAATTAATAAAAATTTTAATTTTTTTAATAAACTCATTTTTATTTTTTATTTATTTAATTATTTCATTTTTTTGAACCTTTTCAGCACTAAAAATAAACTGCTAATAAAGGGTATCTTTTATCAATGCTAAAAATAAAGCGCTGATAAAGTGACCCTTTATCAGTGATAAAAATAAAACGTTGATAAAACATACCCTTTATCAACGCTTTTTTCTAGTATTGATAAAGGTCAGCACTGTTAAAGGGCTTTTTGTATTAGTGGTCAGTGATTTGGCTTGGAATCTTCAAGGATCCTTCAAGTAAGCTTCTCTTATTCTCTTTTCTTCTCCATTCTTGGTTTCATCTTCTTTCTCTCTTGGGTTCTCTTTCTCTAATAATGGTTTTGACCTATTTTGGGCTCAATCTTAATCCTTTGAGTTAAATCTTGATGGTTATTGTGTTCTCTTTCTTCCTTAGGGTCTCTCCTTGGTGCGGTTAGTGGTTTCCAGCCGTATTTTTGAAGTTCTCAAGCACGAGGTTGGTGGTTCCATGCTTTGACATTATTTTATGAGTTTATTATGCTTTATTTGGTTTTTAATTGGTTTTATAAATTGTGTGGGTGGTAAAAAAACATGTTTTCCAAGAGTTTTGGAGTGCGTAAGGGTTTCATAATGTTTTTCCTATTGAAAATGGATGTTTATCATGGTTTTTTATGGTTGTAAGTGTGATTGTGAAAGTGGGATTGCATTCGATAGGGAATGAAATTGAGCACAAGGGAATCCAATGTATCTAGGTGGGAAGACTAGGTCTAGTACATTAAGCGATTCGGTAGGGATGAGGCATGGTCTCCCTAACAGGATTACATAACAACACTAACTAAACATTTATGTTATGGGAATTGGTGGCTTTATAATGGACCTTTATGTATAAGAGATGTGATCACCGAGAGTACAATGATCCTAGGACCCCGCTAACCCTAGTTCCATAGGTATTTCCCATGGTTCTCATGTTATGCTTATTGTTCAGCTTGTTGTCATCTTTACTCTCCTATTTAATTTAAAAGAAATTTTTTATTAAATTATATATTTATTTTATTAAAAACTATCATGTTAATTTTTCATATAATGTAATTAAATGCAATCTCTCTTGATGGTATCCCATGGGTCATTTATCTCACACTCTATATACACCCTCGGGTGTATGCAGACCTTGTCATGTTTGACCCAGGTAAAAGCAAGGATCTTCAAGGTCTTGATGGTGGTTCGATGTGCTAGTGGTTTTTTTGGAAGGTGTTGGTAAAGGTGGCATGAGGGTTATATACCACATTTTTTATTAAGGCTAGTTTTTCTAGTTGGCTCCCCTCCCCTTTTTGGTATTTTTGGTTTTTTTTGAAAGTTGTAAAATGTTTAATGTATGTTGTAGTGATCCCCTTTGATCTCTTGTATTGAGAATGTTGGTTATGATGTGATGTATGATTCTTGTGGACTGTTTATATATTATTTTCATAGGATAAAATATTCCCAAAGGTGTTACTCAATGCCTAGGCACTAGTTTCCAGTCCATGGGGATAAAAAATGTGCTTCGATCCATGCCACAGGCTGAGCTAAGTGATGGGATGGATGGAATCCCATCCTGGTTCATGAAAGGTGTATTTCTATGATTATTAGTGGTAAGTGAACCTAACTACCAAAGATAAGTTTTATAATATACATCGATGATTCTATTGGCCGGATATAAGGTGATACATCACTGAATTTGTTTCTCATTATTATACATGTCAGAAGGTCAAGGTTGAGAACCAAAAATCTTTGAGTTTACTTCTAACCCTTACTATGCTAACTTGTAAGTGGGATAATATTTCAATAGATTTCATGGTAGAGTTTCCATGTACCCCTCAAGGGAATAATTTTATATGGGTAGTTATTAATCATCTTACTTTATTCCTATTCGAGATTCATCCAAAGTTGAGTAGTTGGGAAGTCTCTAAGTTAAAGGAATTTTTATATTACATGGAGTTACATATGTTATTATCTCTGAGGGGGATCCCCATTATAGTTTTTATTTTTGGAGAGGCATCTGGGAGGTGATGGTGTCCCATGTTAGATTGATCAAAACATATCATCCACATACTAATAGATAGATAGAACAAGCTATACATATCCTAAAGGATATGTTATATACTTGAGTTCTAAAATTTCTTGAAGCTTGGGATGTCCATTTGTGACTAGTTGAGTTTACCTATAAAAATATCTACCAATACACAATTATAAGGGATCCTTTTGAGTCCTTTTATGATTATCCCTATAGATATCCCCTCTATTTGATAGAGATTGGTGAAGATTCGTTGGTTGGATTGAGTTTGGTCTAAGAGACATTTATGAAGATTTAGTTGATTTCTTAGGTAATGGTGATGAAATTGAGCTGGTAAAAATCATATATTGATCATTTTCATAGTAATTTGTATTTTTTTAATTGTTGAATAGGTGTTTTTGATAGTTTCACCTCGTTTGGGGCACTAATATCTTGGAAAGAAGGGAAAGATTACACTGATATTTATGGATCCTTTTGAGATTGTTGAGTGGGTTAGAAGTGTGGATTGTTGTTTATACTTTACATCTCAATTGATTTTTATCCACACTATGTTTCATGTATCATAGCTCAAGAAGTATTTCTAACCCTTATCATGTCTTTAGCTAGGAATACCTTGGTATGGAACCTGATTTATTCATGAAAGAGCATCCAGTTAGGATTTTTTATACTAGACAAACATTCAAAGTGGGAAGTCCATAAATTTGTTCCATGTGTTATGGTACCATGGTTCTTATTCACATGAGAATTTGTAGCATGAGTCACTGATTAGAGAGTAGTGGGATTATCTCTTTAGTATGGAGTCTTCTTGATAGGATTTCTGGGGAAAAAAGTTTTTATGGGGAAGAGGTTATAAAATCTCGTTACTTGATGTCAGGTTCCTACTAACCCTTAATTTGATAATACATTTATTGGAACTTTTTCCAAGGATTTTTTGGGTACTTTTTATAATTTTTGGTAGTTTTGTGGGCTGCGCATGGTTAGGGAAAATTGGGTTGTTTGTCCCAACAAACCGTGAAACCTATGTTGGTGATCTGGAGAGGGGCACATGTTTTTATCCAAACCATGTGGCCACCCCCTCCAAACAAACCTTAGGATAGAGGGGATTCCATGTTTGGATCATGGTTATTTTAACCATTGACCCTTTCCAGAATCCTAGTAAGGATGCATGGTTAGGGTGTGTAGTTACTACTAACCATGCAGACCAACTAGGAAACCATGTGTGCACGTTTTTAATCCAAAAATAATAATTAAAATATTGGGACCCATAATTTAACTTCTAATCACTCCCCATTTGACCCTAATCATTTTTTTTATATTTTGGAGGCTCTCTAGAGGATTCCCCTACTTCTTCAAACTCCTCTATTATAAATTGAAGTATCGGTGGTGGATCTTGATCCCTCTCCGGTATGTGGTTTCTCCCTTGGTTTGGTTTTTCTCATCCTCTCATGGGACACCTAGACCTTCTCCATCATGCTATACACCACAACGAGACCATGAACTTTTTCATCTACAATCTTGACCCAGATCAATGGGAATTGATATGAAATCACATAAAATTCCTCAAAGAGAGCCTTGCCAATGGATATTATATAGATTTTATTATAAAAAAACTCAACCAAAGGAATTTTTTATACCCATATCCACTAAAATAAAAAATGCACATCCATAATATATCCTCTAGTATTTGGATAGTCTTATTTCTCTTCTCATCCGTCCAGGGAGTGGAAAGTAGTGATTAGGGGTAACTGATATCTGAATTCTTGTTGTAGTCCCCTCTAGAACTATGAAGTAAACTAAGTGATTTGATAAAAAATGATTTTTATTTGATCTCCATGAAGCCTCACCACATCATTCATGCTCCATATTACCAGAATTTCCACGGTGCTCAACTCTCGAATCACTAGAAAGTGAGATGACTCCATCATCCAGTCCGTGATCACCTAGATAGAATCATATACACCCTTTTCCTAGGGTATATATATGATAAAATCCACTGATATTTCCTCCCACTTACACTAGAGGAAATCCAAAAGCTACAATAAACCAGAAGGTACATTGTGTTCTACATTTTCCTACTAGCAGACAAGGCATCATTCCAAAAACTCTGCCACTAAACAATTCATTCATAGACACCAAAATAGCCTCTTTAAGGTATTATACATATTATATATTATAGGTTTCACCACCATAGGTGATCTATTAGACTCACAGAAGAACCCCTCACACAACACCAATGGTACGAACATCCTTTCTTGGAACATAACCTAATACTAACCATCCTTTGACCATCATATAGAGGAATCAACATGAACCATCTGATCGCACATCACCTACACCTCTAAGTATCTCTACTAAGACTCCACTACTTGCTGGAAAAAAAGAGAGGTCTATATTCATCTGGAATAGGAATCATATACCATCTACCTCCTCTTCTCAAAGATACAAATTTTCTAACTCCTTCATCACCCTTCATTCATCCTCTGATTATTGAATAAATCCACATGACTTTCTCTCAATACATCTACAATGAAGTTTCCCTTTCCTGGTGTACAAGAGATCTAAAAATCGTATTCTTAGAGAAACTTTATCCACCTATAATGACATATATTCAGTTCACATTGATAAAATATATACCTTGTGATTTTTTTTGTTTATGAAAACCACAAACTATTCCCTAATGAGGTAATGTCTCCATCATCTTCAAGGAAAACACCAACACTATCATCTTTAGATCATGGGTGGAATAGTAACACTCATGGGTACATAACTGTCTGGACCCATAGGATATCATTTTATACATCTTCATCAATACACATCCTAAACCCAATAGGTAATCATCTCATAACACCTCAAACATCATGTCCTCCTTAGGAAACTAAATAACCAGTGGATTCACCAACTGCTCCTTCAAGTAGTAGAATGTTTTTTGGAATTGATTAGCCTAAAAAAATATTGTTCCTTCCTTGTAACAATTTCCAATATGGATTAAATCTAAGAGGAATAATATATAAAACTATAATAATAACTTGTGATACTATGACTGATATGTAAATATAACACATTCATGTGTGATTCCCAAGAAACAACCACTTCCACCTTTTTTTGGGTCCACTGCTACTCCTTGTTGGGACACTACATGTCTATAGAAATATATCTCTTGCATCTAGAACATACATTTGGAAAATTTTACATGCATATAGTGGTGTTGAATATTTTACAAAAATATCCTTAGGTTCTCAGAATTATCATCCACCAATATTGAGTATATGAGAATATTTTAAATGTACATGATGGAGAACTAGTACAAGAACTCAAAAAATATAGAGTTTATGAGTCCCATATAGTTGGTGTGTTAATGACACAAAATGAACTGACTATGATATCAAATTCCTCATACTTGAACCATAAGTTATTCTTTGGGATGTTTTCCTACTTCACCCTCAAATAATGATATCTAGACTATAGATTTATCTTAGAAAACTAGTTAGTTAGCTCAGTTGGTCAAGCAGATCATTAATTATCAGAAGAGGTTAATTACTCTTTATTTTCTCCTGATTCATTCATAGGTAGTCTATGCACAACCTCGTACTATCATATACCTTCTTGATGTACAAAATTATCCCTCCCTATAGTGAAATTTAGGTATGATAAATCCTTTCTGCGTTAGATCACCAATCTGGACCTTTAACTCCCAAAAATTTAAGGGTTTTATCCGATAAGGATCCATTGAAATCGATTTAGCACCCATCTATAAATCTATTCAAAAAAATACATGACATCATTGGTTAGTGTCAGAACCACCTTAAGGAAAATATAAAGAAACTCTATAATAACTATGGGGGTCCTCAATTCCTGATATTTAATTGTCTCTATTGATGACCTAGACATTAAGAAAATAAGGGGATCCAGTCACCTACCACTCATTTAAAAACTTCACTCACTGGTGATCAACACATGTTGCCCTTCCACATCAAAACACTTAACTCTAATTAATAAATATTCAACCACTACATGAATAAAATACAACAAATACATACCAAGAATGAGATCATATGGTTATATATTTAACAAAAATAAATCCCCCACTAAATGATATTTTCCTATCACCAGTTTTCATCCTCGATACACATCAAACAACCTAGACTATCCTCTAACTGGCATGAATAACACTCAAGTAACAAAAACCCTCTCCACATCTAGTCTCAATTTTTGTACCAAACTGGGTGCAACAATGGATTGTGAAGTTCCATAATAAAAAAAAGTAGAAAATAGGGTAGACAATAAACTGATTATACCTTGAGCGACCTCTATCCCCTCAAGCACTGATGCCTCTATCACATGCATCTATCCTCAACCATCTCCTTTTACTTACTAAAAATATCCTCTGCATCTATTATCTAGTCTAGGTTCCTAATGGTGATGGACATCCTAGGGCTACACTCTACCAACTCCACCTCCTCCTAGCTGAGAATAAGCATGTTGAATAGGCTATTGAACATAATCTAGAAGACCCTAACATAGAAGCTGTCTTAGGGTTAATTATGACTACTTATTGAAGGGGGATAAACTACCTAAGAATTATTAACTCTCTAGAGATAAAGGTAAAAAATAATATTAATGAACACACCATCTGTAGTCAAATTACAAAACAGAAGATCTTCCATCAAATTTCTGAGAACTTAAAACCCTTATGAGATGTGATACTAACTACTAGGTTCATTTCCCTTCTAATATGAACCTTCATTAGACCATCACTCATGACCCTCTATCTGACACCCTACTTGAAAGAGGTCCCTACTAAATTTTAAATAGGAGTTCTCCAGTCCACTCATGCACTATCTCTATCAGTTCCTCCTTCTTATGCACCTCCAAATACATGGGTTATGTAAATGAGGAAATTATAGAATAAATGGTGGGGAAAAACATATCATCTGAGCATAATTATTAGGAATTATCATATGGAAAGATGTTGGGGTAAAATTACACATGGTCCTTAAACTTAATATCCATATCTTGAATGCTCATGATCCCTTACTAAAGGGAGAGAAACTACTACCTCTTCACTGCCTTCATCATTGTCGATAATAACTCAGCCTTTAACTCTTTCTAGAAGTCATCCCATGATACATCAAACTCCTCCCACTCCCTAAAATATAGAATCCACCATTGATGAACTAATATCCTTAGCTAGATAATTTCTAAGGGAATCAATACTTGGAACATAATAGAATCAATACAAAAGTGATCCCTAACTCCTCTAGCCATTACTTTATCTCTAGATCAAAGATATTTCCCTTATACTTTACTATTTTATGGAACTAAAAGGTGAAAAATATTCACTGCCACTGCTCATCCACCTGATCAGGATTTACTCTTCAATGGTTAACAGAGTAAACCTACTAAACCTTCCCAACTCAGACCACACTTAGGCGGTGATGAACCATCATTTCTTCAAGGAAATGAGGAACACCTAATTTAAATATCAATGTATTTATTTAGATTTATTTAATTAATTCACTTATTCATTTCCAGAACCATTCCATTAAAAACATAAATCAAACAAGTATGATGCATGTACCTCTTCTGGGTCTCTATACCACAAGTAGTGTCATAATACATTCATAGATCTTAATTTCCTTTCATAAAATCAAATGGGACCATAAAACATTATTTCCTAGTTAGAATCCCTTATTATCATCACATACTAATTTCGGTTAACATTTTTTCCTTACTAATCCATTCAATACTTACTAGTTCCTAACTCTAAACTCCACCTTATCTCTTAACCAACACCTTTTATACCACTATGTCACAACCCCCCCCCCCCCCCTCGCCCCTCCATTGGTAACCCTCTTGTGTTGGAAGTGAACAGATTGAGTGACCCTCGAGTGACGCCTCCAGTAGGCCCTAAGTTGGAGACTAAATTTTAAGGTATAAACACTCAAATGGGTTTCATTTCCCTTAATATCCCTAGATCATAACATAAACCACCAACCAATCCACTATAATATAAAATAAATAAATAAAACCCATACAATAAAAATCCCATATGCGTGAATATAAACAAAATAAAAACTTCTCTAAAGATAAATAAATACCAAAATAAAATTGTATGGTAGTAATTAAAACAACCCAAGATCTGAGCTAATATCATCTAGATCGATCATAAAATCCCTCCTAGAAACCTAAAAATAGTTTATATATATGTATGGTGGGAATGACATGTATACTCAGTAGGATCATACCAATGGTCTCTCATGAAAATGTGAAAAATACATATTAATGACCCAATAGAAATAGTTTAACTAACTAGCACATACATAGGTCAACTAGTCCCCCATCTTCACTAAGGATTTCTCACCAAAAATGCATCTAGAAAAATAAGATATTGATCAGAATTATATAATCATAGGTGCCCTGTAACCACTCCTCATAGATTTTTCACTATCAACCAATGATAATATATACTTTCCTCTTATCCCTTACATATTTACCAATAACAACACCAACCAAACATCATATATCAAAGCACCAACTGCACATATCGTATCATGTAACTTGGGTAGTAGGGTATCATGAATGTGTAAGACATCAACCCTATTGCCTCACCCTACCATGTGTGACCCCCTTTCATATATCTGAATCATCCACCATTGGTATCACAAGAAGCTTGTACTGAATGGAGAGAGGGGAAGAGGGGGTATTCTATCATCTATATCCTAACTATCCTAAATATTAGATAAAAACACCCCCATGGTCTCTGGTTGTCAGTCAGGTTAACCGAATCGGGTGGGGTGTGTAAGAAAAAAATATAAAAATATAGGTATATAATAATATAACATAATCCCACGCCTCTGGGTCTACATAAGAAACGCTACCAAAACCATCATCCAAACTCTATTGGATGTCATGCCACCAAGTACTACCTTTAATGTAGAACAACCATCCCATAAGAATTACATAAGGTCCACAACCCATGTTCCATTTTCCGTTTTTAATTTAATGATTATCCACAGTTATAAGTTTAAATTTTCACCAATGAATTATTTAGCCACAAAAAACATTTATGTATATAAATATTATTATTATTTCATTACTATCAAACCATCTTTTAGAAATCACCATGCCATGCCACCACATCAAAACCAAGGCCACAAAGCCACACACAACCAAGGCCACCAAGCCACGCACATTAAGTCCACCAAGTAGCAGACAAAAAATCAATCATAAAATATGCATATTTAACTGAGTATTTTCATTTATCATATCTAAATATTTAACCATTTAAAGGGTATTCTCAAATCAATCCAAAACTATATGGAATAATTTTATAATAAGTATATAGCATCAAACAATAAATAAATAAATCAATATCAAGGATAGATGGTAAACATAGATACATCACACTATTACCTTTCAATTTTATTAGTCTTATTTATTATCTTTATTATACCAATTAATACCACTCTCCCAATGGAAATAAAATTCATGATATTCCCACAAATTCATATAAAAGGGAGAGAACTTGAATCCTTTACCTCAAAATAAAATTTCAGATTCACTATGCAAGACAAAGAAATATAAGATAACCCACGGGGCCACAACCATACAATAAACCATTGAATCAATACATAATCACTGATATAGAATCTCCAAAATCCAAGGATGAATGTAAAATAAAAAATGTTTTTAGGTCTCCCAAAATCACTTGGGAATCACCTAAATTCTAATAGAAACAAAGAGAGAATGAGGGAGATCAGAGGGAGGATAAGATTTACAGACAGTCTATAAATTTCTCCATTCACAACATGAATGGATGGATAATGTATTGAACCTTATATGGTTAACACCCACCAAAAAACAAGGAACTCAATCCAATAAACTTGGAGTAATTTTACATCATGAGTATATCCTTTCACACCATGAAACCTTAAAAGATAGAACCAGAAAAAAAATCCACCATGAACATTCATGATGTGAACAACATTTCACACTATGAATCAGACCTAATAAAAAATTAAAGAATCAAGTCATGAATCAACCTTGTAAAACAATATTCTTATTGTGAACCACTTATTCATGATTTGAATCACCACCTATAATTTAAGATTTAACTCCAGATCCTCCTCTACTTTCCTCAAACCCATATCAAGACTCCCAACACCCAAAACTCGCAAATTAAGAGAACAAAAGGTTCTAGGTTGTTACACCCTACTTTTCTAGACATAGAATAATCCCCCAGTCCTATGAGAAGTCTAACCCAAAGTCTCACTATCCATGGTTTAGTAATCAAGATAGACTTTAATTCAATCAAAATTATAACACCTAATATGTATGAACTATAATTAAGTTCTTAATTCAATCCCATAACCCAATACAAGCCAAGCATAATGTATAAGAAAAATAAAAAAATTATAATACCTAGCATGTAACTCCTTCAATGCATGTATAAAAATTTAAATAAATAGTTTAACACTTTAAACTAAAGGATACATCCATCCATAATATAAAATTTTTAACCATGAATAAAGTATATAATAATAAAAAATAAATGAACAATTAATAAATTTATACATGAGATATAAATTTATGAACAATTTATAAATTAAAAAATTATAAACACTTTATAATTTAGCCATGAATTATAGACATTTTACTAATTAAATAAATATAAATCTTTATATTTATTTCCAATATGAAATTTTTCATATTTTATTTTATACATAATTTTGAAATATATGATAATTAATTAGAATATAAACATTTTATATTTCATATGAACAATTAAAGCATTATGTATAAATTTTACATAATCAAAACACCATATATTTAATATTATTTAAACCTTGATCATAAAAATTATCAAAACTTATCATGATATAGTTAAAATAATTTTCTCAAACAAGGCCTTTAATTTGAACATTTTAAATTAATAATTATGAAAAATTCATAACTAAATATAACCCACAATATATATTTTCCATGTTTTTTAACTTATAAATTTTTTATAAATTACATTATAATTTCTATATAAAAAAATTATATAAAAATTATAAGTAATTACATATAAATAAAAAGTTACTTTAATATTAACAATTAATATTATATATATTTATTTATTTCATGCTTCATAAGAATTTAATAATTAATTATAATATTTAATTTATAAACTATTTATAAATTAAATAGATATTCCAAAATACCCATTTCTATAGTTTATAAACATTTTATAAATTATCCCAATCAATACATAATTTAAAAGGGTAAAAACAATATTTTTTATATATTTTTTAACAATGTGAATTATATCATAATCCATGATTTAGTTCAAAAATGGATTTGAGTTTTATTACTGGCACTCATCAGCCTACGATATCACTTTTTTCACCAAGAAATCACTAATGATATCCCTCATATCATAAGTCATGATCCACCACTTAACCTATGTCATGGTTTACAATAGATGGCTTGTGGCATTATATATCACCTTTGGTGCCTGAGGATTATATTTTACAATATGCTTGATACCACCTCAATGATATAGAAATCGGTTTTTTGGTAGTCCCTACCATACTATTTGATACAATCATATACTATGATATAGATTATCATAATAAAAGACAAATAACAATATCTATATTCATTTTAGCATATAGAAAATGATATCTATATTCTAAAAGAGAAATCTATATCATATTCTATGATTGAAAAATGATATACATTATTTCTTAATTTTAAACATGATTTCATAAATAAAAACCATAAAAATTATCTAATACTATTTAAAGGTTTCTTAGGATCAAATAACATTTATCCAAGCAGGATAAGATAACAAAAAACCCTAAATAAAGATTGTATATTCTATGAAACCAAAACCATGTCTACTGTAAATGAAGAACATGTGTACCATACACAATTATTAGTTGAATCACTTACCTTTAACCATGGGTTTGATGAAGATATATAGGAATAATCCAAATAAATCCTTCCTATTAGGTGTATCTTCAGGCTAGAGAATCAGCTAATTATTAAGTGGGATCCTTATTGTTTCCATGGTATGATAGTACCTCTTGAAGTAAAGTAAGAAATAGAATATATATTCAATAGAATCAATAGGAACCAAGGATAAGTTCATATTAATTTTAATTGATTTTTCCCAATTTTTATAAGCCTTAGGGACCCTCCTTGACCCTTACATGTATTCCCTTAAACATTATGAAATATTCAAGTAAGTCTACAGTTAAAAACACATTTTAACCATTCAATTGATACATCCATTTATCATATAAATTTATGTAACCAATTCTATGAAATGTTTCATTATATGAAACATTAATAATTAATGATATCTTGCATAGTAGAGGATTTGAACGTTAACATTTAACATTCAACTTCCAAGCAAAATTATCAAATATCTCTCATATATATATATCATAGCACTTACAATATAATCATATCATACAATATGTTATGCATGGGAAGAATCAAGATATATCTATATATTGACTTATGATATACCCATTCCAAGGAATACAATATGAATTTGTTTCCTACATGGTCATATTATATGAAATATATATATATCATTTACAATAATATAATCCAAAAAATCATATGTTTATAGAATTTAGGGAATATATCCATCAATAATAATTATAATACATATATAATATAATTATTTTAATAGATATAATAAAAAATTACCAACAGATAAATCTATTATATGAATATGCTACTAAACATTTTAAATAATAGATATATTATATGTTAGTATTATTATAATTATAATTTAATAATTTTATGTATCATAATAACTTTTAGTTCCTCAGTTTTTACCAAACAATTCGTGAAAAGTTCATATAAATTATAAAAGTGATTTACTAATATAAAATGTACCTTTAGAAATATATATATCCTATTAGAATAATCTAATTATTTTTTAGTGTAATCAAAATACACAAGTTCAATTTTGGTCTAGGGAACCCACGTAGTATATTTTATGAGTTATATGAATCAAAAAACACCTAAGTAAGATTTTATATTCCTTGCAGTCATTTATAATCTTAAATTAAAGAGAAATAGAGAATTATAGGTATGACATATAGTTTTTAAAGGGTTTTAGAGGGGATAACACACATCCAAGTACAACAGAAAACATACACCAAAACTTATAAATCCATAGGATCTACCATTTATTTTTTAATAAATAAAATTATATGAAGAATAATATACCTTTTTCTTTATTGATCCGAATTTGGAAAGGATCTTTGTGAAAAACTCAATAATGATCACTTATAAGTAGGCAACAGACTCCTTCTTCCCAGGGTATCCACGGTCTGGATGGATCTCTCAATTCTTGGGAAACACTTATTAGGTTTCAACCATATTTTAAAACCATTTTTACTAAGGTATTAGTATTATGAATGGGGGATCTCCATAATACTAACTTCTAATAACTCATATAGCAATTGTGGGGTAGTAACTATGAAGTTTAAAAGTTTGAAAGTTTTGTATAAGTAATGATATGATGATGATAGTTGTAATGTAAAATATTAAGTAACCCCCTGACATGATCCAATGGACACAATGAAAAGGTACAAAGGACTTGTATAAAAATAAATCTTGGAATATATAAGAGTATTTCTAAATTATTTCCTTAGAGGTTTGTGTTAAAGCGAGTAACATGTAAGAGTAACTTGTCTAAAGGTAAGAGTAAACTAGTAAGAGTTTAATGAGTGAGCATTGTGTACTAGAATATGGAGATGAGGTAGCGAAAATATTTGACTAAGAGAAGGGATGCCTACATATATCAAATTAACATGGGCTCAATAACATAAAGATCAGAATGTGTTGGTGGTCAATTTGATTGTCTGCAATCTACTATTTTAGTAGGGTGAAATCACTTGTAGTGGTATACTAAAACATTATAATCATCTTCCTTTACCTTGAATAGTTTTTTAAAATGTTCCCCCGTGGATTAGGAATTATTTCCAAACCATGTAAAACTTGTGTTGTTATTTTTTATTTATTTTCTTTTGATTTTTGTCTCTCTAAGATCTTTTCTATGTGTGTTCGAAGGTTTACATTATGGTTTTTTGACTAAGGCTTATTGTATCTTCTATGTTTTTTACACCATAGAATGGGATCATTTTGGTAACTTGTTTCTACCAAGTAAGTTTTGATGGAAATATTTTATTGGTTAAGTAGGAGATAGTCATGATCCTAACAAGTGGTATCAGATTTTTGGTTACATAGTTTTAGATAGTAAGACCCTATTAAAGGTGATTTAGATACCAATTCAGTATCATCTTTTTTCCCTTTACCTTATAGGATATTTATGGTAATAAATTCCTAATCCATCTTATATTTTTTGGAATTTAGGAGTAAACTACATATTGGAAGTGATGTAATTAGATGGTGAAATGTTTTATATAGATAATTTCAACATTATGGATTTTGGGTTTTAGAGAATTCAGATAGAGAATTCTCTAAGACATAAGGACCTTGATATTTTTTGATGGGTACCAAGAAAAGAGTGATTAAGACATAATAATGGGAGATTCTGAATAAGAATCAATTAGGTTTTATGTGGATATAATTAGCCTAGAAAGTGTAATGTAACATATATGAAGTAAAAAATGCTTTAAAACTTATTAAGACCCTCGCATATATGTATGATAAGCCATCAGTAATAAACAAGGTGTTACTATTGTGGAGGTTGTTTGACATGAGGATGTCAGAAAGTAAACCAGTGGTAGATCATATCAAAAAAAATTAACATCATACAGATTTAGTTAGAATTAGGTAAGGTGGACTTTAGTGATCTAGAGTAGGCATTGTTATTACTCTCATCACTCCCTTAATTGTGTTATGTAATGGTTACCACCATGAGGAATTCAAGTAATAAGGTTGGAATTGTGTTTAAGAACATTAGAAACCTAATATTGAATTAATAACTTCATTAAAAGGAGATACATGTATCTTCCAAAAATTATTATAATGAAAAATGAAGGGGATAATCCAAAGTATGAAAAGGTCACAAGAAGGGTAAAGGAATGAGAAGTCGAAGTAGGAGTAGATTAGTGTGAGATGGTCCCATGTGTTGGAATTGTGGAAATAAATGACACTTTAAGAAAGATTATAATATTCTAAGAGTAAATTCTATAACATACACTTACAAAAGTGCATCTTTGAATCATGTATCAAATGATAATATTGGCCTACTACTGAGTGCCACTATCTCACTTGAGCCATAGATTATAAAATTTAGATATTCATTTCACTCAACATATAAGAGGGGGAGTATGGGGAACTATAATTATAGAATATTTAGTAAAGTGTATCACGTAAATTATTAGGTTCTTAATATTATTATAAAAAGTGATGTTTCTATTTGGAAAAGGAATGAAAGTTTTCTTGAGTTAAAATTAATGTATCACATCTCAATTTTAAGTAAAAACTTAATTTTGATTGGATAGTTAGATGATGTAGGTTTATATACTATATTCATGGATGGAGTGTGGAAAATTACATGTGTTTCTATAGTGGTGACCAAAAGAGTGAAATATTGTATGATGTATATAGCGACCCAATCCTTTTACATAAAACATTTCATTATTTCAAGCATAAATAACCATCATAGTATAATCCAAGGATCGTTAAGTCTAGTGTCTTGGAAGACTAGGTACATATAAAATAAAACATGGGGCTAAAAAAACACTTCTTTATTTAATCTCCATAATGATCTCCTAACTTTATTTGAGCCCTTACATCTGAATAGGGTACCCTGGGGAACACATGAACAAAGGGATGAGCTAAAAATGTCCATTAAGGGAATGAACATAAGGATACACCTCAAGCACATGAATCAAGAGGCATGACATAATGATATCCAAAGCATGAAACTTATGAAATCATTTAATATAATAATGGGATCATATAAGAATGGAATCATATAAATGTGGTAGAATAATAAATCATATCTTTGGTATGGTTCAAGTCTAACCGCCAATCCTGTTTCCCATTTTAGTACGGGTCAAGGCTAACCGCCAATCTCGTTTCACATCACATCTCATGAGACTTATCCTTATCCAATGTATTAGAGCACTATCTGGGCGCACCCATCTCAACATATTCATAAATATTATTTCCTAATAAATAATCTTTCCACATAAATAATCATACATAATCAACCATACATAAACTTAAGGTTACCCATGGAAAGAATTGGGTACCACAATCATGACATAAAACATATCCAATGGGCGTATCACGAAAGTGTCCATGAAAGGAAGGTATTAGAACATACATGGACATTAATAGGGTAAAATAGGCATATAACATGTTAAGTTGTGTCAAATATAAGTGACAACATATAAAAATGTATTTTAGAAACATTAGCATTAAAACATTTTTGTGCGGTTTTAAGGAAAACACTCTAGAGCATTTCAAATATAAAAGAGGAAATTATTTTATATAAAACCATAATTGAACCAAGAAGGTTTTCATAAAACAAATACTTATTTTATAAATACAATTGTGTTTTAAAACATAGGATAGAGTGCACTTGAAATTTGGGTAAAAATTCAGGAAGTCCCCTTAAAACAGGTTGGCTTATCAGAAAGTTCTAAGGATGGAATCTTTCAAAATCATGTATATCCACAAAAGAATGTGATTAAAGGGTCTTGATATAAGAATATTTTAGAACTAACAAGAAGTCATAATACTCACATATATAGATAATAAAACACCATTTTTAAAGAAAGATAAGGCATCCCGAAAGAGCAAAGAAGGTTCGGGTAAAATTCGTTACGATGTTATCAGCATGGTGTTGGGTGTGAACAAGAGGGATTGTTGAGAGAGAAATGGGGTTTATAATAACTTTTAAATCTATAAGTAAGTATGGGGGAGGTTCTTAAACATACCCCATCATTTTATAGTACACATATAATGTCATAGTATAGAGGACAATCTTGATTAAGAGAGAAAAGGAGAGGATCCCTTACCTCAAATCTGTTGGTGTTCTCCACTTGTTATTAATGAACTCAATAAACAAATTAGGTTTATTAATTAATAAGTCCATAACCTCTTATATAGGTAATTTATTTATTATAACCCTTTCTAGTTCATTCAAATCCTTTTTGATTAGTTATAAGGTTCAATTTCATTGTTCAGGCTCATTTGTTTACTTTTCTTTAAAAGATCGGTTCACTTATATTCAAGTTTGGATTATATGCTAGATGAAAGTGGTAGTCCAGAATTGAAGTTATATTCTTTAGTTCATATACAGGAGATTACGTGGTTTTAACTTTAATTAGGTTACTTATAGTGATGTTGAATTATTACATATATAACCTTAGTGATAACCGTTTTTGTTGATCAGAGGATTTGATTTCAAAGAATGTGTTTTGATTTATAACTTAATTACATTTGTACCAAAAGATTACAGAAACAAAGATAGGATATATTAAATATATAATAATCTGGTTCAACCATAACACAAATGGTTTCATGACCATAATTAAAGATAATAATAGAAATTGATAAACTGTTGTCCTTGAATGTGCTAAATTATCACATCTCAAACAGTGCTTTCATTTCTTTCAAATAAAAGGGTGGGGAAAGAGGAGAAGATAATAAAATATACCACTAGCATGAAGACATTCTAGTACCTGTATTCTACTATATTTATCATACTATTATGGTGAAGGGAGTTGAGGAACAAAATTAAAAAGGAAAGAACTTAAAAGAAAAGAAGAAATTTGGGAAGAGGAATTTACCTCTTCAGAATTCCTCCTTTGAGAACCTCTTAAGGGGAGATGTTTTGGTATTTTGTAGAGGCTAAGAGATTTTAGACATGGGGAAGGACCTTGTGGAGAGATTTGGGCAGAATTTAGAGAAGGCTTAGAGCTTGAGAGGAGTGGAGAGAAGAGGTAGTGAAGGGGGTTTTATAGTGGAGGAGAGGAGGGATTTCATAAAATAATAATCATTAATTTATTATTTCTTCCAAAGAAAAATAATAGTAAGTATTCCATGACCAAAAATAGTAAATGGCTCATGTTAATTCGAACCATGGGTGGTGAAATCATCCATGATACTATTAATAGTTTATTTATCTTATAATGTATACATACGGTAAATTACCATATTTTACCATTCATCAAAAATTCAAGTATTTCAGAAAAATCTCAAAAATTTACCCTAACCATTTTTCGACGTGTAGAATCCAAAAATGAAGTCTATTTTTCAAAAAAAAATTCTAAATATGATTGTTTTAATATTTAATTAAAATCATATTTTATTATCAAAAACCAGATTTAAAACATGAATTAACTCATTCTAAAACATAGGTATATTGTACGTCCAAATTGAATATTATTTTTATACTATCATAGCTGAAGTTACTATTCATTAGGGTATATCACTATTCATAAGGTTGTGTTACTATTCATTAGGGTAGGTTACTATTCGCCAAAAAAATTAAGTTTTTCTTATCGGACTCCAAAAAATATCTTAAACACAACGGTGTATGCTGGATTTTCAAAATTCCAAACACATAAGTGACAAACATATGTTTAAAGGTCACTTATCACTTAGTAGTTCATTATGTTGTGTTTTCATTTCATTTTATGACATAAATATAAGAAGGAAATTTCCATTGAAAAACTTTGGGTCGTTACATTCTTCCCCCCTTATGAAATTTCGCCCTCGAAATTTTGTTTTACATACTAAGACAAAAACAGGTGCGGGTACTTTTCCTTCATTGATTCCTCTAATTCCCATGTTGCTTCCACAAACTTATGGTTCCTCCACAATACTTTGACTAGATGGGTTGTCTTTTTGCATAGCACTTTATCTCTCTGATCCAGAATCTTTACTGGCTGCTCCTCATAGGAGATATCATCTTCCAAATGTACCACCTATGATTTTAGTACATGTGAGGGATCAGGTATGTACTTTCTCAAGAGTGATACATAGAAAACATCATGAACTCGATCCATATTTGGTGGAAGTGCAAGACGATATTCCACGACTCCTATGCGGTCAAGGATCTCAAAGGGGCCAATATACCTTGGTCTTAGCTTCCCTTTCTTCCTGAATCGCATGACTCTCTTCCATGGAGATATTCGAAAGAAGACTTTATCTCTAACGTTGAACTCCAAGTCCCTTCGACAGTTGTCAACATAGCTCTTTTTCTGACTTTGAGCAGCTTTGATGTGTTTCTGGATGACTTGAACCTTCTCTGTCATCTCTTGAATAAGATCGGGTCTAAGTAGCTTTGTTTCTCTAACTTCATCCCAACAGGTTGGAGTTCTAAATCACTTTTCATAAAGAGCTTCATATGGATCCATCTGAGTACTTGAATGGAAGCTATTGTTGTATGAGAACTCAACCAATGGGAGATTTTGATCCCAACCACCATTGAATTCTAGAGATCAGGCTCTTAGCATATCTTCAAGTTTCTGAATAGTCCTTTCAGATTGTCCATCATTTTGGGGGTTATAGGCCGTGTTGAAACTCAATTCAATACCCAAAGAATGTTGAAGACTCCTCCAGAATTTAGATGTGAACCTTGGATCGCGGTCAGAGACAATTGAGAGTGGAACATCATGCAGTCTCACCACTTCCTTCACATATAACTTTTAAAGTTGTTCAAGAGAGAGATATTTCTCAAATAGCGATGAAATGGGATGTTTTGGTGAGTAGGTCAACCACAACCCATATCGCATTATTTCCCTTAGACGTCTTTGGGAGACCCGTGACAAAGTCTATAGTAACATTTTCCTATTTCCACATGGGTATAGGCAATGGATGCATCATACCTTTGGACTTTTTTCACTCAACTTTAACTTTCTGACATACCCAGAACCTTGATATATATTCTGCAATCTCCTTATTCATGTTATCCCACCAAAAGTGTTCTTGGAGATCACGGTACATTTTGGTACTCCCAGGATGGATAGAGAAGGTCGAGCTATGTGCATCATTCAATAGATCCTTCTTTATCTCTGGATCAGATGGTACACATAATCGTGTCCCAAATCTTACAACTCCTTCCTCATCAATTTTGAAATCGGAGGATTTCCCATTTTTAACAACTTCCACCCTTTTCTAAATTTCCCCATCCTTTCTTTGAGAAACCTTTATTTTATCCAAGAGGGATGGTTGAGCAATCATTTGAGAAAGGATTGATGATTTTCCTCCCTTAATGATTCCCATTTCCATCCTTTGAAAATCTAAGAAGATCGGATCCTTTTCAATTCTCATCATTGATAAAGATGCAGGATCCTTTCTACTTAGAGCATCTACCACCTTGTTTTCCTTACTTAGATGGTAGTGGATTGAGCAGTCATAATCCTTGATGATCTCTATCCATATTTGCTAGCGCATATTAATCTATTTCTATGTGAATATATGTTTGAGACTTTTTTGTTCAGTATATATCTCAAATTTTTTCCCATAGAAATAATGCCACCAGATTTTCAATGCAAATATCACAGCCGCCAACTCCAGATCATGTGTGGGATAGTTTTGCTCATGGATTTTCAGCTGCCTTGAGGCATAGTCTATCACTTTATCATTTTTCATTAGCACACAACCTAATCCTTTCTTAGAAGCATCACTATACACCACAAAGAGTTCTCCACTTGAAGGGAGTGTTAGTATCGGCATAGTGATAAGACTCTTTTTCAACTCCTTGAAACAGTCTTCACATTCCTGTGTCCAGACAAACTTTACTTCCTTCCGTGTTAGCTTGGTCATTGGGTTTTAAAATCATGAAAACTTCTTTATGAATCATCGATAATACCCATATAGACCTAAAAAGCTTCGGATCTCCATTACAGAAGTTGGCCTCGGCCATTCTTCAATTGCCTTTGTCTTGGAAGGGTCCACAAATATCCCTTTCCTAGTGAAAACATGCCCCAAGAATGATACTACCTCCATCCAGAACTCACATTTACTGTACTTTTTATACAACTTCTCCCTTCACAAATTCATTAACACGGTTTCCAAATGCTCCTCATGTTCCTCCTTGCTCTTGGAGTATATCAGAATATCATCAATAAAGACCACCAAAAAAATTTCAAGGTAATCTCTAAAGACTCTATTCAATAAATCCATGAAAATTACTGGATTATTAGTGAGTCCTAAGGGAATAACTATGAACTCATATTGTTCATACCTCGTTCAGAAGGCAGTCTGGGGAATATCTTCCTTCCTCACCTTTAGTTGGTGATATCCCAACCGAAGGTCCACATTAGAGAAATAACTGGCCCCACGAAGCTGATCGAACAATTCATCTATCCATGGAAGGGGATACTTGTTCTTTATAGTGATTTTATTGAGCTCATGATAATCAATGCAGGGGAACATTTATCCATCCTTCTGCTTAATGAAGAGGACTGGAGCACCCCACGGTGAAGCACTCAGGCGTATAAAACCCTTCTTCATATTCTCCTGTAATTGCTTCTTCATCTCTTCTAGCTCAACAGTGGCCATTCTGTAAGGTGTCTTTGATATTGGCAGAGATCCAGGGATAAGTTCAATTGATAACTCAACCTCTCGGTCAGGGGGAAGACCAGGAAACTCTTCAGGGAATACATCAGCGTAATCCCTCACGATAGGCATGTCTTCAAGCATGATTCTTTCCTTTGTCTCAATCATTTGATCTAGTTATGCATGCTCATAAGGAAGAAATATCCAAAATTGCAATGAATATTCTAAAGGAGACTCATCTACCTCCTTGCACTTGTAAATAATTGGAGGGTGCTTCGGGATGTGAAGAGTAATCTCCCTTTCCCAACAATTGATGTTGGCCTTGTATAAAGATAGTAAATCCATGCCCAAGATAGCATCAAACTCCACTAAAGGAAGTATTACAATATTTTCTGGTAGGTTCAGTCCACAAACATTAACAGGGGAGGAGTTATAAACCATGGATGCGATAATTTCCCCATTCGTTGTTCTCACAGATAACTTTTCCTCCAAATTTTGAGGTGGTGGTTCTACTAAACTTGCATGATATGAAAGAATTCATAGAACCAGAATCAAATAGTACGTTCACTATTCTTGAATGGATAACAAGAATACCTGTCACCACATCATTTTCCGGCTCCACCTCAGTAGTAGTGATAGCATAAGCCCTTCCTTGTTTCCTTGGAGGTTGTTGTTGATTGCCTCCAACAACCCTCAGCTCAGGGAAATTGTTCGCATAATTCCCTAGCTCCTTGTAGTTAAAACACTGCACTGCAGGCTGAGTGTTGATCTGAACCTTCCGTTATTCTTCAACATTAGGAGGATTTTTCATATCCCTTCGGCAGTTCTTGTCTAGATGACCAAACTTTCCACATTTGAAGAAATTCTTGGTTCCCTTGAGACAGTCACCAAGATTCTTCTTCCCACAATTCTTGCAAAGGGTAAAGTGAGGCTTCTTTCCATCATGGGATTTGTTTGATGAACCACCCATGTTGTTCTCCATTTTCCACTTCTTGTCACTAGGACCATGAGACCACTAAGAGTCTCCAATCTCCATTTCAACCTTGAGGTCACAACGAACAATTTCCTCATAGTTGTCGAAGTCTCAAATCACCAACACTTTTCATAGACTCGGCTTTAGTCTGCTAAAGAATCAATCCACCTTGATTTTGGTGTTCATGAAAAATCCAAAGGTGTACCTTGAAATCCTTTTAAAGTTTTCTTCATACGCCTCGATGGACTCATCTTCCTTCTGCTTGAGTCCAAGGAACTCTTTTTCCATCTTGATATGGAGGGTTTGAGGAAAATATTTTTTGAAAAACATCCTCTTGAATTCCTCCCATTCTATGGAATGAATTTCCTCTTGGGACTTCATATTCTTGATTAGTGTCCACCACTGATCAGCTTCCCCATCAAAACGATAGATTACCAGTACAAATTTCTCTTCTTTCGAGCACTAGAGGACAGAGAAAATATTTTCAATGGAGTTAATCCATTGTTCTGTGAGGAGGGGATCAGAAGACCTGCTAAACATGGGAGGCCTTTGCCACGTGAAGGATTCTACGGCAACTTTCTCTTTCCTTGGAGGAGGGGGACGTTCCACCTAATTCAAGTTATTATTCATAACTCGAGCCACCTAAGCAAGTACTGCCATGCAGTTTTGAGAACCTGCTTCCGTCACATCAGGCATGTCATTAGGGCAATCATCACATTGGTTGTTGGAACGTGTTCTTCTATTTCCCGCCATTAACTAAGAAAAAGAACGTGTAATTAGAGGTCTTTAATGCTTAGCTATTGAGCATAAAAATGAAACTTTGAACAATAGAGGATAAACTTATAAAGAAGAAGTACATCTTAACTTGTGATTCCTTAGGTTTATATCTAGGTTATCCTCAATCTATTTCTTAACTTATATTCTCATGGGCTTATTTTTTTACTTAATAATGGTTTTTACTAAGCTTGTGAATCTACCAAAGCATATCCCTCGGGAGTTTCATAACCAAGAGTGCAACAAGGCCCATTGTCATGCACCAGTTCCTGTTCGAGTCTAGCTCAAAGCGGTGTTTTTGGGTTTTACCCCTAGATAAATATGTTCTAGAGCTGTCTATACCTGCTCGTATCCAGACAGGGATTTATTTTCTTGATAAACCACTTACTCTATACTCACCAAAATTCAGGACTATTTTCCTATACTTGGTCTCATCCTTAAGGTTCTCACTAATGTGCTCTATTCCTAATCTCCAAAAATAACTAGACCATCCTCTGATATCAACTATAGTAACCCAAGCCTTTTACATAAAACATTTCATTATTTCAAGCATAAATAACCATCATAGTACAAGCCAAGGATCATTAAGTCTAATGTCTTGGAAAACTAGGTACATATAACATAAAACATGGGGCTAAAAAAACACTTCTTTATTTAATCTCCATAATGAGCTCCTAACTTCCTTTGAACCCTTACATCTGCATAGGGTTCCCTGGGGAACACATAAATAAAGGGATGAGCTAAAAATTCCCAATAAGGGAATGAACATAAGGATACACCTCAAGCACATGAATAAAAGGGCATGAAATAATGATATCCAAAGCATAAAACTTATGAAATCATTTAATATAAGCATGGGATCATATAAGAATGGAATAATATAAATGTGGCAGAATCATAAATCATATCTTTAGTACGGGTCAAGGCTAACCGCCAATACCGTTTCACATCACATCTCATGAGACTTATCCTTACCCAATGCATTAGAGCGCTATCTGGGTGCACCCATCTCCACATATTAATGAATATTCTTGCCTCATAAATAATCTTTCCACATAAATAATCATACATAATCAACCATACATAAACTTAAGGTTACCCAAGGAAATAATTGGGTACCATAATCATGACATAAAACATATCCAATTGGCGTATCACGAAAGTGTCCATGAAAGGAAGGGATTAGAAAATACATGGACATTAATAGGTTAAAATAGGAATATAACATGGTAAGTGGTGTCAAATATAAGTGAAAACATATAAAAATGTATTTTAGAAACATTTGCATTAAAACATTTTTATGCGGTTTTAAGGAAAACACTCTAGAGATTTTCAAGTAGAAAAGAGGACATTCTTTTATATAAAACCAGAATTGAACCAAGAAGGTTTTATTAATAAAATAATTATTTTATAAATAAAGTGGTGTTTTAAAACATAGGATATAGTTCACTTGAAATTTGGGTAAACATTCGAGAAATCCCCTTAAAACAGGTTGGCTTATCAGAAAGTTCTAAGGATGGAATCTTTCAAAATCATGTATATCCTCGAAAGAATGTGATGAAAGTGTATTGATATAAGAATATTGTAAAAATAACCAGAATTCATAATACTCACATATATAGATAAGATAACCCCATTTTTAAATAAAGATAAGGCAAACCG
The DNA here is from genome assembly GCA_963277665.1 of Viscum album. Taxonomy (NCBI): domain Eukaryota; kingdom Viridiplantae; phylum Streptophyta; class Magnoliopsida; order Santalales; family Viscaceae; genus Viscum; species Viscum album. The sequence goes on along the minus strand of OY728142.1, from coordinate 1,504,635,484 downwards.
AAAGAGTAAAGAAGGTTTGGGTAGAATTCGTTACGATTTTATCGGCATGGTGTCGGGTGTGACCAAGAGAGATTGATGAGAGATAAATGGGGTTTCTCATCACTTATAAATCCAGAAGGAAGTATGGGGGAGGTTATTAAACATACCCCATCATTTTTTAGTACACATATAAATTCATAGTATAGAGGAAAAACTTGATTAAGAGAGAAAAGGAGAGGATCCCTTACCTCAAATCTGGTGGTGTTCTCCACTTGTTATTAATGACCTGAATAAAAAAATTAGGATTATTAATTCATAAGTCCAGAACCTATTATATATTTAATTTATTTATTATAACCCTTTTTAGTTAATTCAAAGTCTTTTTGATTAGTTATAAGGTTCAATTTCATTGTTCGAGCTCATTTGTTTACTTGGCTTTAAAAGATCGGTTCACTTATATTCAAGTTTGGATTATATGCTAGATGAAATTGGTTGTCCAGAATTGAAGTTATATTATTTAGTTCATATCCAGGAGATTACATGGTTTTAACTTTAATTAGGTTACTTAGAGTGATGTTGAATTTTTACATATATAACCTTAGTGATAACCGTTTTTGTTGATCGAAGGATTTGATTACAAAGAATGTGTTTTGATTTATAACTTAATTACTTTTTTACCAAAGGATTACAGAACAAAAAATAGGATATATTACATATATAATAATCTATTTCAACCATAAAACAAATGGTTTCATGACCATAATTAAAGATAATAATATAAATTTATAAATCGTTGTCCTTGAATGTGCTAAATTAGCACATCTCAAACGGTGCTTTCATTTCTTTCAAATAAAAGGGTGGGGAAAGGGGAGAAGATAATAAAATATACCACTATCATGAATAAATTCCAGTACATGTATTCTACTAGATTTATCATACTATTATGGTGAAGGGAGGTGAGGAACGAAATTAAAAAGGAAATAACTTAAAAGAAAAGAAGAAATTTGGGAAGAGGAATTTACCTCTTGAGACTTCCTTCTTTGAGAACCTCTTAAGGGGAGAGGTTTTGGTATTTTGTGGAGGCTAAGAGATTTTAGACGTGGGGAAGGACCTTGGGGAGAGATTTGGGCAGAATTTAGAGAAGTCTTGGAGCTTGAGAGGAGTGAAGAGAAGAGGGAGGGAAGGGGGTTTTTTATAGTGGAGGAGAGGAGGGATTTCATAAAATAAAAATCATTAATTTATTATTTCTTCGCAAGACAAATAATAGTAAGTATTCCATGACTAAGAATAGTAAATGGGTCATGTGAATTAGAAACATGGGTGGTGACATCATCCATGATGCTAGGAATAGTTTATTTATCTTATAATGTATATATACGGTAAATTATCGTATTTTACTATTCATCAAAAACTCAAGTATTTCAGAAAAATCTCAAAAATTAACCCTAACCATTTTTCGACGTGTAGAATCCAAAAATGAAGTCCATTTTTCAAAAATAATTTTCTAAATATGATTATTTTAATATTTAATTAAAATCGTATTTTATTATCAAAAACCAGATTTAAAACATGAATTAACTCATTCTAAAACATAGGTATATTGTACTTCCAACTTGAATATTATTTTTATACTATCATAGTTGGGGTTACTATTCATTAGGGTATATTAATATTCATAAGGGTATGTTACTATTAATTAGGGTAGGTTACTATTCACCAAAAAATTAAGTTTTTCTTATTGGACTCCAAAAAACATCTTGAACACAACAGTGTATGCTGGATTTTCGAAATTCCAAACACATAAGTGAAAAACTTATGTTTAAAGGTCACTTATCACTTATTAGTTCATTATGTTGTGTTTTCATGTCATTTTATGACATAAATATAAGAATGTAATTTCCATTGAAAAACTTTGGGTCGTTACAATGTACCTCACGGGGGTATCGAAATGTATGGTTCATGGAAAGTTATGGCATAATCTTTTGGGTCACTTGAGTGAGAAATGGATGAAGATCCTCACTACTAAAGGTATGTGGAAAACTATAATAATGGGGTATCAAATATGTTAATATTGCATCATTGGAAATTAGTGGAAGGTTTCCATCTAAAATGAAGGTAATTCACTGAAGATATGGAAGTTAGAGTTGGTTTATATAGATATATGGGGACTAGATCCAGTTTTTTCTCATAAAGGTCATTGTTTTATGTGACATTAATTAGTTATGGAGCACAAAAAGTGTGGGTTTTATTTCTCAAGAAAAATTCTAGGGTGTTTTAAACATTCATGCAATGAAAATACATGGTGGAGAAGGATATTTGGAATAAAATTAAGTTTTTAAGCCATGATGATTGTGATAATTATAGAATAAGGAAGTTTTAAATATTCTTCTAGTGTGAAGGCATAAAGTTTTATATTACTACACTATAAACTATTGAAAATAAAAAATTCTCAGATAGGATGAATAAAATATTGGTTAAAAATGAAATAATCATGATAATTAATGTGGGTTTACTTGATGTTTTTTGGGAAAAATTAGTGAATTGTGTGGCATTGTTGATCAAAAGGAATCCCTATTATCCATAGGAGAAGGAACTTCCAAAAATCTATAAGACAAGAAGGAAGTTAGATTTCACTCATTTCAAATTCTTCATTGCACATACCTACATCCATGAAAATTTCAAGGAAAGGTGTAATACTGAGGACAAGTTGAAAACATGTTACTTTTTTGGGTATGGTGAAAAATAATTTGGTTTTTGACTTTGGATTGAAATGTTGTCAAAAGTTGAAATGCAATATTAAATAAAAAGATCTTGTGGAAGGGTCAAAACTCAAAGGAGACTATAGATGCGAGAAAATTATCAACATAGGATAGAGTTTCACAGAATGTACATTTTGAAGTTATGGATGTTATAAATAATTCAGTAAGTACATAAATTCGAGAAGCACTAGACTATCCAAAATATACAATCATTGAGAGTCAAGTTCTGATGGTGTTTCCAAGGTGGGAAGTACCAAAAATCTCTTGGTTTTTAGAATCTTAAGTCAGAGTTTCATAATAAAGAGATACATAGGATAAATATTTTAAAATTATAATAATTAAATGATTTAAACTGTATAGGGAGTAACAAATATCTATAAAAGTTAGTTTCCATGTGAAAAAATATGAAAGTAGCATTCACTATTTACTTTTTATGGATTATGGAGAGCCTCAGATCTTGAAAGAGGTCTGGAATCTCAAATATTTGAATCAATGGGAGTTATATTTGAGGGATGATATTTATTCCCTCCATTTATCTAGAACATGGTAGATAACAAAAAGGCCTTTTGAGAATAAACTTCTTCAGAATAAATGGGTGTGTCGTTTCACGTTTTAAGTGGGTGGTAGATAGAGGTAAAAGGAATGACTATTCATGAAAGGTTTTTAACAAATGGAAGGTGTATATTTATATGATATATTCTCACAAGTATTTAAATATATTAATATATAAATGGTACTTGGTATGGTTTCCATTAAGGTTTTTCATCTAGAATAATTAAACATGAAGACAACATTCCATTATGGGAGCTTAAATGAGCATGGAACAACCAACTGGTTTTATGGATCATCTAAACTGGTACCCTGGGTGTAAAATGAATAGATCCTTTAGGATTTAAAGTAAGAACCAATTTAGTGGAACCATAATTTCAATTCTTTTATAGAATAGTTCAAGTTCATCTGGATCAATTTTGACTATTAATGTTACTCAAAGTTAATCTATGGTGATAGTTTCATAATTTTTCTTCTCAATATTAATGAAATGATTATTGTTTTATTGGTAATGGAAAGGATTGATTTTATAAGGTTTGAATTGTAAAAAATATTATATATTAAGGTTATTGACCTAGATAAATGGATATTAGTAATGTGGATCATATGGTTCTTAAGTTCTGACACTTTATACCTGAGTCAGCCTAACTATATCCGAAAGGTGGTGGAAAACTTCATTGTGAGTTAATAAAAACCTATAACTACTCACCTTTAAATAAATTTCAAATTGATAAAGTAGAAGGAACTATTAATGAAAGATGATGTGGAGTTCATGGTGAAGGTTCCCTTTGCATTTCTTGTTGGAAGCCTAGTGTAGGCCATGGTTTTCACTCAAGTGAGCATTGCATAAGTAGTGGTATTTATTATTAGATTCATTTAAAATCTTGTAAGATAACATTGTTAGGTAATTAAGTGTACTCTTCATTACTTAAAGGGTTCTGTAAGATTAATAACTTTTTTTATAAAGGATAATTCATTGCAAAGTTTCACTAACTCTGAATTTGGTGGATATTTAAATACTTGGAAGAGCACCACTATATATGTGTTCACTTTTATAGTTATGGACATGAGTTGTATGTATAAGACTTAAATATTAGTTTCACTATAAAAATGGAATCAAAGTATTTTTTTTAGTGAAAACTAGGAATAAGTTTATTTTGGTGAAGGGTTTTTAGAAGATCTCAAAATAAGGAGAGTTAATGGGAATCTTTTTTTATTCACAAAGTTTGATTCACTTGGACAAAAAAAATTATGTTTCATTCCAGGATGAATAATATTAAGTTAAATTATGACTTCCTTCAGAAGTTGTTGGAAGATATATTTTTGAATAAATGGAAGATATAAGGAGCTTTGAATCTAGTATATATTCTAATAAAGGATGTATTTTGGGATGTGTTGAGGTGATGTTGTGTCTCAATTGGATTGGGATGACTAAAGTCATGATGGGTGAACCATGCAGCTACAAAGGAAGTCTGAGGAGCAGAATAGGTTTGAATATGATGACATAGGACTCAATGGTAAATCCTGGAAAATGATTCTCAAGTGAGATATTTTTGGGTTCCAACTATATGTGAAAACCATTTTCAACTAAGGTATTAATCTACTTCAAGTATAAACTCTCTAATATTAACTTCTGATGCAGCATATGGAAATGGTGGAGTTGAAACAATGAGTTACATAAGTTATGAAAACTAGACGATTAGATGATGATAGAAAAAAGGTAAAATTAGAAGTTACCCCCTGACATGATCTAATAGAGGTATTGTAGAGGCACAAAGGACTTATATGAAAATAACTTTTTATAATATGAAATAGTCCTTATAAATGATTCCATTAGTGGTTTTTAGTAAATGGAGGAAAACATAATAGTACCATATCTAAATTTAAGACTAAACTTTTGAGAGTTTTAGAAGTATTGATTGTGTACTAGAATATAGATTTGTGGTGGTGGAAACCTATAACCAAGATAATGGATTCCCACATAGATCTGATCAACATGGAATTAATCATATAAAGATCGAAAGGTAGTGGTGGCCAATTTCACCAGATAGACTCTATTATTTTAGTAGGGTGAAATAACTTATAGTGGTGTAGTCAAACATTATAAACATATTACATTACCTTAAATAAAATGTTTTTCAGTGTACCTCCCATGGATTAGGATTCATGTTTGAACTACACAAAACTTATGTTATTCTTTTTTCTTTTTATTATTTTTATTGTTTCCTTCTAGATATCTTGCCTATGTGTGTTCAATGTTTTGTGTTATGGTGAAATGAATTAGGTGAAGTGTGTCTTCTTAGTTCTATACACCACAACATGGGATCATTTAAGTACTTTATTTCCACCCAGTATGTTCTGTTGGATATATTTTTTGGGTTTAGTGGAAGATATCCATGATCCTAAAAATGCCTCCTTTAATTCAAAATCTTCTAGAACCGTGTTTAAAGGTATGAAAAAAAATATCTAGAGATAACCTCATCCAATGTGAATTATATGATAGGAATCTAGTACCATATCTCATGTTTATGGAAACCTTTTATATCCATAAAGGACCCTCCTCAAAGATACCAAATACTTCCTAAACATTTGACATTAAAGGTGAATGTTAAAAATGGTTTGTAACTCCAAAATGATTAATAATAAAAAATTTAACTCTTAAAAATTTCATATTCATCATAAATCTCCATTTAATATCATCTAATGGTATTTTTAACTGATTATGGTATATTAGGTAGTATAAGATGATTAGGTCATGTGATATCAAATATACCATAAAATACCATTCATAACACCAATAAATAGTGAACTTCACTATGTCATGGTCCATACCAACATAAACCATTACATGGTCTAAACCACCACTTTATGGTGGTTTATTTAGTTCACATTTCCTAAAATTTCCCACTTTCACTAAAACCTCATAAACTTAGCCCATTTTCACCACATGGAACATCATATATAACAACTTTTGAATACATATACAAAACTCATTTTTAATGTAGAGACCCGAAGCTTGACATACATTCACATTACATTACATTTGCGGAATACTTAGTACATAACAAAAACACAAACACAAGGATCGTAATAGTTTAGTGTCTTTGGAAACTCAGAATATAATCTTCTAATCCTGCTGAAAGATCTTCAACATCTCCCATAAAGATCTTCCTTTTTTTTACACCTAAAACCTTTCTTTATATCCTGGGGAAAAGAAAACATAAAAGGGTGAGATCAAATGCTCAGTAAGGGTAAACAAAAGAAATATCAATCACATCATATACATAAGCACATAACTTTTGGAAATCTTAACCTGTAAAAGAGATCATAATTTCATAACCTGGGATAACTCATGGCAGTGAAATGTAATCACAATAATCATAAATTAAAACATTAAACTTTGTGTCATACACACATAATCATAGAGAATCATTTCTTATTAGTCAAGACTCATTTCCAAGACTATCTTAGTGGACAAAGTCCCTTTCTGAACCGAGTCACCCTCGTTTCAGTCCTGTTTCACTGAACCGGTATAACCTACCATTCCAGCCATGTCTATCTCATGAGATATAAAATCTTTACCAAATGCATTGGAGGGAGATATAGGTCCCACCCATCTCATAATGATACCATTCTTATGTGTGCCACAAAATCATAAACCATACATCATTGCATAACCCATGTAATAAAAATGGGAATCTTAAACATCATGACATCATAAAAAAATTCATATACGATAAAAGAATTCATAAAAATAATTCCATCACAACATAATCAAATCAATGTAATAATAGGGATAAAAACAGAACCCTTTATTATCTTAGATGGAAAATAATTTTGATAAAACACTTGAACTTCATTCTTGAGGAAAATATCCTTTCTACTTCAAAAATACTTTTCCTTTCTTAACATGTCATACAATTTTAAACTAAAAGAAGTTGATTAAAAATAAACTTGAAAACTTGTAAAGGAAGCTTCTTGTAAATAATGTTTTAAAAATCCATTCTTGCCATATAAGTTAAAAAAAACATTCTTCGTACTTTTTTCGGAAAAGTCAAAAAGTACCTCGTACGAAAAACGACAAAAGATTCCTTTCATATCTTTTACTAAAAACTCACCGAAGGGTAAAATTGGATTTAAACAATTTTAGGTGGATGGAAATAATATTACATATTGAGGAAACATGGATGTGGATGATGAAATACACCCCAGTAAATACCAAAGTATAAACAATCTCGGATAAAAATGAGATTGTGATATTTCCCTTACCTTAGGTCTGATTTGCTTCGTAAGTGTCTGAACCTCCTGTATAATGATTTAAATAATGTCATTGACTTATTACAGAATCATATTCATTGTTATGATATCATATATGGTTCACTTATGACTTTATACTACCCTTTCTTTTGTAAATTCCATGTTAAAGAGCGTTTTGGGTAAAATTGTTTCATTTGTCGTCCGTGTTTTGACTTGTAATTATTCATATGATTACTTAGATCATGATTACTTAATTCCAGAATATAAAACATGATTTATATATATATATATATTCATAATATACATATATATAATAAATCAGTAAATGGAAATAAATACATTGTTCATGGAGACGGTAGGCCGTACGTACGCATGAACGTTGTTTTCGTTTCCTTATTGAGTTGAACAGAATTAAGTAGATGACATACATATATATACACATAAATCAAGTATCGTTATTATGTCATATATTTCATGATTACTTATTGTATATACTTTATAATCATTCATGAATGGTTAAAGTGGAGAATGAATCTCATCGCGTCGTGGAGACGGTAGTCCGTACGTACGCACGAGCGATGATATCGTTCTCATGATCGTGGGACTATATTGGAGTGTATGTATACTATTTCAGAATCAATATCACTTTAAAATAATAATATAGAGTTATTATTTACACCATTATACCCATCCAAGTAAGGTGGTGGTGGAAAATAGATTTCACCACGGCGTGGAGACGGTATTCCGTACGTACGCACACACGGTGATTTCGTTTTCCGTAGGATGGATAGATGGTGAAATAGGATTGTTTCATAATTATAATAACATATCAGTATATGAGTGATAATTATGTTATTACTTCATAATGAAACAACCTAATAAGAAGAAGTGGAAGAAGAAATAAAGGTGAAAGAATTGGTAACGGAAATTACCTCTTCTTTGAAGCGCCTCTTTGAGACCTCCTTTAGGGCACTAAAATTGGTCTTTGAGGAAGACCAGAACCTCTAGGATGTTTCTAGGGAAGTGGAGAAGAGAATTTGGCATGGTTTGGCCGAGATTGAAGGCTAAAAGTTGTGTGAGGAAGAGAGGGAGGAGGTGCCCTTTTATAAGGGAGGAGAGGGGCACCTTTAGAATAACTAAAAATATTATTTTATTATAAAGTCAAGTTCGGTTTTAAATAGCTCCAAATTGATTTATTTCAAGGATAAGGTGGGGATGGGTCGAAATCCTCTCATCCAATAGGATTTAGACAAGTTTAGGTTATTATTTTAACCTTATCAATTAGATTTAACTCTAAGTTAAATAATTTAACTTTTACTGTGTCTTTTTGTTTTCTTACACTATATGGTTAATAAACTTACTATATTAAGCCAAAAGAACCCCAAGTTGTTTATTATTAATATATATAATCTTATATAAGTCATTTGGTCGAACCTTAGATTTTTAGGAATAAAATAACAATTAATAATATAATATTTGTTTTAAAAACTATTTTATGCCAATTTTGACACTATTTGGTACATGATTTTTATGAAATTTATAACAGAATGATAAGTTAGAACCACGTTACTTAAATCAACAATAAAATGTCATATTAACCTATAAAATTATTGTAAGTCATAAAAAGTCTCAAATTACATTTATTTGGGCATTTATAACATCAATTATGTCAATATTTCATTAATAAGACAATTACTGCATCATCTTTGTGTCATAATAAATGATAATTATTTAATCCCTAAAAATTCTAAATAAATTCCTATGATATATATAATTGTATTATATTTCTGGAGACTATTCATGTTCTAAGTTTCATGAAGTTTATCACTAGATTAAAATTATTATACTTATAAGATTTAAGAAAGTGACATGTTGTCACATTCTTTGGTTTTAATAATAATTAAATTATTTTCATTGAAAAAATTTAATTAAATGAATCTAATCCAACCCTTAGGTGATATGGGTCGACTTTTAGTCATCCAATAGGATTTTGAAATTTTTTAGGGTAATTTCATAATATTATATTTACCCTTAATTACCTGATTTACCTTTAACTATGGTAAATAAAATTTACCGTAGTTACTATTCATAATTCCCAAAAATAAAAAGTAGCCTATTAAAATAATTTGGACCTACTGATTCCAAATATGGAATCCATATTTTAAAATTAAATACACAGAAGTTGCAGAAATTAAATTAAAATTAATCTCGTTCTTGAATAAAAACCGGTTTTTGTTTAAAACATTGCAAAAGATTGAATTGATTTAACCTACGAATTCAAGGTAAAATTAATGCTAATGAAATAAATTATATTAAATGGTAAAAATATATTATATTTATACTTTAAAACCATTCAATATTATAATTTAACCACATAATATATTACGATGAAAAAAGTTGTTTTTAATTAAAATATTGCGTGTTTTTACTATTCATTAAAATGTGAAAGTTACCAGAATAATATGAAAAATTTATCCAAAGTAAATTTGTATTTCTTGATTCCAAAGAAGAATTTTATTTTGTTAAATTGAACTTATAAACATGTCAAAAACTAGATTTAATGTGGGTGCGTCATCAAAAGGCGGCAAACCGCATTTTTTGAAAAATACTTATTTTACCCGAAAAATTTATTTTGTTCTTATACCATGTTCTAGAAAATGTGTAAGATGAATAATAATGTTATAAAATTAAAAATTTAGTTAATACTATTTATAACGGCTAGTTCATGAAAATATTATAATAATATAACATTGTTTATTAAAACCCGGTATTGCCTACAACACACGCTATCGAGGAAGGTCGCGATTGCGTGTAATGCAAGCCAAGTCAGGGTTGCGTGTTGTGAAAGAATCCTTCGTTGTTTCGTATAACAGAATCCAACCATATTTCATTTATACATTGAATATATATATATATATATATATATATATATATACTCAATGTTGCGTAGAATAACTATTATCAAAATTGTGTGTAACACGATCCAAGAATAGTGTTGCGTATACTGCAAGCTAATACGGTGTTGCATATAGCGCAAGGTAATCTTGGTGTAGCATACAACACAAGACATTATTTAAATGAATATTTTTCATAAAATCTTGGGGTGTTACATTCTACCCCCCTTAAAATGAATTTCTCCCTCGAAATTCGTCGAGGTTATAAATGGGTTACTACTCGAAAGTTTTTTTTAATAGAAAATCACATAGTAAAAAGGAATACCAAAACATGGATTTAAAAACTAAAGTATGAAGTGTAACGGTTACCCAAATTAACTCATCATTGGGTTTCCACATAGGAGAACATAGGTAAAAATATGGATATGGAAGAAAAATCTAACCATCAGGTTCTGATGGAGAGTGGTAGAGAACATGGCTATGAAAAAGCCAACAATCGCAAAGCCATAAATTTGTGATGATCTATGGTACCATCTGATTCATCGGATATAAGAGAACTAGGACAACATTTTTGGTTTTCAAGATCATTTCCCTAAAGTTGATGAAATTGGAATTAGAAGAAATACTTTCGTGATTTTGGTATAGTCTCACTGTTTGTCGTTATTTGGACAATTTCTACTTCATCTCTTAAAGAAATGAAGTTGAATTTACCATTCGTGATGTGTTAGCAGATCATGTGATAGAATGATTGGTCATTCCATCTATCTCAAACAAAAGGTTAGAAAATTTATCAAAAAATACATAAGTCCATCTATAGTGAGATTCATCATATAGGGTTCCTAAAATGGACTTATACTTCATATATCATACTGTGTAATATAATAAAACTAGTTTCTACTAAACAGGGACTTCCTGTAGGTCAGTGGTAGGTGATAAAGGCCAGTCGCACTTCGGTTGTGGGTTCGATTCCCACAACCTTGTCTGACGCGATGGGTTGTCACCCGTCCTGCAGGTTTTCCTTTTTCTAAAGCTATATTACTATAACATCCCATCAATAATATCGAAAAATGTTTTATCCTAACTTATGTCCAACATAATCCATTCTAATCTTTAGGCTTATCTAAAATACTTCGGTCCAAGCTCATAGTATAAAGAAAATGATTACTTGAAATGTCACAGAACAATCATGTGAATGCCATCATTTATCCCCCATATATCATAAGATATATCTTGTTGGTCACATTCCAAACATTCAAAGTCCTTAATCATGTATTCTCTTGAATAACCATTGAACCTTAGTGAAAACATGAATGCAGTTAAAAGTTAACACCTTCCACATACCAAAACCCTCAAAATTCTATATACTCAAACCATGATATCACTTAGTCCTTATATCAATCATGAGCTCATGAATACTGTTAAACATTTCATTTTCTCGTTTTCCCTTCATTATGCGCATATCATCTTATTTCCAAAAATATCTCAATCACTTTGAATACCACATTATACCAATACATAAATATTCCAATACTCCATGATACAACATTATTTTGGAATCCCATTACATAAACACTTAATCATTCCACCACATCATTGTCATATTCAACATCGCCAATAGTGATCACATGTGACTTCCCTTTGTCCTTTGCCTTAAGAGGTTGCTCATGTTGATCATCACTAACCCTTGGATTAGGGCATTTATTGGCATAATGTCCCATCTCCTTGCACTTGAAGCATTGAAGTGTTGGTGGTGCGTTCTCTGCAGTGTTTGCTTTATTCACATCATTAGAAACCCTTTTTCCATTACTTCGACACTCAGATGCTCGATGACCTTCTTTTCCACACTTAAAACATTTTCTAGTCCCTTTAAGACAATCTCCACCATGCTTCTTTCCACACTTTGTGCATAAGGAAACATTCATCTTCTTTTCACCATTATTCTGAGATTTCTCCTTGAACTCCATCTTTCATTTCTTGTCAAAACTATGAGATGGATAAGTAACACCAACATTCATTTCTACCTTGATAGCACAATGCACAATTTCTTCATAGCTACTGAAGTCTCTTATAGCTAATTCCCTTCGAAGACTTTATTTTAAGCCACTGAAGAATCGATCAACTTTACTTTCAGGTTGGATGATAATGCCAGATGCATACCTTGAAAGTCTTGTAAAATTCGCTTCGTATATACCAACAGATTCATCATCCTTCTGCTTTAGCTCAAGAAACTCCTTTTCCATCTTTTTTCGAAGAATACGAGGGAAGTACTTACTGAAAAACAAGTTCTTGAACTCGTCCCATTCCATGGACTCAATTTCATCTCTTGGCCTCGTATTCTTGATAAGGTTCCACCATTGATCAGCTTCACCTTCCAAACGATATACTACTAAGATGACTTTATCATGTTCAGAACATTGAAGAACTGAAAATATCTTTTCAGTGGTACTGATCCATTGTTCAGCAACAAGTGGATCGGAAGTCCCACTGAAAGAAGGTGGACATTGCCTCATGAAGGACTCAATAGAATATTGTTCCCTTCTCTGCTCATTTGGAAGTCTAGAATGATTCATAGCTTGTGTAAGTATAGAAATAAGATTTTGCACTCCATCTCCCATAACATTTGTTTGTTTAGGAGGGAAATCATTGCATTGTTCATTGCATTGATCAACACAGTTCCTTCGGGTTCCAGCCATCGTCTAAAACCCAAAAAGAATAGTGTGAGAGGAAAAAATCATAATAAAGGGGGAGTAACTTCAATATCTAACATCTTTGGTTAAATTCTATGATCGTTACCGTAGTTCTAGGATTGTATCCTATACGTATACTTATCCTTAGGGACATCCCTAGACATACCTTAGAAATATCTCTAGGGATCTCACTAACGTTTTCGCATCCTAGTTTCCAAAGGGTGACTAAACCTTTCCTCTGATACCAACTGTAGAGACCCGAAGCTTGACGTACATTGACATTACATTACATTTGCGGAATACTTAGTACATAACAAAAACACAAACACAAGGATCGTAATAGTTTAGTGTCTTTGGAAACTCGGAATATAATCTTCTAATCCTGGTGAAAGATCTTCAACATCTCCCATAAAGATCTTCCTTTTTTTTATACCTAAAACCTTTCTTTATATCCTGGGGAAAAGAAAACATAAAAGGGTGAGCTCAAATGCTCAATAAGGGTAAAAAAAGAAATATCAATCACATCATATACATAAGCACATAACTTTTGGAAATCTTAACCTGTAAAAGAGATCATAATTTCATAACCTGGGATAACTCATGGCAGTGAAATGTAATCACAATAATCATAACTTAAAACATTAAACTTTGTGTCATACACACATAATAATAGAGAATCATTTCTTATTAGTCAAAACTCATTGCCAAGACTATCTTAGTGGACAAAGTCCCTTTCTGAACCGAGTCACCCTCGTTTCAGTCCTGTTTCACTGAACCGGTATAACCTACCATTCCAGCCATGTCTATATCATGAGATATAAAATCTTTACCCAATGCATTGGAGGGAGATATAGGTCCCACCCATCTCATAATGATACCATTCTTATGTGTGCCACAAAATCATAAACCATACATCATTGCATAACCCATGTAATAAAAATGGGAATCTTAAACATCATGACATCATAAAACAATTCATATACGATAAAGGAATTCATAAAAATAATTCCATCACAATATAATCAAATCAATGTAATAATAGGGATAAAAACAGAACCCTTTATTATCTTAGATGGAAAATAATTTTGATAAAACACTTGAACTTAATTCTTGAGGAAAATATCCTTTCTACTTCAAAAATACTTTTCCTTTCTTAACATGTCATACAATTTTAAACTAAAAGAAGTTGATTAAAAATAAACTTGAAAACTTGTAAAGTAATAATCTTGGAAATAATGTTTTAAAAATCCATTCTTTCCGTATAAGTTAAAAAAACATTCTTCGCACTTTTTTCGTAAAAGTCAAAAAGTACCTCGTACGAAAAATGACAAAAGATTCCTTTCATATCTTTTACTAAAAACTCACCGAAGGGTAAAATTGGATTTAAACAATTGTTGGTGTATGGAAATAATATTACATATTGAGGAAACATGGATGTGGATGATAAAATACACCCCAGTAAATACCAAAGTATAAACAATCTCGGATAAAAATGAGATTGTGATATTTCCCTTACCTTAGGTCCGATTTGATTCGTAAGTGTCCGAACCTCCTGTATAATGATTTAAATAATGTCATTGACTTATTACAGAATCATATTCATTGTTATGATATCATATATGGTTCACTTATGACTTTATATTACCCGTTATTTTGTAAATTCCATGTTAAAGAGCGTTTTGGGTAAAATTGTTTCATTTGTCGTCCGTGTTTTGACTTGTAATTATTCATATGATTACTTAGATCATGATTACTTAATTCCAGAATATAAAACATGATTTATATATATATATATTCAGAATATACATATATATGATAAATCAATAAATGGAAAGAAATACACCGTTCATGGAGACGGTAGGCCGTACGTACGCATGAACGCTATTTTCGTTTCCTTATTAAGTTGAACGGAATTAAGTAGATGACATACATATATATACACATAAATCCAGTATCATTATTATGTCATCTATTTCATGATTACTTATTATATATACTTAATAATCATTCATGAATGGTTAAAGTGGAGAATGAATCTCATCGCGTCGTGGAGACGGTAGTCCATACGTACGCATCCAAGTAATAATATACCCATCCAAGTAACGTGGTGGTGGAAAATAGATTTCACCACGGCGTGGAGACGGTATTCCGTACGTACGCACGCGCGGTGATTTCGTTTTCCGTAGGATGGATAGATGGTGAAATAGGATTGTTTCATAATTATAATAACATATCAGTATATGAGTGATACTGATGTTATTACTTCATAATGAAACAACCTAAGAAGAAGAAGTGGAAGAAGAAATAAAGGTGAAAGAATTGGTAACGGAAATTACCTCTTCTTTGAAGCGCCTCTTTGATACCTCCTTTAGGGCACTAAAATTGGTCTTTGAGGAAGACCAGAACCTCTAGGATGTTTCTAGGGAAGTGAAGAAGAGAATTTGGCAGGGGTTGGCCGATCTTGAAGGCTCAAAGTTGTGTGAGGAAGAGAGGGAGGAGGTGCCCTTTTATAAGGGAGGAGAGGGGCACCTTTGGAATAACTAAAAATATTATTTTATTATAAAGTCAAGTTCGGTTTTAAATAGCTCAAAATTGATTTATTTAGAGGCTAAGGTGGGGATGGGTCTAAATCCTCTCATACAATAGGATTTAGATAAGTTTAGGTTATTATTTTAACCTTATCAATTAGATTTAACTCTAAGTTAAATAATTTAACTTTTACCGTGTCTTTTTGTTTTCTTACACTATATGGTTAATAAACTTACTATTATAAGCCAAAAGAACCCCAAGTTGTTTATTATTAATATATATAATCTTATCTAAGTCATTTGGCCTAACCTTAGATTTTTAGGAATAAAATAACAATTAATAATATAATATTTGTTTTAAAAACAATTTTATGTCAATTTTGACACTATTTGGTACATGATTTTTATGAAATTTATAACAGAATGATAAGTTAGAACCAAGTTTCTTAAATCAACAATAACATGTCATATTAACCTAAAAAATTAGTGTAAGTCATAAAAAGTCTCAAATTACATTTATTTGGGAATTTATAACATCAATTATGTCAATATTTCATTAATAAGACAATTACTGCATCATCTTTGTGTTATAATAAATGATAATTATTTAATCCCTAAAAATTCTAAATAAATTTCTATGATGTAGATAATTTTATTATCTTTATGGAGAATATTCATGTTCTAAGTTTTATGAAGTTTATCACAAGATTAAAATTATTATACTTATAAGATTTAATAAAGTGACATGTTGTCACATTCTTTGGTTTTAATAATAATTAAATTATTTTCATTGACAAAATTTAATTAAATGAATCTAATCCGACCCTTAGGTGATCTGGGTCGACTTTTAGTCATCCAATAGGATTTTGACATTTGTTAGGGTAATTTCATAATATTATATTTACCCTTAATTACCCGATTTACCTTTAACTATGGTAAATAAAATTTACCGTAGTTACTATTCATAATTCCCAAAAATAAAAAGTAGCCTATTAACATAATTTGGACCCACTTATTCCAAATATGGAATCCATATTTTAAAATTCAATACACAGAAGTTGCAGAAATTAAATTAAAATTAATCTCGTTGTCGAATAAAAATGGATTTTTGTTTAAAACATTGCTAAAGATTGAATTGATTTAACCTACGAATTCAAGGTAAAATTAATGCTAATGACATACATTATATTAAATGGTAAAAATATATTCTATTTATACTTTAAAACCATTAAATATTATAATTTAACCACATAAGATATTACGATGAAAAAAGTTGTTTTTAATTAAAATATAACGTGTTTTTACTATTCATTAAAATGTCAAAGTTACCAGAATAATATGAAAAATTTATCCAAAGTAAATTTTTATTTCTTGATTCCAAAGAAGAATTTTATTTTGTCAAATTGAACTTATAAACATGTCAAAAACTAGATTTAATGTGGGTGCGCCATCAAAAGGCGGCAAAACCACATTTTTTGAAAAATACTTATTTTACCCGAAAAAATTATTTTGTTCTTATACCATGTTCTAGAAAATGTGTAAGATGAATAATAATGTTATAAAATTAAAAATTTAGTTAATACTATTCATAATGGCTAGTTCATGAAAATATTATAATAATATAACACTGTTTATTAAAACCCGGTATTGCGTACAACACACGCTATCGAGGAAGGTCGTGATTGCGTGTAATGCAAGCCAAGTCAGGGTTGTGTGTTGTGAAAGAATCCTTTGTTGTTTCGTATAACAGAATCCAACCATATTTCATTTATACATTGAATATATATATATATATATACTCAATGTTGCGTAGAATAACTATTATCAAAATTGTGTGTAACACGATCCAAGAATAGTGTTGTGTATACTGCAAGCTAATACGGTGTTGCGTATAGCGCAAGGTAATCTTGGTGTAGCATACAACACAAGACATTATTTAAATGAATATTTTTCATAAAATCTTGGGGCGTTACATTTAATATCTTCCAAAACACATGTTAGAAAATCTATCATTCAATTTTTACCATATGTTACATTATATGTAAAAACTTGTGAAAATCCATCCAAAACTTGTTTTGGATTTCCTATAAGATATTTTTGGGGTATCTCTTAAGGTTATATACAAATAATTTATATAAAAACTTAATACTTATTTACACAACAAAAAATTGTGACCCATGTTCCTTTATACATTGAAAACAATTATTAATTCCTCAATCCATAACTGTAAACAAAGAGATACCACTAGAAAAAAAATTAATACTACTCAAGCTACAAAGTGGTTTGGCATGATAACTATCAAACACATGTATCACCATACCTATGTCCGTTATCTATATCATATATAATTATTCATAACTATATAATCCTGTTTTCAAATACATTGAGTGACCATGAGGCATAGACTATTCCAATCCCATGTATCCTACACATATGTTCCTGATTCTATAAGTATAGACTAACTAGATGGATGAACACATCACATGGAATCACCCAATTGGATGATCACATCGTATTCCCCTCATAAAAATATATAATAAAATCACATATTCCTTATCTAGATATGGATATACACTTACTTGGCCATATAAATTGAGTGCCCAGATGTCATACTCATCATACAAGAGGAAAAATCCCATCTTGGTTAATCCTTAACTAATGAAATGATTATAAACATACCCAACCACCCCATAATTAGTTTATCCTAAAGAATAGTGTAAAAAAGTCATCAAAGTATAAATATTCTCATACTAGGTATCTTTACAACCTCAAGTATGAGGATTAAATATGAAATAGGAACTCCAAGTATACCAAATATATGGTGCATGACACTCCATATGGTATACCTGGTGCTCTATCCAACACAAAAAAAAACTTCTTTTGTTTCTCATGATAATATTATATATATCTATATGAACTTATACCAATTATAACCTTTACATTTAATTATCACCTATAATACTCAATGAAAAATATTTTTTAAGAATAACTCAAAGTCATACTTCAAGAGGTTAATTATCATTTCACTTCATTCAATATCTAAATCCAATGTGAAAGAATTATAAAGTGGAGAATAAATTTTATATAATACGATAAATTTATATTCTTAAATAACTTTAATAATACTAAAAAATCATATATAAGTGTATGTCTTATCATATCCCATATGATAGACCATCATAAAGTCATTATATTTTCTATACTTTTAAGGTTTTATTAAACTCATTACATATCTATATAGTTCCTACCACATCTCTATATGACCATCTAATAAAACTCCCCTACTAAACTCCTTTAGTGCATAACATCTGTGAAGAAAATATTTTTTGAATAATGGTGGCACTTAAGAATTATATTCCTAATGTTTAATTCTTTGAACATAGTATTTAAAATTCTTTACTTCACAGCATTAAATGATATGATGTTGATAACTTTTTTTCTATTTATAACTATTTCTAAGTTTATCATCATCACCATGAAACATTTAAACTTAAAATTTTATTTTATATTAGTTTAGTAAAAAAATGTCACTATTCACATTAATATTATTTAACAACATACTCTAAACTCTGTTAGGATATAAAGTGATAATTACTTTTAATTAGACTAGTATAATCATTTATTTGTTATAATTTCAACTTTTTGAAGTCTAAAAATACTCCCATTACCCTCTTAGAAACTATGTTATCTCTATAATACCATACTAAGATCCACAAAATCTTGTGTGTTAGGAAATAACACGTATTTTCTATAGTGGGAATATTTCATAAATAAACAATTGATATCCATATATTATATGGTATTCTATGTGTCTAAAGAAATTTTATGAAAAAAAATATTTTATTCTTTAAAATATCCCATTATTAGGTGGTTGGAAATATTTCCATCATATTTTAACAAATACCTTGGATAAACTCTTTATATTAGATAAAACAAATTTAACCTTCTTTTCAAATATTTTATATAATTTTATAAACCACATGTATTGAATCCATAAACTCATATTATTTATAATAAATATATTTTTTAAATAAATTTTCTTATCATATAATATAAAATGAGATGGAAATACACATCCTTTTTATAGATTCATTTAATATTTAATTATTCCTTTTCATCCAAATATTTTATGTATCAAATCTTTAATTTATCACTTGAATGAAAAAAAATATTCTTAATAAATTCCTACCTAGATAGTGAACTCTTTTATCTTTATAACATTTTTAAAATATACATTTGGTATCGTATACCCTTTAAAATAGCAGAATTAAAATATATAAAATTAATGAATTTCATGGAATCTCAATGGAGTTTCTTGAACCCATTTATGTATCCAAAATAATTACATCCAATGGAAATATCACTCTTATTTCCTAACACCTCCTTTAGGTTTCCATGACCAAGTATTAAAATTGGATCATCTAATTTTTGTACAAAGATTGACCCTTTTTTATACTACCAATGTAGCACAAGAGCCTAGACATCACATTTCATCCTCACCTATCCTTAACACATTAAGTAAATAAATAAATAATTTATTAAATTCATTCATATTATAAGAAACCTTCCAACTGAATGAATTATATATCCATATCCTTAATATAAACCTTCAGTCTCTCTAAGACATTAACATAACCACTCATATTGAGTACATGAGTAGAGACTTAAGTTCCCTAGTTCATTTCACATTTAATTCATTTGAAACTTTAATTAAATACTTAAATGTCTATTGTAACCATCAAGATAATGTTATTTTATCACTTTAATATTTGGATGCTCGGGGATGGGTTAGTCTGACACGTTGAATTTTTCTTCTTCCTTGAAAACTATTCTCAAGCTCCTATACCAGTTTAAAAATTTTATCCCACTAAGCTTTTCATCTTCAAATATTAATCTCACTGAAAATATTGATGATGATAATGATTCTATTTTAGTGATACAAAAAAATATTATAAGAGTATCATGTTTTATATTCATTTAATAAGGAATTTTATTAAATTTACTCCCACTGAAATAATGACCCCTTCCAAATTCATCATATATATTGGCAGGCAAAGATACCTATTTATCATAACATATACTAGATAATATTTTAACATAATACATGACTATATATTATATAAAATCATATAAATCATATAATATATGAATCTTGGATAGTTTATTGGATAAATAATTTCCCAATACATCATATAAATAAAATCAATGTTATTTCTATGGTATCTTATCTCAAAGGGTTTCCAAGATAAGTGTAACCTAAAGCATACAAAAAACACAGACACCTAACTCTTAGGGTCACCCATAACTTTCTTTCATTATATAAGATAATATATGGGCACGTAGATTTAGTATTAAACTCTCCATTTGGATGATAAATGTCATGATAGTGTCACTTTTGAAGTAATCTAAAACTTATAATTTTAAGAAAAATTAATTCTAAATATCTTATCGCATGCATTCTGTAACATCATGTTACCTTATTTTAGGTAATTATTAAACATTTTTTTATCCACTTATGTATAGGGATTACCTCAGTTTCTATCAAGTAATGTTTTAAAAAAATTATAGGTTTTTCGGGTTGTGCACGGTTGGTGCATGGTTAGAGAAAACTATGCAATTTTTTCCAGCAAACTATGTGTCATTTGTTGAGCCATTGGAAAGAGGCACATGGTTTTTTGAAACCATGCGGCCAACCCTCAAAACAATGAACTCTTGGATATTGGTGGTTTTTATGGTTAGTTCAAGGTTAAACTAACCATGTAGAAAAACTATGCACCTCATCCAGAATCCTAGTAAGGGTGTATGGTTATGGCGCATGGTTACTACAAACTATGTGACTCGACCCATCAAACTATGTGTGCAGTTTTTTAATCCCCATAAATTAATTTTAAAAATATTGGGACCTCCAATTTAACCCCAATACAACCCAAATATGATTACTTCATCTTTAGAGTCTCTCAAGAGGTAAAATTGACTCCTTCAATCTCTTCTCTTTATGAATCAAATCACCAGTGTTTGTGTTCGATATCCTTCTCGTAAGTAGATCTCATCTTGTTTGGTTTATCTTGACCTTCCATTATCTACTTATTAAAGAGTGATATATAATAATATAATTGATGGATATAATCTTTTATTTTATTAATCTTGATTATAAGTTTGATTCCTTGATCTCTTTTTCCTTCATTCTTCATTAGAGTTTCCGATTGAAAATATTGATTTGATCACATGATTAAAGGTAGGTGGTTCCATAATGATTTATCCTAAAATTGAAATGATAATTTATTGATTAATTTGAATGATTTTTAATTGACTTAAAAACTATATTTGAGATTATTTCATGTATGATTTGAAAAGTAAATTAAAATTGTGATAACCCCCCAATTTCAATGGAATTTAAATTATTGGGTGGGTTTTAAGAAAAAATATGGCTTAAAATGAAATTTGATTTGATTAAATTATTTTATGATTATTATTGATAAAATTGGATTAAAATGAAAGGTTATTTTTAAAGGCATTAACTGGATGAAAACCTATTATTTGTTTTTGAAAATGAAAAGGTCATCTTGAACTTGAAATTGGGAAATTGAATTGTGAATGGTGAATTGATCTGAAATGAATTATTTTACCAGGAATTATTGATTGGTTAATTGAATGATTGAATCACATGTGAGACTAAGTAGTTAGTAGGTGATTAGGACAATCATTCTAGTACTCTAACTCCCTAGTGATGGATTGATTATGAAAACACTAAATAAACCAATTTTAGAATGATTTAGTATGATGGGTCCCCTAATGGGGTGTTGATTGATAAGTGTGATAATCCTATATCCAATAACTAACATACCTCATGGATTATGACCATGGTGATTTGCTTGGTTTGAGTTGATTATACATGTCATTTTTTTATAGAACTAATTTATTCACTCTAGCTATTTTAGATAATTTTTTATATAAAATGACCATTTTAGCCATATTTTGATATATTTTTCATATTTTTGACTTAAAATAATATTTTTTTTATAATATGTAAATGAATTTGCACGCCTTATTTTATTTAAATTGAAATTATAAATGGTTTAATTGTTATAGAATTTATTATGGAACACTTGGTGAGACCCTATAGGGATTTTTAATTCACATCCTAATTTTTACGTTAGGAATGTATAGATCTTGTTATGAAAATTATAGGGAAAGGGAAATCACCACTAAAAGTGATTTATACATGGGTTTTTGGGGTGGTGGTGGTGAATGGTGAAGATATGGTCCACTTGTTACATAGGGTTTGATAGATTATGTCATGGTGGATGTTTCATTGTCTTTTGGATGATGTTTACATTGGGTTGTTTATCTAATTTCTTGTCGTAATTTCTCCTAGATGAGTTATTAGAATAATTAAAAGGTATTTTTTTACCTCTCACTATTTTATCATAATTTATGGAAAAACCATTCCCTTTAATATTTTATATGATTCCAGGTGCTAGTCTCTAACCCATGGGGATTGGGAACACCCATCAAGACATGCCAGATCGGTTTAGGTATCATTATACCATGGTATTTAGGATATTTTGTGAAAAAATAGTATCAAAGGTGTGGTTAAGGTTCTTCCATTGATGTCAGTATATAGTATGGGTTGTCCTAGTAGATACGAGGTGGGATTTTTAGGAATTAATAGGTATTTAAAGGTTATTTTATGGTCATCTCTCATCATAGTGATCCTTAAGCCATCATGGTTGTTTGCAAAAAAGTGTATTTCGAGAATATTTTGATCTGATTCTAGTATTTTCCATAATTTTAAATTGAATACCTTGAAATCCTAGAAGTTTGTGCTCTGTCTAATCGAACTGATATTTCTATATCTCTTGTTTTAGTTAGTGATTTGTGTATCCTTTCTGATGTTTTTGTATTTCATGTTGATGTGGTATAGTATCATTCCACTAAGGATATATTTGATTAACCCATAAGAAGAATCTACTGGTTAACCATAGTAAGTGAATCCTCTATTTGATCATAATCTTGTTGAGATTGTGGTGTGTGTTGTCCAAGATCTGGGATAGATATCTTCACTAATACTTGTTCAAGATCCAATAGTGGAACCTCAAAGGGATGAAGTTAAATATCATGATAAAGAGTTCATTTAGAAGAAACCATAAGATTTTCAAGGCTCAAATGATCTTCAAGAGGCTAAGGATTGGTTGAAAAATATTAAGTCTCTTTTTAGTTCTTGTAAACACCTAATTCTATTAATGTAAAATATGTAACATTCAAGCTTGAGGGGCCTAGCAGGACATGGTGGTATTCGATGGTTATGATGAAGAAATGTGAGGGATTGCAGTTGAAATACCTTAGATATCTTTTGATATAGAAATTTTATCTAGAATCTATCATCTTGAAAATTCCATAGAGTTTCTAATCCTCCATCAAGGTGATTGAACCGTGACTTGGTATGAAAATAGTTTTGTTGAACTTGTTTATTTTTCTCCTAAGGGAGTAAAAATGAGAAACTAAAAGATAAAATATTTGAGATGGGTCCTTGATATGATATCTTATCTCAGTTTTTCATGATGAAACTCACTTATTATGTATATGTGATGGATATATAATTTATGGCTGAGCTTGACCTGGCTGGAGATTCAAGGTTAATGGGAATTCCTTTAATTCCCTGTGTAAGTTCTATTGGTTCCTTTAAATAAAATAGGAATCATGATGATTCTTGTGGTGGTTTTTGACAATATACTTCATCCATACCTCCTGTAGTGTCTAGTAGAGGCCCTTTAACTTGCTTCCAATGTTGAAAGGTTGGGTATTCTAAGTAGTTTTTCACTATGGTACCCAAGATCTATGGTATGTGCGATTATTAAGGCCACTTATAGAAATTTTTTCATGTATATTATACCCTATATAGTGGAACGAGTTCATCTTCTCCAAAAGTTACAATGGTGCAATCATATTTTTCAACAACTAATGGGTTCCAACCACATGCATCTGAAATGAAGGTTTTTCATGCAGTGGAAGAGTTTCCAATGGAAGCTGATGTGAGTCCAACAATAGTGAGAGGTACCATCCCAATAGATTCATCCTTAGTGACTACTTTATTTGATATTAGTGCATCTCACTCATTCATATTTGACTCATGTTGTGAATTTTCTAAATCTCTATATAGAGCTTATGTCTTATGTGATGGAAATTACTATTCCCCTCAAAAAAATAAAGAGAAAGGTCTCCAATTTTCCTCTTGAATTTTCTCTCTATCATAGATTGAACTCACATTGAATTTTTTTTTCTCAACATGAAACCTATTAACATAATTTTCATGATGGATTGGGTTATTTTCCATAAATCCTAGATTGATTATTATCTTCATTTGGTCTTATTTATTATGCCTGATGGGGTGTACTATGATTTTTAGGTAGAATGGGAGCCAAAATCGAGTAGAGTCAGGATTTATTTCCTATATTTGGGTAGGGTAATATTTTTGTTTTATTTTTAAATGGAGTGGGAATATTTGGGTGGTGATCTCCAAATATTTTTCATCAAGTTTCCTGATGTATTTCCTTATAACATTTTTGGATTACCATCAGTAAGGGATGTGGAGTTCTCTATTGATTTAGTATTAGGTACTCAACCCATATATATACATTCTAATTATATAGAACTAACTGAATTGAAAGTGTTGAAAACTAAGTTGTGTGATTTTTTATAGAAAGTATTTATACACCTGAGTTTATCACCATAGATTGTGCCTATGTCGTTTTCAAAGAAATTTTATGGAACACTTCACCTTTGTGTGGACTACTGAAATATAAATCAGGTTATGGTAAATAAAATTTATCTATTTCCATGGATTGATAATATATTTGATTATTTTAAAGGATAAAATAGGTTTTTAAATATTTTTTCTAGTCTGCTACCACCAGTTTATAATTAAATAATATGACATTCTGAATACTGCCTTTAGGAGTAGGTATGTCCATTATGAGTATCATGTTATGCCTTTTGGAGAAACCAATGCTCCTGAAGTATTTATGTAATTGATAAATAGAATATTCCATGAGTATCTTGATTCATTAGTGGTGGTTTTTGTTGATTAAATTTTAGTTTACTCTAAAATATATGAATATTATGTGTGTTATTTTATAGAAGTTCTAGAAATTTTGAGGAATCTCTGACTTTACATGAAGCATTTGAAATGAAATTTTTGGATTCAAGAAGTGAATTTATTGGTACACATGGTCTCAAAACATGGTATTTCATCCTATATTGAGAAGGTGAATATTTTTATGACATGGGAGAAACCATGTAATGTTTTTGATATTTATAGCTTATTGGGTTTGGAAGGGTATTACTGTAGGTTTATTAAATATTTATTAAAGATGGATTCTCTGATGACCACTCTCACTCAGAAAGAGGTGAAGTTCATTTGGGATTCAAAATTTCAGAAATATTTTTATGATTTTAAGCACCTTTTGAATTCTATTCCAGTATTAACTATTCAAGAGGAAGGTCAGGGCTTTGTGGTTTTTTTATGCATCAGTTTCAGGTTTGGGTTGTATTCTCATATAGGGTTATCATGTGGCGGCTTATGGTTCCTGGAATATTAGTCTACATGAGAAAAATTATCTGACCCATGATATTTAAATTTTAGTTTTGATGAATTATATTAATATTTGGTGGAATTTCTTTTTTTATAAATTTTTACTATATTTTCTAACCACAAAGCTTGAGTTACATCTTCTCTCAAAACTATTTGAACCTTCAACTGATGTTTTAGGTGGCGTACAAGAAGTATTTTGATTTTGATATTTCATGCACCCCTGGTGAGGGTAATTTTATCATTGATTCTTAGATCAAGAAACTTCTGACCCAAGCCATGAAAGAATCATCAGAATAGTGGAATTTGATGACTCTTTTTGTTCAGTTGCATTTGGGAGTCTTGGAAAATGTGATAAATATTTTTCTAACAATCATTCAGTTGAACACTTCTCTTATTGAGTTGATTATTTAGTAACAATAGATTGATGATGAATTTTATGGATTTTGGGACTCTCTTTATAATGGGGAGACCATTGGTGATTGGTCATTCTCCTCTGAGGGAACTCTTTGAATTTAGAGCCAGTATGTTGTTCCTTTTCCAATGAGGAAAGCTATGATGAGGGGTTTCCATAATTCTTAGTGGGCGTTGTACCCTAGAACCAAAAAGATGTTATATGATATGTGGTGATAATTCTGGTGGCTAGGTATAAGGTGAGACATCTCTTAATTTGTTTCTCATTATTATACTTTCCAATAGGTCGAAGTTGATCACCAAAAACCTTCAGGTTTTCTTCATCCCCTTTCCGTGCTAACATGGAAGTGGGGTGATATTTTTATGGACTTCATGGATCCCCACAGGATTCATTGGAATCCTAGGTTATATTGAGCATGATATATCATCTTAATATGGATTTTTAAATAGAAAAATATATGTATAGATCTTGAAAACATATTTTTTACTTGTATTCTTGACTTTAGTGGATCTTGGGATAGCCACTTGGGAATGGTTGATATTTCATACAACAGTAGTTACTAGTTATACTTTTTTATGTCACCCTTTGAGGTCTTGTATGAATATCCTTTCAGATCTACTCTCTATTGGATGTAGATTAGTGAAACTTCCTTGGTTGTATTGAGATTGGTCCAAGAGATGATAGTAAAGATTCATTTGATTCATTAGAGAATAGTAATAGAAAAAATATAGTATAAAACATGTGTTAATATTCATAGACTCATATTGTATTTTTTAATTAGTGATTTTGTTTTTTTGATATTTTCACCTCAGTTGGATTACTGACATCTTGGAAATAAGGGAATGCATGCAATGATATTTATGGGGCCTTTTGAGATTACTGAGTGGGTTGATAATGTGTTCAACTATTTTTCCTTACCACTATATTTGACATTGATCCACAATGTGTTTCTTGTATCGTAGCTTAGTAATTACCTTTTTGACCCTTCTCATGTCTTAATCTAGGAAGATATTGATGTTAAACTTGATTTATCTATGACTGAGCATCTTATTCAGATTTTTGATTCTAAGACAAAGGTTCTTCATGGGAAGACTGTGCCTTTTATTTTTGTATATTAGTAGAATGATTTTGATTCATATTATACTTGGGATCATGATTCACTGATGAGATATTATTTTCCTCATCTCTTTGATATGAAATCTTCTTAACAATATTTTTAGGGACTGAAACTGTTTATGGTGGGGAGGTTGTAACATCCCATTACCTTCTTTTAGGTCCTTATTGGACATTTTTCTATCACCTTATGTTCAGGTATTTTCATATTATTTTTAGTGAAGTTTTAAAAAAATTAGATTTTTTGGGGTTTTTTCATGATTGGAATATAGTTAGGGATAACCATGTAGTTTGGACCAACAAACCGTGCACCCTATGTTGATCCACTGGAAGGGGCGAATAGTTTTTCCAAACCATGTGGCCACCCCTCCAAACTATGTAACCTTGGATAGTGGGGATTTTTATGGTTGGAACATGGTTAAACTAAATATGTATCCAAACCATGAACCCCATACAGAATTGCAGTAAGGGCATATGGTTACTAGTAACCATGCATCCCAACCCATGAAACCATTAATGCAGTTATTTAATCCAATATAATTTATTTTAAAAATATTTTAACCTCTATTTTAACCCATAATCATCCCCATTCAACCCAAATAATATTAATTGTCCTTTGGAGGCTCTCAAGAGGTGAAATTTAATCCTCTAACCTCTTCTCTTTTCAAATCAAATCACTGGTGTTTTTATTCGATCTTCTTATGGTAACTGTATCTCCTCTCATTTGGTTTATCTCGATCTTCCCTACTCTCCTTATTAGAGAGTGATAGTTCATCATGTTATTTATGGATCTAATATTTTATTTTATTTATCTTGATTCTAGGCTTGATTCCTCAATCACATTATCCTTTATTCTTTATGGTGTTTTCTCATTGGGGGTTTTGATTTGATCACATGATTAAAGGTATGTGGTTCTAAAATTATCTATACTATAATTTAAATATTAAGTTATTTATTAATTTGAATGAGTTTTTAATTGATTTAAAAAATTATATTTTAAATGATTTTATATATTATTTGAAAAGGGCATGGAAATTGTGGAAAATTCATAATTTCAATGGAATTGAAATGTTTTGTTGTATTTTGAGAAAAATGATGGCTTGAATTGAAATTTGATTTTATTAAATGATTTGATATTTATTATTCCAAAATTTGGATTAGAATGAAATATTATTTTAAATGGAATGAATTGGATGAAAACCTGTGATTTGGTTTTGAAATTGAAAAGTGCACGTTGAACTTGAAATAGGGAAATTGAATTGTGAATGATGATTTGATTTGAAATGAATAATTTTCCAAAAAATTATTGATTTATTGATTGACTAATTGAGTCACATGTGAGCCTAAGTAGTGATAAGGAGATTAGGTTAATAACACTAGGAATATGACTCTCTAGAAATGCATTGACTATGACAACACTAACTAAACAAAGTTCAAAATGATTTCTATTTATGGGTACCCAAATGGGGTGTTTATTGATTATCCTAATGGATCGAGCCTTAGGTAGTGGGCACACACACTTGAGTCATAATTGTGATTGAGAAGTGTGGGGATCCTATATCTAGAAAATAATGTACTATAAGGCTTATAACCATGGTTATTTGTTTGGGTTGACTTTATTTCTCATTTCATTGGTTATAGACCTGTTTTATTCATGAAAACTATTTTATACAAATGTTTTATATAAAATGTTCATTCTAGTGGTGTTTTTATATATATTATATATTTTGACTTTAAATCGTATTTCGATTTAAAATATGTAAATAAATTTCCATTCATTTTTTATTTAAATTGAAATCATAAATTGTATAACTATTATAGAATTGATTATTGAACACTTTATGAGACCTTATATAACAACCTTGTTCTTTTTATTACATTAATACATGATTTCATGACATAAAATTACACTTAATACAACCTAAAAGATCAATAAGTATAGTTTCTTGGGAAATTAGGAACATTACATAACAACTTAAAACATGAAATACAACATCATTATTGAAAACTTCCTTTACATGCCTACAACATTCCATCGTACTTAGAATTACATGGGATAAACTAAGAAAATACACAAGAAAGGGGTGATATATAAAGACCAGTAAGGGGATAAACATGTAATAACATGAGAAATACAACACATTTTAGATAGTATTCATATCAATGGAGAATAAAATAAACATGAACATAAAGGCCTGACATAGCATTATAATCATAACATGGAAATGTGGAAACAACTTAAAACATTGCATCATAGGTCAAGGATAAACTACCAAGACATAATAGTAGGAAAAGTACCATAAATTAATCAGGTAAAATCTTATCCCAACATGATTTATCATGATACTAAACATAACTCAATGTATTGGAGCACTACATAATTTTGGGTGCACCTGTCACTTTCATTTCATTCTCATACTTAAGTGTTCCACATAGATTATAAAGAATAGATTCATTCATCATAATAATTTATTCCATGATAAAGGGGTGTGGAATAAATAAATTTAAGACCTGAATAAAAAGGTATATTTTTATAAAATTGAACACCCTTGATAGAGTAATGGGTATGGTATTCACTACATGATGATTTTGTAATGGAAAATCACGGTGCAATTTCGGCAGCATAACGACATGGCATGAAAAATACTAAAAAGGGTTTAAGAGAGAAAAATAGGTCTATAATAATATATAAATGAAATTTAAAGTAATAGGGTCATATAAATACATGTCCAAACATAAGTAATTTGGAAATACAAGGCATAACATAATAAAGAAACTTGAAGAAAGAGGAGAAGTGGAATAACTCTTATGAAATTCTGGCATGGTAACGGGTGTACGTGGGACGTATTAATGAGAGATAAAAGGTTATTTCATAATTAAAACATAATAAGGGTATTATGGGGGGTTTAAAATATATCGTATCATTTTTAAATGAAAATAAAAGGGTGTAAGAGTATAATGAAACTTGGATAAAAATGAGAATATAAGGAACCCTTACTTGAGTGTGTGATTTAAAAAGATTAAGAGGCGATTATTGAGAGCTTGGGTGCCTTGGTAGGATTTTAGAGAGAGGAGGAAAGAGTAAGGACGTGCCCCAAGTATTTTGAGTTAAGAGAATTTGGATCTTGGGTGGGTTTATATAGGAAATGAGCGGGGAATTCTTTAATATTTCACAAACTTATGTTTTGGAATTTATATAATTAAATATTCAAAACCACAAACCTTCCCATGGTTTTTCCCATGTTTTTTGCCAAAGAGGAGTGTAGAAAATTATTTTATAAGTCCATGGGAAAAAGATATTAAAATATTATCCTTGATTATGTGGAGGTGAGTAACATTATTAAATAAATGAACTTAAAATAATAAAATATATTATATATTTTGGAGGATTCACTAAGGATTTATAAAATAAGTCAAAAATATATAAAATCACATTATTTTAAAGTTAAAACTTATGTTTTTTATAATATACCTTTTATTGTGTTTGTTAAATCACGATTGGTCCATTATAATGTCATAAAATGCACTATATTTATATGGTATTTAATTTTTACCCAAAAAATTGACTATCTCATAAAATTATGAAAAATTCACCATTTGATAATTTTGATTTACTAATTCCAAAAATAATATTCATTTTATCCAAATAATTTTCTAAATATATTAATTTTTTACTTTTAAATTAAAAACTAATATTTATTGAAAATTGACAGGTTTTGACAAAAATAGTTTTAAAACCTTAATAAAAATTACATTTGGACTCATAAAAATTATATGATTGTTTATATTTAATAAATGTAATTTAAAAATAATATTTTTTTAAAATATTATTTATTAATTCATCAAAATATATTTCTTAATTCAATTTGAATATTAGTCAAAAATACTATTTGTTCTTTAAAAATAAAAAAAATTATATTCATTATTATATATAAAAATAATGTACATAATCATAATCTAGAGTATTGATACATATCCCTTTATTACACCAGCATATACCCTAAGAGTAATGTGTGAGATGGTGGGGCTTTCATGGGGTTGTTCGGTGAACATGGTTTGGGTCATGATCTCGATGAGCTTGAACTTCTTCCGTAAACAGTTTTGCTCATTCTTAAGTTATTGGATCTTGACTTGGTCTTGGTCTAAGGAAAATCCCAGAAATGTTATATCCCTCATAAGCTCCAATAAATTGGCTTTATAGGGAATAATCCTACTGGTTGAGACCATCACCTCTTTTATCTGTGTCAAAAGGATTTGTTAAAACCCTATATGTATACTAGTCATGTGATAACTATTCAAAAGCTATATTATAAATAGTAATGATACTTAATAGTCATTTAAATTCAATTGTATATTATAAAATAAATGGATTTCATGTGTTTTCTATATCTATTTTACAAAATAATATATTTAATTAAATCAAAAGGGAAGTTTCACTTATAATATTTTGGGTCATTACAATCTTCCCCCTTAAGAAATTTTGCCTTCAAATTTTTCATTTCCCACATTAAAATAGTTGAGCGTAACTTTGTTTCATCACCTCCTATGGTTCCCATGTTGCTTATTCAAACTTGTGGTTTCTCCACAACACTTTGACCAGGTTTATTGTCTTATTCCATAGAACTTTGTCTCTATGATCTAAGATCTTCACTAGATTCTCCTCATAAGAGAGTTCATTCTCCAATAGTACCACCTCTATATTAATTACATTAGAGGGGTATGGAATGTACTTTCTCAAGAGGGATACATCGAATAAATCATGTACTTGAGATAGGTTTGGTGGGAGTGCTAGTCGGTAGGCCCTCGCTCTGAGGTGATCAAGGATCTCAAAAGGTCTGATGTACCTTGGACTAATCTTTTCCTTCTTATAAAATCTCATTACTATCTTCCATGGAGATATGAGGAGGAATACCATGTATCCAACGTCAAAATATAGGTCTTGTTGATGATTATCATCATATCTTTTTTTTCAACTCTGAGAAACCTTGATGTGCCACTGAATTGTCTTAACCTTCTCCACCACTTCTTCGACCATTTCAAGTCTTAGTAGTTTCCGTTCCATAACTTCATCCCAGCATATAGGTGTTTTTAACCTCTTCCCATAAAGGTATTCATAGGGAGACATTTTTATACTTGAGTGGAAACTTTTTTTGTAAAAGAACTCAACAAGAGGAAGATGTTGATCCCATCATCCTTTTAAGTCCATTGAGAATGCTCTCAACATGTCCTAAAGTGTCTGGATTTTCCACTCATATTTTCCATTAGTTTGAGGTTGATAGGGCATGATTAATTTTAACTTAGTATTCAGAGCATGTTAGAGACTCTTCTAGAACTTAGAGGTGAATCTTGGATCTCGATCGGATATAATTGATAGTGGTACACCATGTAGCCTCACCACTTTTCTGATGTATATCCATGAAAGTTGATCCAATGAGAAATCCTCTTGAATCAAAATTAAGTGTGCAATCTTTTTAAGACGATCCACCATAATCCCAAAAGCATTGTTTCCTCTAGATATCTTAGGAAGTCTGGTGAAAAAGTCCATGGTGATGTTTTCTCATTTCCATGTAGGTATGAGTAATGGTTTCATCATCCCCTTAGATTTTTTCTTTTTCTCATTCACTTTATGACATATGATACATCTTGATGTATATTCTATGATATCCTTATTCATATTTTCCCATCAGATATATCGATACATCTTTGTGCTTTCAAGGTGTATAGATAATGTTGAGTTATGTGAATCATCCAACAGCTCCTTCTTTAATTCAGGATTTGATGGTACACATAGTCTTGACCCAAATATTACAACACCTTTTTCATTAACAATGAACTCAGAGATTTCCATTTTCTAATAGTTTCCACATTCTTCTAAATTACCACATCATCTCTTTGAGCATTATTTAACCTCCCCATAAGATATGGTTGAGCAATAATTTGTGAGAGTATTGATGATGTTCCTTACTTTATGATTCCCATGTCCATCCTCTTCAAGTATAAGAATATCATATCATTCTCAATTCTCATCAATGAAAGAGTTGCTAGATCCTTTCTACTTAGAGCATCTGCCACTTAATTCAATTTACCCAAATGGTAGTGAATTGATCAGTCATACTCTTTGATCATCTCTATCCATCTTTATTGGAACATATTAAACTCTTTATGTGTGAATATATACTTGAGGCTTTTGTGATCCATATATATTTCACACTTCTCCCTAAAGAGGTAATGTCGCCAAATTTTCAAAGAAAAGATCACTACAACCAACTCTAGATCATGTGTTGGATAGTTATTTTCACTAACTTTCAACTTCCTTGAAGCATAGGCAATGAATTTGTCATTTTTCATCAACACACGACACAGGTCCTTCTTTGAAGCATCACTAAATACCACAAAAATCTCTCCACTTGTGGTTAGTTTGAGCACAGGTGCAATGATAAGCCTCCTCAATTTCTTGAAACTCTCTTTGCCTTCATCATTCCAAGAAAACTTGACTCCCTTATGAGTTAACTTGGTTAGAGGGTTTTACAATCATGAGAAATTTCTCACAAATATATGATAATACCCAGTTAATCCAAGGAAACTATGGATATCTATCATAGATGTTGGCATCGGCCATCCTTCAATTACCTTATCCT
Source organism: Viscum album (assembly GCA_963277665.1). Classification (NCBI taxonomy): domain Eukaryota; kingdom Viridiplantae; phylum Streptophyta; class Magnoliopsida; order Santalales; family Viscaceae; genus Viscum; species Viscum album. The sequence continues at coordinate 1,504,601,077 of OY728142.1, read as the reverse complement.
TTGAAGAGTCCACAGATATCTCATTGCTTATGATGATATTCCCCAAGAAAGATACCTCCTTCAACTAAACTCACATTTGACGTACTTGGCATTAATATTTCCTTTAATAAGGTCTTTAGAACAGTACTTAAATGATCCTCATACTTCTTATTAATTTTTAAGTATATTAGAATATCATCAATAAATACTACCAAAACTTTTTCAAGGTAATATCTAAATACTCTATTCATCAATTCCATAAAGCTTTTTTGGAGCATTAGTGAGTACTAATGGAATCACTATGAACTCATAATGCCCGTACCTTTTACGAAAAGAAGTCTTGAAGATATCCTCCTTATTCACCCTTACTTAGTAATATCCTGATCATAAATCCACCTTGTAGAAGTATTATGCTTAATATAGCTGATCAAATAAGTCACCAATTCATGGAAAAGGATAATCGTTCTTTATCATGATTTTTTTGAGCTCACGATAATCAATGAAAAGGTTCATTGACCCATACTTCTTCTTGACGAAGAGGATTGGTGCACCCCATGGTGAAGCACTTGGTCTTATAAACCCTTTATCTAGATTCTCTTATAGTTTTTTCTTTATATCCTCAAGTTCCACAATATCCATTCTATACAGAGTCTTGGATATTGGAAATTCACCATGTATAAGATCAATAAAAAATTCAACATCTATGCTAGGAGGAAGACCAGGAAATTCCTCAAGAAACACATCAGTGAATTCTCTCACAACAGGTGTGTCTTTGAGGATGGTTCCTTACTTAGACTCGATCATCTGAGTAAGATACACATGCTCATATGTTAGTAATATCCATGCTTGGTATTATGGTGCTAAAGAATATTCATCCTCCTCCTTGAACTTGTATAGAATCGGGGGTTGATTTTCCATATAGAGAGTGATTTACCTCTCATGGAAATTTATGTTGGCTCCATATAGGTAAAGATAATATATACCAATAATTGCATTAAATTACACCAAGGGATGTATGATATGGTTCACTAGAAATTTAAATCCACAAATTTTGATAGGGGAAGAGTTATATACATGGTATTCTATAATTTCCCCATTTTCCATTTTCACTGAAATCTCTAATTCCATGCTTTGTGGTGGTGTTTTTATTTTTCTATTAAACTTTAGAGATATAAAAGAATGCATAGAACCAGAATAAAAAATTATGTTCTCTATTCTTGTATGAATAACTATCATACTTTTCACTACTTCGTTGTCGGGATTCACTTCAGTGGTAGTGATGGAAAAGGCTTTCCCTTATTACCTTGGAGGTTGTTGGTTGCCTCCAAAAACCCATGTCTTAGTGCATTGGTTTGAGAAATTCCTTGATTCCTTGCAGTTGTAGCAATAAACAATGAACTGAGGGTTTATCGGAGCATTCCTTTCCTTCGTCATAGTAGTGGGTTTTTCTTGTCAGCAATCGCTCGCTAGGTGACCTTCCTTCCCACACCTAAAGAATTTCCTCGTCCCCTTAAGGAAATTTCTAGGGTTATTCTTTCCAAACCTTTGGAAAGTGGGGTGTTGAAATTTCATAGCACTATTAGATCTCTCTATTGGACTGCCAGAATTTGACTCCACCTTCCACTTATTATCCCCATGATACCCCTGAGACTCATCAATCTCCATTTTAAATTTGAGGGAACATCAGATAAATTCCTCATAGCTATCAAAGTCATGAATCGCTAGGTATTTATATAGGATAGGTTTTTTCCCACCAAATAAGTAGTCAACCTTGCATTCGGGGTTAACGACAAATCTGTAGGTGTATCATGAAATCCTTTTGAAGTTTTCCTTGTATGCTCCAATGGATTTTTCATCATTTTTCTTGAGGGAAATAAAGTCAATTTCCATCATAATCCATAGGTTGTGAGGAAAATATTTATCAAAAAACATTTTCCAAAAATCCTTCCATATCATTGCCTCAATCTCTTCCTCAGGCTTCATATTTTTTATCAATGTTCACCATTGATCATCTTCACCCTCCATACGATAATCAGCTAGAAGAACCTTCTCTTCTTCAGAGAATTGAAGGATGGAGAAGATATTATCAATGGATTTGATCCATTGTTTGATGATTGAGGGATTAAATGATCCATTGAAAGTAGGAGTCCTTTTTCTTGTGAATATCTCGATTATGAATTTTTCTTTCTTGGGGGGAGGAGGTTGTAATTTCCTCTTGATCCAGGTTTCTATTCAAAACTTGAGTTAACCGAGAGAGTATCGTAAAAAAAATTGATTCCCACTCCCATTAGATTGGCCATCTCATTAGGGCAGTCATTACATTGATCTTCACATCAGTTTTTAGCCCAATTCCTCCTATTGCTGGTCATTGGAAAGAATAAAAGAAACATTAGGGGTAATTATTTTGAACTAATAAACACATAAAGGGGAATCCAATTACATTAAAGGGATAACTTATAAATTAAATTTATTTCCTTAACTTATGAATTTATAGGCTTCAATCTAAGTTATACATTATCTATTTCCTAACATATATTCTTATGGGATTTTTTTTGTTCCCTTAATAATGGTTACTACTAAGATTATGAATTTTTCAAATGATATCCCTTGAGAGTGTCAAACTAGGAGTGCATCAAGGCTCATTGTCATGCATTAGTTCATATTCGAGTCAACTCAAATCAGTGTTTTCAGGTTTAACCCCTAGATACATTTGTGATAGATCCACATCCACTTATTCATATCTATACAGGGATTTATTTTCTTGATAAACCACTTAATCTATACTCACCAATATTTAGGGATTCTTTTCTTATACTTAGTCTTATCCCTAAGGATTTCATTAGAGTTTTATAATTATAATCCCAAAAATAACTAAACTTACTCATATACCAACTATAACAACCATATTATTTTTATTAAATGCATAAATGATTTAATAACATAAAATTACACTTAATACAACCTGAAAGATCTATAATTATAGGTGAGTGTGATTGATCCTAGGGCTGGGATATGTATCCCTTTGTGGTAATGAAGCTTTCTCAGAGACATTTCTAGTTCTAGATAAAGTAGTTATGGTCGATCAGGATCACAGACCCAAGGATTAGTGAGGTTACACAAGGCTTGAGTGGTATAAAATCCAAATCAATCCCATATTCAAAGTATTTACATAGTATTATGATCATGAACCCATGGATAAATTATTGATTTATTTTATTCTTTTATTTCTATTTGTGTCTCGGCAAGGATGAGCACATTCCATAAGAATTCCCTTGTAACAATTGACCTTGGTACAACTTTTTTTTATTTACTTATTCTCATATTTTAGTTATTATTTTTATTATGATGATTAGCTCACATATGCATACACTACATTTACAGGCTATGTATAGGACCACGTTGGTGGTGCCCAACTGATTTTTGTACTCATTCCATGCTTGTTCCACCATTGCACTGGGGTAACTGAGTAGTAGTTCACTTTTTTTGTTGGTATAGGATGGGTTGAGGCCTAATACTGATTGAGCAGGATGGCTCGGATATGTATATGGATATCGGGTATGTGGTATAGATTGATATGGGTAATAGAGCCTCATACTTTTATGCCTATTTCTTTTATTTACTTTTTTATATTTGGTCATCCCAGTGGGTGATCGGTGTTATATATATTACATGGATCTTTGATCCTTTACTACATTTCATTTATTATTATATAATTTTTATATTTATTGCTTCCACGCTATGATTATTTTATTATATGGATGATTCTTGGTTATTTATGTGGTTTTTCTTACTATGATGTGATAGAATAGTATCCCCATAGACACACCCTAGGCCCTTGATGCTAGTCAGTAGCATCTAGTGTATGGGAAGGAATTATTGAGGCCTATTCAATAACCGATTCAGTTACTGTTTATAGAGTGATTCATCCTGGGTTGTGACAAAGTGGTATCAATTCTATTTCCTTTCCTATTTTATTACTATTTGGGATATGGTATATTGGATTATTTTAAATGTGTTAGAACCTATTATGGATATTGGACTGGTGTGTCAATAACACTTGTTCCGGTAAGAATTCCTAGTTTCCAGTGGTATGTGATTATTTTTCTTAATGTGCAACGTTATTGTTGTTTATGTTTTTGCTTTGAGTGATGCACATTTGATATGGATTTCATGATTTATTATGGATTTATGGACCTCATCCCATTGGAGAGAGGTTGGTGGTTGATTTTGAATCTTGGTTAGCAAAGACAAGAGGTATTTATTCATGTGTCATATTTTACATATAGGTTCCATATGTTATTGTATTACTAATGTGAAATTTTACTACAAATGATGAGGTAAACTGTTTAAAGTGTCGACAACAACCAAAATAGTGTTTTATCATATAGGTTCTTCATGGAGTTCTACTCAATTAGATAGGAATATATATATATATATATATATATATATATATATCCTTATGATGGAAGGTCATGTGGATCTATAGTGATACCTTTCGATGATGTGGATGATGAATCATCCCTCGTTCACAGAACATGCGATGGCTATAATGGGTTGATAGGTCACATGGTGTATAAGTTTCAGACCCCTTGGGGGTGTTGATTCTTTGATTCAGTTATTTAAAGTTCTGATAAAAACCTATCTGGTTATTTCCTTCATATCTTGGAATGAAATTTTACTTAAACAAACCATATTAGTGCTGTAAAAAATATATTTTTTGAGATGATGTTGTGTGTGTAATTTTGAACCTTTTATGTTAATGTCGATAGCTAATGACTTTATTTTAGACACTTTTTGGGTGTATCCTTTTCAGGTGTGGTTAAATAAACATTCAAAACAAACTTTATAGAGTTTTCCCATCTATATTTCTATTATATTTTACTTAATTGACCTCAATTTATGGTTATATAGTCAAATCCTCTAGTGAAATATTGATAGGTACCAAAATGCTTTTAGTGTACTAGAGCCTCAAGGGGATATTACCATATACGGATGCCTGATGAGGGTCAGTTCTTATTATTTTCATTAATATCATGACCCTTCAAGGATAATTTCCTTGTGAGGATGGTTAGAGAGGATCGAGGCCCAATAGTCTGATTCTTGGTAGGCGATTTCATTATATTCCTTTCCTTTAGTTGGTAGTTACAATGGTTTTTACTTAAATGGTTTTAAATTACAAATTATAGGGTTTTTTCCTCTATAAATTGGAATTTAAAACCTGTATAATTGGACCCATGTTTACAAGTTTTGAACCCTATAGATAGATGTTAAATTTACCTTTTTTAGAGAGGATTTTTAGGTATGAAATATTCCATGCATTGAGATGAGTGCATAGATGATGCTCCGTGTGATGTGACATGTATATGGGAAGTTTGACCTTTTTGGATAGGTGGTTGGACCTAGTGACCATGTTATGGTACTTTATTGGAAGGGCTATGTAGGATACCTATAGGCCCCTAGTTGTGATTTGAACCCTTATGAGTCGGTATTTGTTTTGATCAAGGACAACTTACGAGAGGGGTTGGCCTAGGTTTAGGAATTCTTTATGAGAAAGTAGGATTGGTTGTACCCTCCTATTGAGGTCGATTCATAGGAGGTTTGAGGGTTTTTTAATGTAGGAATGGTGATTCTATTGGTTTCTAAGGAAACAACTAGAGTCATTGGGTTTCAAGACTAGATTTTATGGGAAGCACTATTAGGGATCCTTGACCTGTTAACTAGTGGTTGTGTAGTTGATAATTTAAATTTTAGAAAATGAAACTATGTGATAAGTGGTCATGGAATAAATCATGATATGGGTGAGGTACCTAATTTTGAAGTGGATTAACAAGGGAGATCCCATTGGGTTTATATTGACGTGTCATGTAGCATGGTTAGATTATTCTTGTAACATGTTGTAGTGACTCAGGTTTTTTCCTGTCTGACTTTGGAATATTCCTAAAAATATTTCTAGACCCGGGCACTAAGACGGTGTGCAATTCTGAGGCTCAGTGTGCCCAGAATAAATTTTATAAAAATATTAAGTATTTCTATACTATGAACATGGATGAAATAGTTTATCTTTCAAATGGTATCTTGGATAAAAAATCTAAGTCCACAGTTGAGTCTGGAGCCTGATGTTTACCCTAGGTGGGGTATAACTTTTATGGGCCCAGGCCCTCTACAAAAAAATCCAAGGATGGAAAATCCATAAATAAAATAATTAAATAAGTTTATTTTATTTGGAAACTATCTCAAATAACTTACGAACAGGGACTCAAATTGTAAATCTGAGACCATTGTCGGGTTCATAATGGGGTCTTTACCATAGATACGACCTAAAGTGAGAGGGCGTGGGAGGTTCATATCCTATGACTGTTGGAGGAAATTTTTTGAGTTTTCTATAAATAAGTGGTTGAGAACCTGAGAAAGGGTTTGGCTCATTTTCTCCTATGGCTATCGGAGCTGATCTCTCCTTTTGATCGGTGAATAGACATCAGATTCTTGGCAGATCGTGATGAAACTTTAGATCTAAGTATATCAGAGTGCAGAAAATATGACGGCAGATCCAGAATACATGTAGGATCCTTCTTTCAGATTCTCATTTTCCCCAATTGAATTTTTTGTTTTCGAATTTCATTATTTATCAATTATGTTTATTTTATTATCCTTATCTATGGACAATCTAACAATGGCCATCATCTAATTGATTTATTGATTGCTCATGTCATCAGTTATTCGATGTTCTTTATCATTAAATTTTTGATATGACTAAACAACATCCAAATATCGAGAGGATAATGGATCTGTGAAGGTCGTGATCTAGGGATTCCGGATCTATGACAATTTCGAGTTTCGATCACTAGAGGTGGTGTGATAGCGAGTGAAACATTTTCCAATATTTCATCACATCAAAACAGTGATGGATCTTTGAGAGGAGGTTGAGTCTGTGAATATTGCATCTCTAGGATCCCATATCTAGTCTTGGAATGATTTTACGAGCACCGGGGTGCCTTCGGTGGTCCATGGAAGGTCTGCGGCAGCATAGTTGTGGAGGTGGCTGCGACCAATGTGGGTTGCGATGGTTAGGAGCCGGTGTGCGCGGGGCATGCTGGGTGCAAAGGCTAGTAGGAATCCAGGATCTGGTGGGCCCAGCAGGCTAGAGGACTGGTGGTTCAGGCTGGGCCGCACGATTGGGTCACAAGCCAGCGGAGCATATCAGCCGAAGCGGGCCGATCTAGCTGGAACGGGCTAGGTCAGGCCGATCAGTCTTCAAATGACCATATCTTGAAAAAAATATGTATGATTGATGTTCTATCTAAGTCCACATGACTCTCTCTTTAAGTTGTACCTTTTGAGGTAAATTTGAGAATGTAAAGTTTGGGGTCGTGATGCAGGCCCTACATTGACCCGTTTAGGGTTGTTGCGATGAAAAGAACCCTTTTCACCGATTATCATTTTTGGGAAAGTACATATCATATCCTATGTGTTATTTCACATATAACGTGATGGTAGTATCTGTTATGTCTTATGAGACATGAGGTGATGTGAATCTAGCAAGACACTTGTAGAGCAGTGCTAGGCCGATGTTGGAGATCAGTGGTTTATGAAGAGAGACGTTGGGTTAGGTACTCCCTTGTGGCACCAGGGAATAGGTTTCCCTTACCTCTCTACTTAGGTATAGATGGGACTCCCGATGTTGTGGGTGTGGGTTTGTTACCTTTGGGTTGTTTCCTCTGAGGTTGTTACTCCCCTAATGGACTAGGTTGTGGGTTCCCCATGACGTTTATACAGTTAGATTCTCCCTACCGTGACAAGGCACGGGCTATCCAATCTCGTTGTATGGTAGAGTGGGTACTCCCCTTCCATATCAGAGTGTGGGTCCTCTAGCCTTAGTGTGGTGCTCCCCTACCATGGGTGTGGGATCACATTTTTTACGGTGTTTCTCCCCTACCATGGGTGCGGGATCACATTCCTCAGTGTGGTGCTCCCCTGTTGTGGGTACAGGCTCACGTTTTATGGAGTGGTGCTCCCCTACTGTGAGTACGGTCTCACATCTCTCACAGTGGTTCTCCCCTACTATGGCTATGGGATCATGTTTTCTATGTGGTTCTCCCCTACTATGTTAGGGTATAGGTTCATGCCTATGGAGTAGTGATCCCCTATTCTCGAGTTGTGGTAGGGAGCGGGCCCCTCCACTTATTACACATGATTCCTGGTTAGGATTTAGTACTCCCCCGACAAACTGAGGTGTGGTCCCCTCTAGACAAGAGCAACAAAGGTTTATTGGGTTGGTTTAGGATCTAGCACTCCCTTGCCTGTAGGGAAGTGGCGAGGTATGGGACTCTCCATAGTTTTTTCGACCTTACACAGGGCATAGGTTAGCATTGGTTCCCTCTCTCAGTTGAGTTCCATCTGGGGTGGTGGGGTTGGCTCATCTAATTTGAGTTTTTGATGCTTTACCCCTTCCATTTTTTGATCTATCAGGGATGACTTGTCTCTTGTAGTTTTCTTTGATGTCGGTACCTCATGAGACTATTGTGAGTTTTGTGTTGGAACCTTGGATCATTTACCATGGATAATATATGGTTAGTACCATGAGACTTGGAGTTGAGTATATTTGGGTGTGTTCTGGGAGTCTCTGTGGTATGTGGTGTTTCGTTGACATTCCAGGGACATTAAGATTACTAGTCATGTTTAGTTGAGGATGGTCTCGATATGTGGTTTCTCTATTGTTTGGGTTCCCTCTGGATGGGTTTATCGAACTCTTACCATTAATTTTCTCCCTTTTTTGGGGGGGGTTTTGGGGCTCTTACTAAGTATCTTTATACTCACCCCTATAAAGGCTTTGTATGCACATGTCTTGTGTCTTTTGAAGACCATAGTCCTTTTGATGGAGTCCCAGGAGGACCCGAAGCAGATGGATCTTAGTGGGCTATACTAACTGGGGTGTTTACCAGAGTTTGGAATGAAGATATTTCCAGTGGGTGCATTTTATAGTTATCCCCTCCTTCTGAGCAGGTTTGACACTTTTATATTTTTATTTTGGTGGGCCCTATATTTTCCCTTTTTTTACTTTTGTTGTACTCTAGTTGGGATAGATGTATGCATGCATTTATTTTCAGTTTTAATATATATTTGCATTTTTGTATGAAGGTGTATGTGGTGCATGCATACAGATACTTTAGTCTAAGGCCTCCTTATGTGTGATAGCCTACTCAGTGTTGGATGCCAGCCCCTGGACTATGGAAAAGGTCCTGGGGAGTCTTAGCTCAAGCCCCATTGGTTCGGGTCTTGACATATTGGTATTAGATCGGGCTCCACATTGGGACCATAGTTGTGAGATTGGTCTTGGTTTCATAGCATCCTTATTAGGATGTTTCAAGTTCAGCTTTAGGGTAGGGACTCCAATATTGGTACGGGCGGCTGACGTATCCATACACCAGGAATATGATAACCTGCCTTTTGACTCGATGCATTAGGACACTGGTTGCATCGGAATAATGGTACATGCATCATATAGGACTGGGTTTTTGGTTTTTCCTATCCTTCTTGAGTCAGCTTCCTAGATATACTATTTTAACATGGTTCGTCTTGAATTTGTTCAAGATGTTTCCACAATGGAAGACATTGAGGGTTCCACAGATGGGTTTAGTGTACAACCTGATGAGTGACAGGGTCACTTTGTAGGGGCCTGGTCAAGAGGTAAGTTCTCTTATGGTAGTACATTTGGTGGAGCCACCACCCGTCGAGTAGCAAATTAATGGAGGCATGCTCTGTGTCCTTTACACTTTCTACAGTAGGATTGATAGATATTGTTGGGAGGTACTATTTTCTTTCTATTTCTTTATCAGGGTTTTTTCAGGGAATTGGTAAGACCTTGTGTTGGTCTTGTTTGATGTAGCTTCAACTAAGTGTGGAAGAGGGATCTTTCCCCCACCAAGATGCATTTTTGTGATGCGATGAAAACCATGTGGGAAAGTCAATGCCTCCCAAAGCAGATAGTATTGAGGTGTGGTGGTTGATTTCCTTTGACTTGTGTTCAAGAGTATTGGTAGTGTGTTGGTAGCAGGAGGGCCCAATAAGACCCAGTGTGAGCATCTGGGTAGGAATGTGTGGTTCGTTAGTCCCCTCACATGCTCTGCATCTAATTGTATGTGGGACACTCGAGGAGGTTGTGGTGTGGTTCATTGTTTCTTCGAATTCATAGGAAGGATGGACACTCCCCCCACTAAGATTTATCCTTGATGTGTGATACAAAACCATGTGGGAGATCCAGTTCTGCTCAAAGCAGATAGTATCGAGGTGTGGTGGATGAGTTCCTTAGACCTGTGATTTTAAGGCCAGTTCCATGCATTGGTGGTGGTTTCATTAGGTCTTGTAAGACCTAGTGTGTATTCTTGGGAAATCTTGTTTTTTCTCCTTATGGTGGATATGTTTCTCTTGAGGTTTTGAGATTTTTTTGTGAGGTTTTGAGTGTTGGGATTTCTAGTGGGTGATGATTTTTCTTAAGATGGTGATTTCATCAACCTTTTGAGGTTTTTCATTGGCACCAATCACATTGAAAGACAGGTTGTTGAGGTATCCTTTTCCTTGGAATTGTTTTGGTGTTGTAACAGACCATTTATAGTTGTTTTAGGTCTGTTGGGGCTCGTTCGGGGTGGTTGTAGACCAACAAGGGTGGACCTAGCTATTCAACATGAGGTCTTGGGTGCTGAGACGACATGCAATTCTGAGGCCTGGTGTTCCTGGAATAAATTTTATAAAAATATTAAGTATTTTTATAATATGAACGTGGAAGAAACGGTTTATCATTCAAAATGTAGCATGGTTCAGAAATATGAGGCCATGGTTGAGTCCAGAGCATGGAGTTTACCATAGGCGGGGTATAACTTTTGTTGGCGCATTCCCACTACAGAAAAATCCATGGAGGGAGACATCGAAAATAAAATAATTAAATAAAATTATTTTATATCGAACACTATCTCAAATAACTTATGAATGGGGACACATATTGGAAATCTGAGAACACCTTTGGGATTGTAATGGGGATTTTACCTTAGTCACAACCTAAAGAGAGAAGGTGTGGGAGGTTAGGATCCTGCGACCGTTGGTAGAGTTTTTTTGAGTTTTCTATAAATAATTGGTTGAGCACATGAGAAAAGGTTTGGATAATTTTCTCCCATGTATGGTGTAGTGAATATCTCTTTTCAATAGTATAATCGATGTCGGATTCTTGGCAGATCATGATGAAACTTTAGATTCTAGTATATTAGAGTAGAGCGAATGTGACGACAAATCCAGAATCCAGGTAGGATCCTTCTTTCGGATTCTGTTTTTTCCTGATTGAATTTTTTGTTGTCGAATTTGATTATTTATCAATTCTTATTCTTTTATTATCCTTATCAATGGCCAATATAAAAACAACCATCATCCAATTAATTTATTGATTACTCGTTCTTCCTTTTCTTCATCTGTTATTCTCCATTCTTCGTCATTAAATTTTTATATGATAAAATGATGTCCAAACATCAATAGGACCATGGATATGTGAAGGTCATGATCTAGGGATTCCGGATCTATGATGGTTTCAAGTTTCAGGCACCGGAGGATGCTTGGCAGTGATCGGAATATCCACCAACTTTTTGTCACATCGAAATAGCAACAGATATTCGAGCGGAAGCTGAGTCTGTGAAGATCGCATCCCAGGGATCCCAGATCTGGTCTTGGAATGATTTTTTGAGCACCGGCGCACCCCCGGTGGTCCATAGAAGGTCTGTGGTAGAGAATGGTAGCCATCGGTAGTGGTAGAAGGTTGTACGGTGGAATCTTCCATGGGAAGCCAGTGGCGGAGGCATGCCGCTTGGCAGCGACGGCATAGTCGCGGAGGTGGTTGCAGCCGGTGCGGGTCGCGATAATCAAAATCTGGCACATGTAGGGTGCACTAGGTGTAGAGGCTGTAAAGATACTGGGATCTGATGGGTCAGTGGTCCAAAGGTACAATTCGGGATGCATGGTTGGGCCGCGGGCTGATGGAGCGGACCGGCTGGAGTGGGACGGTCTAACTGGAATGGGCCAGGTCGGGCCAATCAGTCTTCAAACACCCATATCTTGAAAACCGAATGTCTGATTGACATTTCATCTATGGAAATATGACTTTCTATTCAATAAGGACCTTTGGAGGTCAATTTGAGAATGTAAAGTTTGGGTTTGTGATGTGGGCCCCACTTTGACCTGTTCGGGCTTGTTGTGGTGAAAAGAACCCTTTTCACTATTTATCTATTTTGGGAAAGTAAATAACCAATCCTACGTGTTTTTTCACATATAATTCAATGATGGCCTCTTTTATGTCTTATGGGACATGATGTTTCATGAATTTAACAAGAATCTTGTGGAGCGGTGCTAAGATGATGTTGGAGGTCGGTGGTTAGTGAAGAGAGATGTTGGGTCAGCTACTCCCCTATGGCACCAGGGTGCAGATTTTCCTTACCTCTCTGATTAGGTAGATACAGGACTCCCCACATCATGGGTGCGAGTTCGTTACCTTTGGGTGGTTTTCTCCGAGTTTGTTACTTCCCTGATGGACTAGGATGTGGGTTCCCCATGATATTTATACAGTTTGAATTACCCCTATCATGACTGGGAATGGGCTCTCCAATATTTTTGTATGGTATAGTGGGTACTCCCCTACAATATCAGGGTGAGATTACTATGGCCTCAGTGTGGTGATCCCCTACCATGGGTGTGGGCTCACCTTTCTTGCAGTAGTACTCCCCTACCGTGGGTGCGGGCTCATGTTCCTTAGTGTGGTTCACCCCTGTCATGTTTGCAGGCTCATGTTTCATAGACTGATTCTCCCCTATTGTGGGTGTAGGATCACTTCTCTCATAGTGGTGCTCCCCTATTGTGGGTGTGGGATCACGTTTTCTGGGTGGTTCTCCCCTACCTTGTTAGGGTGAGGATTCACACCAACGGAGTAGTGCTCCCCTATTCTCAAGTTTCAGTGAGGTGCATGCCCCTCTACTTGTTACACGTGATTCTTGGTTAGGAGTTAGTTCTCCCTCAACATATTGAGGTTCGATCCCCTCCATATAAAAGTGAAAGATGTTTCTTGGGTTGGTTTAGGAGCTATTACTCCCTCAACTATGGGGCAATGGTGAGGTGTGGGGATCTTTGTAGTTCTTTTGACCTTTCGTAGGGTGCAGGTCAGTGTTGGTGGCATCTCTCAATTGAGTTCCATATGGTATAGTGGGGTTGGCTTATCAGATTTGAGTTTTCAATAATTTTCCCCTTCTATTTTTTGAGTTATTGGGGATGACTTGTCTCTCGTAGCTATCTATGAGGTCGTAACCTCATGATATCGTTGTGATTGTTGCATTAGAACCTCGGGTAGTTTACCATTGGTATTCAATGGTTGAGACCATGAGACTTGGAGCTGAGTATATCTAGGTGGGTTCTAGGAGTCTTTATGATATGTTTCATTTTTTTGTCCTGCTAGAGATATTGAGATAACTAGTTGTGTTTAAAAGAGGATTTTCTCGATATGGGGTTTCTCTCTCTTTTGGGTTGCCTATGGATGGGTCAAGCATACTATTTCCTTTTAGTTTCTCCCTTTTATTTTGGGGTTTTTGGAGTGCCTACTGAGTATCTTTATACTCACCCCTGTATGGTATTTTCCTATACATGTCTTGTGTCTTGTGTAGACTACAAGCCTTTTGACGGAGTCCCAGGAGGACCCGATGTAGGAGGAGCTTAGTGAACTAGAATGACAAGGGTGTTTACTAGAATTTAGACTGAGGATCTTTCTAGTGGGTTCATTTGACAATGATACCCTCTTTCTGAGCAGGTTGGAAACATTTGTATTTTTATTTTGGAGGGCCCTGTATTTTCCTTTTTTGTACTTCTATTGTACCCTAGTTGGGAGAGATGTATACAATCATTTCTTTTTAGTTTTTATATATCTCTGCACTGCTGTATGGATTTGTATGTGTGTGTGTGCATACATGTACTTTAGGCTAATTCCTCCTTATGTGTGATAGCCTACTCGATACTGGACTCCAGCCCCTAGCCTATAGAGGCGGGCTTGCGGAGTCACAGCTTGAGCCCTGTTAGGTTGGCTTGTGACACATGCCACTCACAGGATCTTGAATTAGGAAATACAATTTTGTGTACCCATTAAATAAATGAGAGTTTAGTTCACTCTAATTTCACATGGTAAATGTTAAAATGGAACATCAGTGAGTTTCCAAGTATGGGATGAGGATCAATGGATTTGAATCTAATGCTTGTGGGTGTAGTAACCCATATATTTTTTGTGAATTAAGGTAAGTTATCTATGCTAAGGTCTAACATGGAAGTAAATCTGTTTTCATGAGATGGTGGACCCAATGTTGGACCTTAACGCATTTTGTTTAGAGATTTGGTTTTAGGGGATAGTCAAAGGAAATAATATCCTTGCTTGGAATGAGCATAGCTCGGCATAAGTGAAACATGTTTGACAGTGAGGTCTTATGAGGAATAAATCAAGGGTGGTGTCCCTTTATGAGTTGAAACTCAATGAATACCCTAGATTTGGGAATTATTATTGGTGATGATTATGTTGGTGCTCGAGGATGAATATGTTTCTAGTCCCACTTGTTGTTATGTATAAAAATGAACAGGGCATGGGCAACATTGATCAATATCTTGTTTTTATAGTGAAATAATAATGGTCCTCCTAAGGTGGGAGTGGGGTGTTGGTAGATAGATTTTGACCCTCATGTGAGAAGGGTCATGTGAGGATGAGACTCATCATTGTAAAATCGTTTTAGAATTCAGATTCCATTGGATAAATAGAATTGGGTACTACTAGATTTTTTGGTCAATGCCAGGTATAGGTTTGAATATAGACTTGGATGGAGTCTGAATGTAGAAATCAGACCTGAGGTTCTTTTATCAATCTAATGGTGTTGGATTAGAAATGTGGTTGTGTTTTTGTTGTGTCATGATTATGAAAATAAAAAGGGGATGGTTTGGCCAGTAAATTTCACTGGAAGCCAGTTACAAGCTTTGGTGAGCATTCTTGGAATGATCTCGATGTGCCATGGGATAAAGGAATCAGGTCAGTTTTTGGTGACATATTTTCTATTGAAGCCATGAATTTTCTAGAATATTTTACCAATAGTGGTTTGACCTATGTTCTCTCAAATAATGGGATGTGGTCGATGAGGAATGGAATCGGTCATGCTGTTGGGGTGAGATAGGTGCAGTCTAAAGGTTGGTTGAAGATTTTCAAGGAGAATTTGTCATGCCAAGTTGATTTTGGTCAATTGGAATTCAACCATATAGATCAAACCAATAATTGTGAGCAGTATCCTTATGGGTGATTAGTTTTATTGAATGAGAAGTGTGTTATAATCATCGTTAGGATGATAGGGGCATGTTTCATTTGGTAATTATGGTGGTGGGGGTATCATGGCTCAGAATTGGATATTGAAAGAAAGAACCTATGGTGGGGAGGACCATAGGATAGTTAGTGATTGAGGTAATGACCTGGTCATGTATTAGGTTATATGGGATCAGGTAATAATTGTCTTGATGTTCATTGGTAGTTACATTCATTGTCCTAGGTTTTAGAGTGTTAATGTTGTATGTTTAAAATGGCGCTTGGACACCCTTTTGGAATTTAGAACGCAATGTAGATATTTGAGTGGGAATTCATGACCATATTAGGTCATGTTTTTTGTTTTTATTATCATTAATAATTATCTAGGAAAATAATTATTAAGGTTGGGATTTTGTAAGATCCCATGTTTTATGAGTTGGAGATTTTAAGAAAGAATTTAAAATTTCAATTAATAAACGAGTCAAATATTGATTGGAGATTATGAATTGAAATATGAGGGTTATAATTCATCAAAGTTATGTTTTAAGATTTGGAAATGTGTATTATAAGGTGTTTTTTAGGTTTCAATAGTTTCTTGGGTGTTGAGGACCCGAATTCAAAGATTTGGAAAAGTGCAGTCGAGGGTGCATAGTTAGTGCTAACCGTGCGACCAAACTGTGCGACCTAGTTTTCATAGGCGCATGGGATAGGTAAACTATGTGAAATTATAGGGTAAACCATTTGGGTGTGTATAGTTTATTATATACATGTTTCATGGTTAGTTCATGGTCTGTTAAACCATGCACCATGCCCATGTGTGAGGGGTGTTCCTCAAACAGTAGATATGCATGGTTGGAACATGGTTTGGCTAACCTTGTATCCCATTAAAATGGGGTAAATGACCATTTTTCCCCTATATTATTTAAGAGGGTAAACAACTATTTTATTCCTCCCTATATCATTCACGAACCAGGAATACCTCTCCTCTCTTTCCATTCTTCAAACCCAATCAAGGAGGTGTTCTTGGTGGCCTTCCATGGATATTTGAGGTATGATTTCTACTCTGATAGAATCTATTTCTCTTATAATCCATTAATTATAAATTTATATTTAATTGTTTAGGTTTTTAAATTTTTATTCCACCATATCATGGTGTAATTAGATACCGGTGATGGGGATTTTTACTACTTAGGAAGAGGGTGACTCGGGAAGTCGTCTACACTTCATCATGTGTTGTTTCATCAAGGTATGTCACCTCAATGATTTTTCTAAAGTTTTAAATCTTAAATTAATTTTTTTGGGTGTTAATTTTTATTTAATTTCTTAGGTATTAATTCTATTTCAATTTTAATTATTTTTTTTGGGTTGTTAGAAAGCATTAAGTCACGGTTCTGATGCGACAAGATTTTCCTATGAGGGTTTATCTTTATACCTTTTTAATTCAAGTTATTTATTTGTTTATATCTTGTTGGGTTTTATTAATTAATTAAAATGTAACTATAATTAATTAGTTTATATTGGTTAGTTTTGAGACAAGACCCATGTATGTATCAGATGAGCTTGGATGAGCCTCGGTAGTTTCTGTCAGCCCTTGGAAAGTAAGTGGAAAATTTCTTATAAGGTGGGTGGTATGTCATACATACCCTATGGTATATATGCATGTTATGGTAATATGTGTAATCTTGATCTCAACCATGAGGGTGATAAATATTGTTTAATTTATTCCAATGACTCATTTAATTAATTAAAATATAATTATAATGGATTGATACCAAGGAGAACTAACAACCTATGTGTATTAGCTTCATGAAATTTCCTTGTTGGCTGAGACCGATACCCTCATGACACCAAGTGGATTCCGGACCTCTTAGGAGGTGAGGTTTCACTTGGTAAGTCATGTTAGACCTTGAAAAATATTAGGTATACTAGAATTTAATTGGGTGAGTAGATCATCCCAAACCAAACTTAAGCATTAAGTTAGGTCGTGAACCATCTAATGACCATTGTTCTGGTGGAAATACCCTATGTAGACAACAAGGCTATAATACCATTATTATGATGTCATGAAACATGATGCCCTAGTGCATCAAGTATTGACCTGAGATCATGACTCTGTATTAGAGGATCCCAAGTAGAATGCCTATGTTATATACTATTTTTGAGGGTCCCAAGAGGGATTCCTATGCTTTTAATTAGACCATGAAAATCTAGTAAGGGGTGCCCCTTTTTGTACTGACCTAGGGGACCCCAGTGGGTGCCCAGGTGGCTAAAGTAACCTAGGATAGTGCATCATGGGTTTGGGTATAGATTGTAGTGAGTATCACCTTAGAACCCATACTAAGCTGTTAAGCCTAATGGGTTATGGCTGTAGTGATGGGTTTATGCATTCGACCATCCTCACTCCTTACTTATGATTTCAATGGTTACTCTTGATGTAGCTATGATTTCTAGAGGTACTTCGTGGTACTTGGATGATGAGCCTAACATGATGTAATATATGACATGAATTCCCAGAGTTACTTCCTAGGATATGGCTTTTGAGCCTTACATGATTGAATGTTACTATTACTGAAAGTCCCATTTGTCACTAGGATTCCTCACTAAATAGGTATTATAGAGATAGGTTTGTGAGTGCATCTCATAACCCCTATTACATTGGTTCACCCTAAGGATGGATATATTGTTACAATATAAGATATTATAGAGGTATCAAGTGGTCACATTTCCCCCAAGCATGGGCTGCTAATATCCCCAAGGATTGATGATGATCTCCTCGTCACGGGGCCTAAGATGCGCTCTAGGATTAGGTAGATGCACCATTACTACATCACCCAAAATTTTCTGATGATGAGGAAATAGAACCCTTTATTGAATTAACACCAAGTTATTAACTTAGGTATAGAGATAATTCCATATAGATCACCAAAGGTTCATCCCCTTAATAGATTATCTGAGTTGAAATGTCGTGAATTACTATGGACTGAGACCTATGACTGAGACATTAGAATGTATTTACACATGGAATGAGTTATATTAGATAAATTTTTATGACCTATAATAGGATGTATAGTTGATAAATATAATAATTTATATATTTCAGGTGAGTAAAGGTGATACCGGGGTTAGGACATGTATCCCTTTATGGCAATGAAGCTTGCTCAAAGACATTTATGGTGTTGGCTGATGAAGATATGGTCAATCAGGATCTTGGACCCAAGGATCGATAGGATTATACATGGATTGAGTTTTATTACATGCAACACAATTCCCTATTCATAGGATGTCCAGATGATCAATATCAATAACCCAAGGATCAAATGTGGATTTATTTTATTCTTTTATTTCCAGTTATGTCTTAGCTAGGATGAGAAAATTCCATGAGCATTCCCTTCTGAAAGCAGACCTTGGAATGAATTTTTTTATTTATTTTTTATCATATTTTATTTAAATATTATTATTGTTATCGTTATGGGTATCTCACATACTCATACATTGTATTTATTGGCTATATATGGGACTGCATTGGTGGTTCTCTATTGAATTTTGCACTCATATCCTGCTCGGGTCTCCATTGCACTAGGGTACATGAGCAGACATTCACTTGGTTTTAGGAATAGGATGGGATGAGTCCCAGGACTGATCAATCATGATGGATTAGATATGTAAGTGGATATTGGGTATGTGGTACATATAGATGTGGGCATTAGAGTCTTGTACTTTTATTTCTGTAGTATTTATTTACTCCTATATATGTGGTCATCCTGGTGGGAGACCAATGTTGTATGTATGACATGGTATAGAAACCCTAGATTTTTATACATAAATATTACATATTTTTCGATGAATATCCAAAAATATATATAATTACACACTTGAGGACCATAAAGGTTTAGTATTTTTGCAGACTAGATACACAATATTCTTATTCCATAAAATATCGTCATCATCTCCCTTAAAGATTTTCCTATTTAGTACACTTAATAAATATTCCATACTTAAAAATTTCTTCCTAATCTAGAGAAAGAAAACATAAGAAAAGGTGATCTTGTATGCTCAGTAAGGATAAAGGAAGATATCATATGATGATCATATGAAATCATAAGGTAATAATAAGGGCTTAAAATTTTAATTATAAATTAAAAAGTTTATACCCAAACTATCATGGATTGTAATCATGATCCATGGAATAAAACATTATTATTTCAAAAGACATGAACCATAAGAGTGAGAAATCATCATAAATAAATCATGAATGATAATTTCATGTCATATAAGTGTGGGGCCATCATAAGTATAGAAACAATTTCATATGTCTAGGTTAACATTCAATACCATAAAATCATAATGGATCATGTGTCAGCACCTGCTTCCCATTTCATAACAGATAAGGCATCATCACCTATTTACCATAGTGGATCAATCACATCAACATGTTTACCATAGAGTATCAATCACATCAACCTATTTACCATAATTATATCATGAGATATAAAATTTTAATCAATTTATTAGAGGTAGATATAGGTCCCACCCTTCTTTGGTTATAACATATCCACCATCCTTGGTTATAACTTAACCACCATCCTTGGTTATAACATAACCACCATCCTTGGTTATAATGTAACTACTATACTTGGTTATAATGTAACCACTATCACATAATGAAAACCATAAATAATTGTAACATAAGATTATAAAACATTCATCATATCATAAACCATGAAAAGAAATGGGTTTCATAAACATTTCATTATAGAATAACCCATATAAAAGAAAATAATTTCATAAACATTTAATCATTTTGACATAGAATAACCAATGGAAAAGAAACAGGTTTCATAAAAATATTATCATCACAAACATAAACCATATAGAGAAATAATAAAGATTTTATCATTGGATCATATCACCATTAAATATTAAGTAACATCAAAGGATGTCATCATAGATAGAAAATGATTTTAAAATATCACTTGGACCATTTCTTGAGGAAAATATCCTTTCTATTTTGAAATCACTTCTTTAAAATATAAAAACAACCCAAAATTTAAAGAAAAAAATTATCTTAAAATAGAAATGGACACTTATAAAGTAATATTCAAATAATTTAGTGGTCATGACAATATAAACTTGTGTAAAGTAAAAAAATATTTCTTTTACATTTTCCATAAAAAGTCAAAAGTAACTCATTCAAAAAACAATAAGAAGATTCCTATAAAAACAGTTTTTAAAAATTAAAAAATGGGTATAAATTTATTAAAAAATTCATTGGATAATAGTAAAAACTTTCATTAAATTTTTTTAAAAAATATAGACATGGAAGAAAACTGATTTTCGACCAAAGAGAGAAATAAAGTGGATTTTTATTAAAAACATTATTTTGGTATATTTAGTAATTTAAGAGAGGAAAATGAAATAAAAACATGTATTATTTATAAATAACCATAGGATAATAAAATACATGAGTTTATTTATATATATATTATAGTAATTCATCATCATAAACTTAATTATAAACAATCTTGATAAATAATGAGATTGTAACATAAAACCTTTAGCACTTTGGTAACTTTTGAATCATAATCCCCATGAAATAAAGAACTATATATGGATATTTATATTCCATTATTTTCATTATGATAATCATAGAATAAATTCATGGGTATTATATACACCACATAAAAGAAACAATTGGTGAATATGGCATGTGTCCTACATAAATAAAAGTGAGACGAAATCCCTTTCCTTAAGTATCAAATTCCTTCGTACACGTTAGAACTTACTATTTAACAAACATAAGTTTATTATCAATATATTAAATAACTATAATAATATGTATCATACCATATAAAATTTACTTATGACCTTTTATTGCCTATTTATTAACCATTCCTTATTAAAATCACATTTCAGTTAATAACTGCTTTGTTTTTCATGTATGATTTGGTTTGGTATTTTTGATCATTTTAGTTTGATCAAGGTTACATAATATAAAAAATGTTAAAAATGAAATAAATATCATATTTTTTCATTATATATTTATTTATATTAATTCATTAAAGTTATAGAGAGAAAATGAATTATATAATTCATGGAGACGGTAGGTCATACGTACACATAAATAGTGCTTCCATTTTCTTGAAGGATGAAAAGAAAGAAAGTTAAATAATATATTTCCTTTGAGGAATAATTTTTATGTCATATATATTACATATTTACATTAATCCTATCCTTATTACCTTTCATTTAAATTGTAAGTGAATAATGAATCACATCACTTTGTGAGGTGGTAGTTCGCCATACACACGAGCAGTGTTATCGTATTCTCAAAAAAATGGAATGTAATAAATTTTATGTGATATTATAATTCCATAAGTATAATTAATTCATAAATATGATATACATAAATTAAATCCATCACAATATACATCCATGAAAGGTGTTGATGCAAAAATAATTACATCAATTCGTGAGGCGATGGTCCTCCATACACACGATCAACGGTTTCATTTATCACTTGATGGAAGAAGAGATGGATATATATGATTAGATAAAAAATAAAATATTAGTATATTTTATATATATTTTATTATATCAAAATTATTAGTACATTAATAAGTGTGGTAATAAAATAATTAAAAAGAAAGAGTTTAGTGAAGACAATTACCTTCGATTAGAAAAACCTCCTTTAGTTCTCTTATTAAAGACACTATGATTGGTACTTTGGGAATAAAAAAGATCTATAATGTGGATAATGATTTTGGAATATATTTTGGCAGGGTTTTTTAGAGCAAAATTTCTTATGATGTGTGAATAAGTGAGGGGAGGAGGTCCCCATTTATAATTGAGTAGGATTATCATTTTTGTAAATACCCAAAACTATTCAATAATGGAAAGTCACTCAAATAATATGTGACAAAAAATTAATAAATAAATGAGTATAGGGGTTATATTTTCTATACACACCTCCACTTCAAAATAAAATACACATTTTTTAAAAATTTTGTTTCTTAATCTCTAAGTTTACTCACTTTTATTATTTTATTTTCCACAACGGTAACTAGTCTATTTCTATTTACCTTGGCAATTTATCCTTTATTACTAAAATTAAAATGATAATTATTGTATAATTTGGACCCAATTATTAGAAATATTAAATCCATTTTATTAATTAAATATCTTGATCATGTTGAAAATTAATCTTAACACATGTATATGTAACGTGTAAAACCACGTTTTAACCATCGCCATAGTAATTATTTTTTATTATTTTTACAAATATTTATAAACCAAAATTAATTTCACCTTATTATATAATATAAATTATTATGATTCCAAATATATAATCCATTTTATCAAATTCAATTCACATAAGTTTCTGAATTTAATTTAAAATAAAACCCGCAGACATGATGAAAAAGCGGTTTTCCAAAAAGAAAATTTTCATAAGTAAAGAAAGTTTTAATATAAAAATTAAATATTAAATTTATTAAAATGAACTAAATTGAATTAATAAATATATAATTGAACTAATTTTTCTTTTAAAACCATATTAAAATAAAATGGATCTTATAAATGCTTAAAACTAAAAGGCGGTTTTTTTAAAAATCTGTATTTGTTTACTATTCATTAAAAATTTAATATTTTCAGAAAATTATAAAAAATTCATTCAAAGGTAATTTTTCATGTATATTTTTTAAAAAATTATTTTTTCAAATAAATTTTATAAAAGTTAAAAAAATTATTTTTATTATTTTTTAATAAAAACATTTTTTTGAGAAAATAGTATTTTGAAAACATATAAAGCCTTTATTAAAAATTAAGTACTTTTTCATCAATGTGTTTTCTTTATATTAAACCATTATACTTAATATTTAGAATTATTTTATTCTTATTAATACTACTAATTTTAGTGGCTAGGTTATAACGGTCATATTTAAATAATAATATTAATAATATATCATGGTTCATTAAAACTTGGTGTTGCGTGTAACTCAAGTTATCGAAGATATTAAATTTATTTGAAAAAATATATTTCAAAAAAACGCATTGTGTTAAATTCTACCCCCATTAAAATGAATTTCTCACTCAAAATTACATCACTCCAATATAAAAAAAAATGGGGATGCTTCTACCTTATCATATCCTCACGTTCCCACATAGCTTCTTCAAATTAGTGGTTTTTTTACAAAACTTTGACCAGGTGAGTGGTCTTATTTCATAAAACTTTATCTCTATTATCCATAATCACCACAAGTTATTCTTCATAGGAAATATCATGTTTCAATGGTATTACCACTTATTTTAGTACATGTGAAGGATCAGGTATATACTTTATCAATAGAGATATATGGAACACATCATGGACTCAAGAGAGGTTCGATGAAAGTGCCAATAGATAATCTAATGTCATGATATTATCAATAATTTAAAATGGAATTATATATGTAGGTATTTTTTCATTATTTACAATTTTAATTACCTTCTTCCATGGATAAATTCTTAGAAATTCCTTTTCCCCAAATTCAAATTCTAGATTACACCGTCGATTGTTAGAATAACTTTTTTTACTAAATTTATGCTACATTTATGTGTTATTGGATGGTTTTAACCTTATCTTACATATATTATACTATCTTAGGTCCCAATATCTTTCTTTCTCCAACTTCATCCCAGTACTTGTGAGTTCTACACTTATTTCCATATAGGGCTTCATAAGGAGCCATCTAAATACTTGAGTGAAAACTATTATTGTATAATAAATCAACCACATGAAGGTGATATTATTAACCACCTTTTAAATCCATATAAAAATATCTCAACATATCCTATAGGGTTTAAATTATTCTCTCAAACTTACCATTTGTCTGAGGATGATACATAGTGCTAAAACTCAACTTTTTATCAAGAGTATATTGAATACTTCACCAAAACTTCGAGGTAAACCTCAAATATCAATCAGATACAATAGAATGTGGTACTCTCTGAAACCTTACCACTTACTCAATGTATATTTTTATAATTATTATCCAGAGATAAATATTCTCTGATATCAATGAAGTGTGCAAAATTTGTATGGTGATCAACTACAACCCATATAGCATTGTTCCCTTTAGATGTTTTGGGGGTCTAATGATAAAATAAATGGTGTTGTTTTTCCATTTCTATTACGATATGGGTAATGGTTGTAAGACCTCATTATAATTTTTTCTCACATCCTTAACTTACTGTCATACCAAGAACTGGCATACAAATTTTGTGATATCCCTCTTTATGACAACCCACTAGAAATACTCTTTAAAATCTCTAAAAATTGTTGTACTTCTAGGATAAATGGATATTTAAGAACTATTATCCTCTTATAACAAATAATTCTTCAAATATGGTATGTAAAAAATACATACATAGTTCTTGAACTTTACCATTCCATCATAATCAAGGTTTAACTTAGGAATATTTTTCACCTTCTTTTGCAGCTCCAAATCATCCTTCTTTACCTCTTTTATCCTAACATGGATAGATGGTCGAACACTTATTTAAAAAAGATAATATTTAACCACTTCCTTCAATATTTAAAGATCCATCATTTTCAAATCAATAAATATTGGATCTTTTTTTATCCTCATCATGGATAATATAGCATGATCCCTTTGACTCAAATCATCTACGATTTTGTTCACTTTCCCAGGGTAGTAGTGTATTGATAATTCATAATATTTAATCAAATCCAACCATATTCTATAGATCATATTCAAATATTTATGTGTGAGTATATAATTTAAAATTTTTTGATCAGTCTATATGTCACACTTTTCTCTATAAATATAATGCCTCTATGTCTTTAATGTAAAAATTATTATAGCTAACTCCAAATTATGAGTTGGGTAATTTTACTCATGATCCCTCAATTATTATGAGGCATAAGTTATCACCATATTGTTTTACATAATAATTAATCTCAATACCTTATTTTATGTATAACTATAGATTACATACCCTTATATACTTCATAGTGATATAAGCATGGATGATTTGACTAATCTTTACTTTAGTTCCATGAAATTTTACACACATTCACTTATCCAAAGGAACTTGGATACCTTTCGGGTTAAATTTGTAAGTATATTAGATATTCATGAGAAATTACCTATAAACCATAAATATTATACAGCTAAAACAATAAAACTATGGATCCCAATCACCATGGTTGTTCTGGTCCAACATTTAATAGAATCTATCTTTAATGTATCCACTGAAGTACCCTCTCTTGAGATTATATGACCCAAAAAATGAAACATTTTATAGCCAAAATTTATAATTTGTAAATTTTTCATAAAACTTATCCTTCCTTAGGGTCTTTAGTACAATTATCACGTGATCTTAATCTTCTTAATTACTATTTGAATATATAAGAATATCATCTATAAAGACTAACACAAACTGATCAAGTTAATCTCTAAATACTCTATTAATTAAATAAATGATGATAGTGGTGGAATTAGTAAGACTTAATGGCACCACTATATAGTCATAGTGTCCATACCTTGTACAAAATGTTTTCTTAGGTATATCCTTCTTCATGACCCTCAATTAATGATATCCAGAATGAAGGACAATCTTGGAAAAGTATCTATCTCTATAAATTTGATCAAACAAGTCCTCAATATAGGGTAGAGGATACATATTCTTGATTGTGATCTTTTTCATCTCCCAATAATAAAATAATAGTCACATAAATCTATATTTCTTCGTAGGAAAAAGAACCGGTGCACCCAATGGTGACACACTTAGTTGAATTAATCCTTTTTCAAGGTTCTCATATAGTTTCTTCTTTAATTATTGTAACTCGATCGGGTCTATTCTATAGGGAGTCTTTAAAATAGGTGAAGCACTATGTATGAGTTCTATTAAGAAATCAACTTCATATTTCATTGGAATACTAGCAAAATCTTCTGAAAATAAATCAATAAAATTATGCACAATATTCATATCATCAATATTAATTTTCACCCCAACCATCTGAGATAAACACCCATTTTGAATGGGAATCAAGGCCCATATAATGGATTTTAGCTCCATCAGAAGTTCTTATTTATCATTTAACTGATATATGATCATAAGTTGGATTAGAATATCAAACGTGATATCCCTTCCTTGGAAATGGATGTGGTATTTATATATAGAAATCCAATCCATGCTTAAGATAACATTAAATTCAACCATGGGGTGAATAAAAAGATTTATGGGAAGCACATTCCCACAAACTTCAACTAGAGAAGAATCATAGACTTGAGATGTGATCATCATACCATTAATAATTTTAACTAATAATTCAAAATCTAATCATTGATGTGGTATTGTGATTCCCTTAGAAAATTATTTAAATGTAAATTAGTGGGTATATCCAGAGTCAAATAAGACATTATCAGTTCTTGAGTGGATGATAAGTGTACCTTCCAACGTGTTTTTATCATAACCCTCATCAAAAATAGTGATCGCGTGAGATTTTCCTTTGTCCCTCAGCTTAAGAGGTTTCTAACATTGATCATAATCATTAACCTTTGAATTTTATTACTAGTTAGAATAATTCTTATACTCCTTACATTTGAAGAATTAGAGCATGGGTAGTGTGTTAGTGGTTTTCTTCTTCCATTGCATTAACCAACCCATTCATTTCCTTTCGACATTCATGGGATTTATAGACCACCCTTATACATTTAAATCACCTCCCAGTTCCATTCAAGTAGTACCTTTGATATTTCTTCCCACATTTTTTGAATGTAGGTGGTTGTAATTTCTTTCCATCGTGTTATTTATTTGAGTTTTCATGAGGCTTGATCTTCATTTTCCTATAAAAAATATAGTAATGGTGGGAATATCTAATTTTAGTTTCCACCTTGAGTGTACATCGAATAATTTTTTCATATCTAATAAAGTATCTTATATCTAACACCCATTAAAGACTTAGTTTTAGTCAACTAAATAATTGATCGACCTTACTTTTAGGTTGGGTGATGATACTAGAATCATACCTCATTAGTATTATAAAATTTGCCTCAAAGGTACCAAAAGATTCATCATCCTTCTACTTCATCTCAAGGAATTACTTCTATATATTTTTATGAAGAATATGATGAAATAACATATTGAAAAAAATATCTTAAATTCATCCCACTCCATAGATTCAATTTATTCGTATTCCCTCGTTTTATTGATAAACATCCACCACTGATATGTTTCACCTTCCAAATGATAAACATCCAAAATGAATTTTTCATGCTCTAAACCCTAAATAATGGAAAATATCTTTTCATTGATACTGATCATTTTCTCAGCAATTAATGGATCAGTGAAACCACTAAAAATGGTGGGAGTTTCTTCAAGAAAGACTCAACAAAATTTTGTTCCCTCTATTTATAATTTGGAAGCTCTGTGGTATTCATAGATTGAGAAAGTTTTGTGAGTATAGAAATGAGATTTTGAATTATATATCCTATAATATTTGATTACTCAGGGGGTTATCATTTCATTTTTCATCACATTTAACATTAACATGATTCCATCAGGTTCCGGTTATTGACTAAAACCAAAAATAATAGTGTAAGCATCAATAATCATAGCAGGGAACCGCATAATCATAAAAAATCACTTATAGGATCTCTAAATCATGACACATTATTTTCAATCTATGGTACCTTAGGCTTAACCAAGATCATTCATGGTTATTATTCAAATCCTTCATGATATTTCAAAAATAGTTTTGTGAATTTCAAAAACATATCCCCCAGGAGTGTCAAACTAGGTGTGCAACAAGGATTATTTTCATGAACCAGGTGATGATAGAGTCTAGCTCAATGTGACATTTTTTAAGTTATTATCCCTAGGTACATCCAAATATATTTCCATTTGTAGTATTGAGACAGGGATGTAATTTTTTGGAAACCATTCGCTCTATCCTTCACCAAAATTCCAAGATATTTTCCTATACTAAGACTCATCCTTAGACTTATCATTATACATATCACTAGGGATATCACTAAATTTTTCTCATACTAGTTCCCAAAGGATAAATAAACCTTTACTTTTATACCAACTATAGCGATTGAGGATTTGTATACAAAAATATTACATTTTTTAAATGAATATCCAAAAAATTCCATAATTACATGCTTGAGGACCATAAAGGTTTAGTGTATTTGGAGACTAGATACACAATATTCTTATTTCATGAACGATCTACAACATATCACATAAATATCTTCCCATTTAGTAAACTTTATATATATAATTGACTTAAACCTTTCTTAATAACCTGTGGAAAGGAAACATAAGAAAGGGTGAGCTCAAATGCTCAGTAAAGGTAAACATGGAAGATATCAATTGATGATCATAAGAAAGCATAATATAATCATGAGGGTATGATATTATAATTATAACTTAAAATTTTCATACTTATTCTATCATGTATTGTAAGCATGATCCATGGAATAAAACATTGTCTTTTCAAAATACATAAACCATAAGAGTGAGAAATCATCATCAATTAATCATGAACCATACTTTCATATAATATAAGTGTGGCACCATCATAATTATAGAAACTATTTCATATGTCAGTGTTAACATCCAATACCATCAAATCATAATGGACTAGGCATCAACACATATTTCCCATTTCATAATGGATCAGACATCATTACTTGTTTCCCATTGTAGATCAATCGCATCAGCCAATTTCCCATAGCTGATCAAGCACATTCATTTTTTATAATTATATTATGAGATATAGAACTTTACCCAATGTATTGGAGATATATATTGGTCCCACATATATTTGGTTATAACGTAACCACCTTCCTTTGTTATAATGTAACTGTCATCCTTGGTTATAATGTAACCACTGCCCTTGGTTATAACTTAACCACCATCCTTGGTTATAAAATAACCACCGTCACATAACGAAAACCATACAGAAGTGTAAAAAAATATCATAAAAATTCATCATATCATAACCCATGAAAAAAATGGGTTTTATAAAAATTTCATCATAGTATAACCCAAGGAAAAGAAGTGGGTTTCATAAAAATTTCATCATTTCAACATACCATAACCCATGGAAAAGAAACAAGTTTCATAAACATATTTTCATAAGCATATTTTCATCATGAACATAAACCATATAACTAAAGAATAAATATGGTATAATTGGATCATATCCCGACTAAGTATTAACTAACATCAAAGTATTTCATATTAGATGGAAAATGATTTTGAAATATCACTTGGAACATTTAATAAGGAAAATATCCTTTCTATTTTAAAATCACTTATTTAAAATATAAAAAATTACCAAATATTAATGAAAACATTTTATTTAAAAATAACCTTGGAAACTTGTAAATTGACTGAACATTATCATTTTTATTGCTTAAAAGGACATACAAAAGGAGATAATCATCAAGTAGGTCGGAAATAGTGAATCCCCAAAGCATCGTTGATAACAAGGTTGATGCCTTCTAGAGGAAAGGATCCTAGATTAAGGAAGAATGATAAATTTTGGCTTGAGGTAGACTGGGATTCCAAGAAGTCTGCAACTTTATTCCCCTCACGCCAAGTATGGGTGATCCCCATATGGATGCCCATTATCTTCTTGAACTTCCATATAATATAAGCTATACTCCAAGGAACACTTCCACATCCTGATAAAGCTTTATAGAGTATCATAGAATCTATCTCCACCATCCTCAAATTAATATTCCTTTGATCACATACCTCGATTCCCGAGACCATCGCCCTAGACTCAGCCTAAAGGGAATCTATTATTCCATAAAATGCCACCACAATAGACCCCCTCTTGTCCCTTATAACACCACCACCTCTCATATCTCCCCCCCCCACCCTGAAGGGATCCATCCGTGTTGAGTTTGAGATCGTCGCTAAAAGGGCACCAACATACCCAATGACCATTTCCTGTCCTCCCCGCCTGAGTGACGTCACCTTGGAAAATGGATCTAACCGATGGGGAACCATGGAAAACTGTACATAATCTGACTAAATCCAGAAATTTATTCTTCATTTTGAAGCATATTCTTACTCGTGTGTCGGAGAAACTCTTGTGTCGCGTGTCATTCCTCGCTTTCCAAATAGTCCAGCAACCCGCCGCGAGAATTATTGCCCTGCCTTTCCTCTTTGAACCATGTTCGCCTGCACCAGAAAACTACTGATCCAGAACATCCTCCTGCCTCCCACCTACACCTTTCCATACTGAAAACTGACTGAGATCCTGCCAGCTCCAACGATCCCAATCGTTGTTGAAGGGATGTTCCACTATTTCTGGTTGGGGGTTACTATAGCACCAGCATTTGGACGTGAGGCGAACACCCATGTGTTGCATGTTTTCATCAGTGGGAAAGGCATTATTCCGAACTCTTCATAGCACAAAGTTATACTTGGGTGAAAAACCCTTGCACCGCATCATTTCCCCCCACTGATCGCCAGAGTTGGGAGCCCTCCTAATGCTTCTATAGGCTTTGATGGAAAAAGCACCTGACTAGGAACCCATGAAGATGAGGCGATTAGGTTTCTCATTCTGGATGACCTCCAAGAAAGCAGAGTGTTGTTCATTATTGAGAATGGTGTGGATGAAATCAGGGTATACACTTGCTTCTTTGAAGGATATATCTAGTACTGGGCAGCCGGGAAACCACAAAGTCCCCCCCCCCCAATCCTGGTGCCAGAAATTCACCTCACCTTTTCCCACCATCCATCGCGCATAAGGAAGAAGTCCCTCTGAGTACGGTTGGATTAACTTCCAAATTATTGATGGTTTATATCTCTGTACATCCAAATTCTGACCATATTTATCATGCATGAGCTGGCCCCATAGAGTATGGCCCTCCATCACCTCTCATGCAAGCTTGGCATGCATCCCCTCCATGGTCAAAGAAGCACTCCTCAAATTGATACCGCCATCAGATATAGGTCTTGCTAAGCGCTTCCTCAACGCCCATTGATGCCTTTTGTCCATCTGAAAGTGTAAATCACCCTCCAAAGGAAGAAATCGGGGCTCCAAGATACTCCATGGGAAAGGAGCCTCTTTTCATATTCAGCCTATTTTCCAAAGATCCAGCTCTCCTGGCTAAGAGGTCCTTAGTAGTATAAAACAAGATTTTCTCTCTATTAACCACCTGTCCACTCCATTTGCAGTATTCCCCTAACATCCCATTCAATTTTTCCACTAATCTTATACTTCTATTTATAAATAAAATAGTGTCATCTTCAAACATCAAGTGATATATGCTCTTCTGTGAATATTTATCCTGGTAATAAAGGACTCTCCCTATGCACATGCTTCTCTTTATAAAGTAGCTTATCACATTTTGAGAAAAATGAACAGGGTTGGATATAGGGGTACCCCTATCTTAAACCTCTATATGCCTTGAGAAACCGAATTGTTTACCCATAAATGAAATGGAGATCCATGCCAAGCTAAAGCAGCAAAAAAGGAGATCACGGGTCCAGTTAGAGAATCCCATGCTTGTCAACACCTTTAGAATGAAACCTCATTTCATCCTGTCATATGCCTTACTCATGTCAAGCTTGATTGCTAGGTTTCTTCTAAAATTATTATTGTTAATCCCACTTATCATTTCATGAACCACTCCAATTGCACCCTGAATAGACCTCTCTTTGATAAAACTGTGTTGCTCCACTACCATCCATTCATTTAAGTGCACCGCCAGCCTTTTGTTGAAGATGCTCGCTAGGACCTTATAAGGGAAATTGCACATGCTGATCGGTCTATACTGGTCTACAGTAAGGGGGTTTCTCACTTTTGGTATCATAACCACCTTAGTTGCACTAGCTATTCACGAAAGATAACCACCATGAAAGAAATCTTGCACCGCTCTCACAAGGTCCCCTTTGATTGAGTCCCATGTAGCCCTGTAAAAAGAACCAGGTATCACATCCGTCCCTAGAGCACTGTCAGGATTCAAAGACCTCACCGCCTCTATTACTTCTTCCTCTTCCAGATGCCTCCTCAACCCCTCATCTGTCTCCTCCGTTACACTACTAGGAATGTCAACAAAGAGCTTTGTATCCATAGATGGGTATCCATCTTCCATATTAGAGTTAGGTCCTGCCAGTAAATCTTTGATTGTGTCATTGGCCATTCTCCCTACTTCATCTCGGTCATTTTTATATGACCCATCTTCTCTGAGAATATTTGGCTTATGGAAACGACGCCTTTATTTAATACATGCATGCAAAAATCCAAAGTTCTAGTCCCCCTCACGAAGCCACTTAACCCTTGCTCCCTCTCTCACCTTTCTCTCCTACATTAAAAGGAAATCAGACAGGAGACCCTTCTTAGCCCCGAGGTCATTAAACAAGGCCTCATCCCATACTTGTTCCAGGTGGGCTTCCAAGCATTATACTTCCTTACTAATCACAATCAAGTCTTGATCACGTGGAGGAACAGTCTTCCTCCATCTTTGTAGAATATTTTTGAGCCTCCTAAGCTTATTGTGGAAAGAAATCCATGGGTTTCCTGAGTGCTCCCAGACTCATGTGTCCCTGACCACATCACTGAAACTCGGCTCTTCTATCCATGAGCTAAAGAACTGGGTGCGATAGTCTCTATGAGAATGGGTGCCCAGATAAATCCATAGCGAAGAGTGATCAGATAAGAAACAAACGAGGTGTGAAACTTTGGCAGCCGGGAAGAGAGAAAGAGTTGCCTCATTCATCAAACACCGGTTGATCCGAAACCAAGTTCGTCTTCCCCCACGTTGGTTATTACACCAGTTAAATCTGTCTCCCTCGTAATCTACCTCCATCAGAACAGTTCTATCCATGGAAGCGACAAATGTCTGGCTTTCACTTCTTGGAAAGGCCCCTCCCCCTTATTTATATTCTGGAGAAGCAACTGTGTTGAAATCACCGCCGATGATCCAGGGGGTGTTATCATCGATAAGTACTTCTAGATCGCTCTAAAGAAGCTCTCGCTCCTATGTAGTAAATTTTTCATAAAAAAGAGAACAAGAATCATTGAGTACCTACAAATATTTTTGTGGAAATGTATTGGTCTGAAGCACTAATAAAGTCCACTGATATATTGTCTTTCCAGAACATCCATATATGGGAGTTAGGAGGGTTCTCGTGCAGGAAGCCATGAACTTTGAGCCTCTGCACATATTCATCTATTATACCAGATGATTGTTTTGGTTCAAGAACTGTCACCATGGATACTACATGATTAAGTAGTTCGTTAACGAGAAATTCGGATTTCGCCCTCGCCCCTAGCCCTCGGGAATTCCAGATCAATACATTAAACATGGAGACGTTGGTGTATGGCATTGGCCTTAGACTCTTAGCCCATGGTATGCAGAGAATGCTGCGAGGAAACAAAAGAAATGGATTTGGACTTGGATCAGGTGCACATGCCGCTTTTTCTGGACTTCTGAGCCGATACAGGAGTGAAACTCCCTCTAAGACAATCCCTAGGTGTATCCTCTGAAGAAACTAAGATAAAACCATCCACCGCAAGCCTGACCGAAGACGCAGGGACCAAGACCGGTGGAAAAAACAGTGCTGACTGACTAGGCTCTGAGGAAGGGAACGTCACATGCGACACGGAGGGAGAAAAAGGAGACAAACATCTCTCAGGAGACTTAGGGGGCAAGGGAAGGGAAAGCACCATGCCTGTCGTTGCATGCAATGAGGAAGGCTCCAAGACCACCTGCACCGAGGACGATGGAGGAACCCGCGTCTCACTTGATGAGGAAAAAAGCATCACTTCTTTCCCTTCTGACCCCAAGATCTTCGGTAGAATCTCATAGATGCTGATGCGGGAAGTGACCCGTGGATCCCATAGACATAGCCTTTATATATTGCCACAGAACGTCCCATCAAGGGGAGGGCCCACCACCCCACCATCCTCTCCTTGATTGAAACAAACCAGATCCCTGTTGGAAGAAGGAGAACCCCAGGACATAGAGGACGAAGCCTCCTAAGCTTGAGAAGAGGGATAGAAGACCACGCCTTTACCCCGATCAACGATCTTGGCCGGCACCGAGGAGGGGTTACGACTAGGAGGGCATTGAATCTTACCCTTCCTCCAGACCTTACAGAAAACCTGCAAAGAGTGACCAGAAATTTGACAAGACGGGCAGAAGCGGGGATAAGAGGGATAGAACAAGGCCTCACGCCATTCCTTAATCCCCTCAATCCTGAGCATGATCTAATCTAGGATCAGACGAGAAATATCCATTTCGACGCAGATTTGAGCAACCGACGACTCCTCCAGATGAGTATTCTGAACATCCGCACACAGGAAAGATCCCAAAGAATCCACAATTGCCTTCAGGAATGGTTCTTGCATCAGGGGAAGAGGGAGACCAGGGGTAGAGATCCAGACTGCCGCGAGAGGGAACTCTCTCCCTAAGTGAGCATCCATTGACCACCAGGAGAGCGAGAAGTGCCACCGCCCAACCCAACAAGGGCTTCTACTCCACGCTTTGATAAAGTCAAACTTGGAGGCCATGACAATGCAAAATGCCTTCCGATCAAAGATAAAAACCAAGGCCAGGGATTCAAACCCCCACCGTATGACGCATTCCCAGAACTGCGAAAATGGAGGTTTGTCAGTGCCAAAACTAGAAACTAGGGTCCACTAGAGATGTTTTGAAGCCTCTCCAAAAGAAGCAATTGAAACGTGAGGACGGGGCAACCATTTTCCGAGAACGAAGATGCCCCAAAAATCACCGAAGACTCCCCTTCCTGACAAGGAGAATGGAGCTGAGGGGGACGAAGAAGCGCATCCTTGAATGAGATTTAAGGAGAACTAGGTGAACCCCCAACGGGCCCCAGAAGACCTAGATCAACCGGAACAAATCCTCCGGACGGCGGAGGATCTGCAGGAACCAGAGCAACGGGCGGGAGCGAAGCATTTGGAAACATCTCTTTACTTGTAAATTAATCTTCAAATTATTTAGTGGTCATAATAGTGAAAAATTATGTATGTTAAAACAAATATTCCTTTCACATTTTTGGTAAAAAGTCAAAATTACCTTGTTCGGAAAATAACAGGAAATTCCATAAACCCATTTTTCAAAAAATAAAACATGGGTAAAAAATTATTTAAATAGTAAATATATAATAAAAAAAATATTGAAAACATTTTTAGAAAAAATTTACATGGAATAAAAAGGATTTTTGACCAAAGAGAGAAATAAAGTATATTTTTAATAAAAAATATTATTTTGGTCTCTTTAATACTTTAATAAAAAAACGAAAGGAAAAATATATTATCTATAAATAAATAAATGATAATAAAATAAGTTATTTTATTGAGATATTGATAATAGTAATTCATCCTTGAAAACTTAATCATAAAAAATCCCAATAAACAATGAGATTATAACTTGAAACTTTTACCATTTTGGTAACTTTTGAATAATAATCCCTATGAAATAAATAACCATAAATGGGGATGTATATCCCAGAATTTTAATGATAATAATCATATAATACATTAATTGGTATTATATATTCCATAAAAAATAAACAATTGGTGAATATTGCGTGTGTCTAATGGAAATAAAAGTTATATGAAATCCCTTACCTTAAGTCTCAACTTCCCTTATACATGTTCAAAATTCCTATATAATAAATATAAGTTTATTATAAATATATTATAGAACCATAATCATATGTATCATTCCATATATTATTTACTTATGATCTTTTATTACCCTTTTATTAACAATTCCTTGTTAAAATCATGTTTCGAGTAATAACTGCTTCATTTTTCATGTATTTTTTGGTTTGGATTTTTTGGTCCTTTTAATTTGATCACTTTTAAATCATATAAATAATGTTAAACATGATATAAATATCACATATATTTATTATATATATGTATTTACATTAATCCATTAAAGTTATAGACAAAAAATATATTATACTATTCTTGGATATGGTAGGCCATGAGTACGCATGAACGCTGCTTCCATTTTCTAAAAATATAAAATGAAGGAAATATAAATAATATATATAATTTAAATAGTCATTTTTATTTAATATATATCTCATATTATCATTAAACATATTCTTATTACCTTCCACGTAAAGCGTATGTGAAGAATGAATCACATCGCTTTGTGAGGTGGTAGTCTACCATACACATGAGTGACGTTACCGTATTCCCACGGAATATAAAGTAAGAATGTGTATGTGAAATTATAATTCCAGAAGTATAATTATGTCATAAATATAATATAACTAAGTTATATCTATCCTTATATCCAGCCTTGATAGGTGGTGATAGAAAACAAATTACATCAGTTTGTGAGGCGGTAGTCTGATGTACACACGATCGATAGTTTCATTTCCCACTTTATGGAAGAGAAGATGGATATTGGTTATTCCATAAGAATAATAAAATATAATTATATATTATAAATTGGTTCTATTATATTTTAATTATTTTTACATGGATAAATGTGGTAAGAGAATAATTAAAAAGAAATAGTTTAGTGAAGATAATTACCTTCTCTTAGAAAAACCTCCTTTGGGAATCTTATTAAGGACCCTAGGATTGGTCCTTTAGGAAGACAAGAATCCCCATAATGTGGATAAGTATTTTGGGGGTATATTTTGGTAGGTTTTAGTTGATAAAAATGTCATATTATGTGTGAATAAGTGAGGGGAGGAGGTCTCATTTTATAATCGAGGAGTGGTATTTTTTGTAAATACTCAAAATTATTCAATAATGGAAATTCAATATCATTCCATGTGACTCAAAATTTGATAAATAAAGGATTTTAAGGATTATATGGTTTATCCAAACCTCCACCATAAAAAAATACACATGTTTTAAACATGTTGTTCCTTAATCTCTATACTTACTCACTTTTACAATTTTATTTCTCACCACGGTAACTAGTCACTTTTTATTTACCTAGGTAATTTATCCTTTAAGAATAAAATTAAAATGATCCTTAATAAATACTTTGGAACCAATTATTATAAATATGAAATTAAATTTATTAAATAAATATCCTATGTGTGTTGAAAATTAATTTTAACACATGCTTGTGAAACGCACAAAATCTCATTTTAACCTTAACCGCAATAATTAATTTTTATTAATTTTATTAATATTTATGACCAAAAAATAATTATACCTTATTATATAATACAAATTATTATTATTCCAAATATTTAATCCATTTTATCAAATTCAATTCATATGAGTGGTAGAATTTAATTTAAAATAAAACCTACAAACGTGGTGTAAAAGTAGTTTTCCAAAGAGAAAATTTCCATAATTATAGAGAATTTTAATGTCAAAATTAAATATTAAATTGATCAAAATGACATAAATTATATTAATATATATATTATTGAACTAATTTTAATTTTAAACCCATATTAAGATAAAAAAGATCTTGTAAATTCTTCAAACGAAAAGGTAATTTTTAATAAAAATCAATGTTTTTTACTATTCATCAAAAAATTGATCTTTTCATAAAATTATTAAAAATTAACTCAAAGATAATTTTGATATTTAGATTTAAAAAATTAATTTTATTTTTTCAAATATATTTTATAAAATTGTAAAAAATTACTTTTATTATTTGTTAATAAAAACTTTTTTTTGAGAAAATAGTATTTTTGAAACATATAAATAATTTACTAAAAATTAAGTGATTTTTTCATAAATATTATTTCTTTATATAAAACCATTATAATGAAAAATTAAAAAAAAAATCCTATACATACTTCTAATTTTAATGTCTAGGTTATAACGATCATGTTTAAATAATAATATTAATAATAGATCGTGGTTCGTTAAAACTTGGTGTTGTGTATAATGAAAGTTATCAAAAAATATAAATTTATTTAAAAAATATATTTCATAAAATATATAGGTGTTAAAAATGGTCGTTTATTCCTTTATTTCATTTAATTTTTCATTACATCCTTGTTATATTTATTTCTTCCACACTCTGATTATTTTCTTTCATCGATGATGTTTGGTTATTTCCGCTATTTTGATTACTCTGATATGAGGGTATAATCTTCCCACAGACACACCCTAAGACCTCATTACTAATCAGTAGCCTTTGGAATATGGGGAGGCACACTTTAGTACTAATATCCAACTATTATGGTTATCGTTTGTAGAATGAGTCAAGTCGGGACGTGACACATTATGAGTTTATAATACTTACCTTTGAATTAAATAATTCTCCCTCTATTTTTATAGATCTATTGAAAATATTATTCAAAGATTATCTTGATCATTTCATTATGGTATTTATTGATGATATCTTGGTATACTCTAAATGAAGAGTGTAAACTCCATTTCAGAATTATTATGGAATCTCTTAGATGAAATGGGTTGATGGAAAATTTAGTAAGCATGAATTCTAGATTTAGGATGTTTCTTTGCTTTACCATATTATCTCCAAGGATGGAATATCAGTCGTTCCTTCAAAGATAAAGTTAGTTAAATAATGTAATACATCAATGAACATAACTGAGGTATGTAGTTTCCTTGGATTGGAACATTACTATTGGAACTTCGTTAAAAAAATCATGATTATCTAACCCATTAACCAAGTAGACATATAAAGGGGATAAGTCAATATGGTCAGAATAATGTAAATAAATTTTTAAATAATTAAAGGGGAGATTGATAAATGCACCAATATTGACATTACCATTTAGAAGGGGTGGTTTTGTGATATATAGTGGGGAATCAAATAAAAGACTTTGATGCATCCTTATGTATAATTATATAGTTTTTCATTATGCATCAATACAGTTAAAGATCCATGAATATAATTATCCAACCCATGATCTTGGGTTGTCATCTATAATATTTACCATGAATATATGAATCTATTTTCTCTATGGTGAAAGATGCAAGATATATAGGGATCAAAAAAGGTTTAAATACATTTTTTCATAAAAATATATCAACATGCGAAAAAATATATGGATAGACCTAATCAAGGCTTATGATTTATCAATACACTATGAAATTGGGAAGGAAAATATGGTGGATGGTGCATTGAGTAGGAAAGATCATGGAGTTATAACTAAAATGAGGATTAAAAAAGATCCTATATTCATGGATTTAGTAAAGTTAGATATGAGAATCATTGGGGATGGGGAACATAACTACTTTTACAAATGATTTCCAACCCATATTTACTAGAGAAGATAAAAAGGTCCAATATTAATGATAAGAGTTTATAAAAGAAAATTAAGGTCATGAATGATGGGAATTTTTCAAACTTTTTTTGTGACTATGGTGCACTAAAATTCATAAAGAGACTATGTGTTCCATAAATACCTAATATAATGAGAGAATCACTTGATGGTTCCCATAGCACAAATTTCTATATACACTCTGGTAGCACCAAGATGTATAGGGATTTAGGAGAACATTTTTTGTGGGGTAATATGAAGTATTAAATTACTGAATATGTATCAAGATGATTAGTTTATAAATAGGTAAATACTGAGAGATAATATCCTAAATGAATCATGCAACTTTTCCCTATTCCTATATAAAAATGGGATAATATTACTATGGACTTTGTCACTGGATTTACAAAGACTCCTAAAATAAATTATTTCATATGGGTTATTGTTGATTGACTTACCAAATCTATATATTTTCTCACTATAAGGGTGGATATACCTATTTATATCCTCGTATAGCTCTAAATAAATAAATTTAAAAGACTTCGTGGTGCACCTATTTTGATTTTATTTTATCATGACCCGAAATTTAGATCAACATTTTAGAAAATTATTCATAAATCTCTGGAAACTAAGCTATATTTGAGAACTGATTATTATAATTAGATAGATGGATGGTCATAAAGGACTATTCAAACATTATAATACATTTTTAGGTCATTACCACTTGACTTTCATGGTATGTGGGATCAATATTTACCTTTTGTGGAATTTTCATATAATATTAGCTTATATTCAAGTATTTAAATGGCATTGTGTGAAGCATTGTATGGGAAAATATTTTATATTCCAAATTATTGGGATGAAGTTGGTGAAAAGAATATTTTAGGCATATAACTTTTTTAGGATACAATTATTAAAGTTAGAACTATTCAAATTCATATCAAGGAATCTTGAAGTGGGAAAAATAGTTATACTGATAACTAAAGAAAGGGTGTGGAATTTTAAATAGGGGATCATGTTTCCTTGAAGGTGTCTCTATGTAAATGTGTTATAATTTTTGGAAAGAAATGGAAACTAAGGCTCAGGTAAATTGTTCCTTTCGATATTTTTGGAAATAATTGGAGTTTTGGCTTACCATTTGGAAATTCCATGTAGCCTCTTCAAAGTGCATGATGTGTTCCATGTCTTATTATTGAGGAAGTATATGATAGATCCAATTCATGTACTCACCTATGAATAAATATAATTTTATCTTAATTTATCTTATTATGAATATCCTATCCAAATTCTTGACACTATAGAACAAGTGTTTTGGAATCAGATTACTCGGCCGATAAAAGTACTTTAGAGAAATCATAAGATAAAAAAAGAAACATGGAAACCTAAAGAGGTTATGATGAAGAAATTATTAGATTTTTTATGAGGTGATATTATTTAAATTTCAAGGATAAATTTTTTGAAGGTGTTAAGAAGGTAACACTCGGTCTTTAATTATAGTAAGTAAACATTTTATTCTAAAGAAACTATAACATAATACACATAGATTTATTCAAGAATGTGATTAAAAGCTAAATTACTGAATTTTAAAATTTTAATTTGATGAAATTAATTCAATTTTTGGATTCATCATGGTAAAATTATCTTAGGATTATTTTTTTTAATTTTTCGAAAATAGTTGGTTTTTGAGTGAATAGTGAAAAATATTGATTTTACAAATAATGTCACTTTTATGAAATTATCATGATATAAGAATTACTTGAAATTTTATGAAACCATTTTATAGAACAAATATAATTCTAATAATTATTATAATTTATTTAAAAAAAATTTAACTTATAAATATATGTTTGACATTTTGAAAATCTAAGTAATGTTTTTATTCAAATAAAATTTATTTTTGGTTATTCACTCTTAATAAATTATTAAAAAGGTTAATTTTAGTTTTTGTTTAGTTTAAAATTAAAACTGGTCACATTTTATTTAAACTAATACAATTAAATCCATATTAATATATATTATACATGATTTTGGTATAAAATCTTTTTTATGCTTAAAATGGGAATTTTCTAAAAAAGATTTTTCATTGCATTTTGTGAACTTATATTAAAATTAATTTTTACCAATTATGGAAATTTAATCTTATAAAATGGATTCCATATTTGGAATCATCATTCATAAATTTTTTTATAAGGTCAATTTCATTTTTGTTCAAAATGAATGGTAATGATGGTAAAAAATTATCATCATGGTTAAGGGTAAAATAGGTTAAAATATTTAAAATAAAGGGATAAAGATTCAATATAACACAAAACACTTAATTAAGTCTCATTTATTGGTTTTATTTCTACATTTTTCTTATTATTTTTTAAATAATGAAAATTTGGATCCACTTTACTTGAGTAGTTTATATATTATATAATAAAGTTTTCAAGTATTTAAAAGTTTATTACCCACCTCACTTATAAAATGAAACCTACTCCCCTCAGTTATCCATGCTGATTGAGAAACTTATCTTGACTAATCCCTAACCAAATATCTTCCCAACATCCTTATGCACATCCAAATGGTTATTTAATTCCAAAAATACCACTTCAATAAGTCTTAAGGTGTAAGCTAAAGAAGGTGTCCCAATGAAGAGGTAATTGTCTTAATCGACTCCTTTGAATTTATTTATTATTATACCTCCTTTATATTTGTTGTGTATAACCTAATATCATGACATTAGTATCAAAAATATAATATAATTTTATTATGTTT
This sequence comes from Viscum album, assembly GCA_963277665.1. NCBI lineage: Eukaryota > Viridiplantae > Streptophyta > Magnoliopsida > Santalales > Viscaceae > Viscum > Viscum album. Next base: position 1,504,558,773 of record OY728142.1, on the reverse strand, counting down.
ATGGATCAATGATTGTCTACTTGTCCTCCCATCCATTGGAAAATGATAATATCGCTCGTGCATATGTGTGGACTACCACCTCCATGAAGCGATGTGATAAATTTTTCATTTATTATTTACATGGATAATCATAAGTATATATTTTTTTAATAAATATTATATTTATGATATAAATATTATTTTATAAATATTAATCAATATATACTTTCTTTCCTTTACATAAATTAGGAAATGAAAATTTCATCATGCATATGTGCGGACTACCACCTCCATGAATAATGTATTTAATTTTTCTATTAACAACCTAAATGAATAGTTATAAAATTTTATAAAACTAATAAAAATTATATTCATAAAATTATAAACATTATGAAGGTGATGGAACAATTTCATAACACCTTTGACCATGGGCAACATACCAAATTAGTTTTGGAGAAGTTGATCGAACAACCTTAAGTGGTTGAAATAAGTAATAACTATTCATTGAATGGATATAAAATGATTATGAAAGGAACTTAAAAAATGTAATATAGATTAAATAATTTCTTAATCAATTGTTTAATAAAATTAAATTAATTATTCAGGCGACTAAGGAGGAATTCAAGGTAAGGGTTTTTCATCTCAATTCCACTCTATTGAGATGTATTTTCTATTATATACACAATTTCTTTTATATGGTGTATATACTTCCCCTTTTAAAATTATATCATTAATTCCTATTTATTCATGGTATTTAAAGTTTCAATTAAATTTTCTCTTTTAATGGGTTTTGATTCAAAAGTTATTAAATTCATAATGGTTTATTTTTCAATCTCACTCTTATTAAGGATTGTTCATGTTTAAATTTACATTGGAAGAATTATATGTTCTTTCTAACTTAAACCCCATATATTTTCTTCTCATATGGTTATTTTTTGGGTTACCATGTTTTATTAAAACTTTTCATATCTTTAACACTTGAAATAACTAAATGATTTATTATAAAAAAATAAACCTCATTTATCATTTTTGATCAGGAATATTTATCTTTGATATCCATATTATTAAAATTGTTTTTTGAAAGTTTTTATATGATTTTAAATGATTAGTAAAGGTATTTTTATACTACCATTGAATTTATTTTAATTGTTTTAAAAGTAAATTTTTTAAAGCTTTCTAAATAAGTTGTTTTTTAATTTTTACAAAAGTGTGAAAGGAATGTTCTTTTATAACGTGTACAGCATGAATGGATTTTACCACCTATATGAACATTATTTTCTATTTATATTCCTCTATAAGTTCATATGGTTTTTAAAATAAAATAATTTTCTATTATCCAATTAATTTTTTATTTTTTATATTAAAATAAAAATTATCATTTTCTAAAAGGTTGAAAAGAATTTTGGAAATGATTTATAACTATGTTTCTATAAAAAATTTATAAAATCTTTATGGAAAGTTATTTTTAATGTTTAACTTCCATTTTTTCTCTCATTTTCAAAATAATTTTCTTTTTTTCAAAGATTATTTTTTTATTAATTAAATATATTCTATCATCCTTTACTAATTTATAGATTATACCCTATTTTATAATCATTAACTTTCTTGTGATCAAGTTCTATATCACTCTCTATTATTCATTAGACATTATTTGTATCTTTTATGTCTATATTTTTAGAATCATGGATATATTTAGTATAATTTATTCTAATTTGATATTTTATTAACTACATACTATTTAAATATATGGTGTTAGTTTAAGGAATATTATTAAGAAAGTTTTTTCATTTATTGGGGAAATTTTATGTTTTGTATTCTTAATTTAATACATACATTTATTTATTTATAAGGTGTATTGATTATATATTATATTTTTCATTAAATATATTAGGAATGCATTTTATATATGTAAGTGATGGGTGGTTCTCAGTTATAAATATCCCCTTTATGTATCTATAGGTCTCATGAGAAAAAAATTTGGAAAAATTAGTTAGGTATTTGGTTTAAACTTACCAATTCATTGAAAGGTCTTAGCATAAGGAATTAAAGGTAAGGTCCATGACATCTTTTCATGAGGCCTTGATGTTAATATTATGACATTTAGCATTATACATGTAATGGCTCAGACCTCTCTGGTCCATTACTTTGTGAAAATGTGGTTCTGGAGGTGTTCTGGGAAGTAAGGGTGACTCGGGGGTGCGTTTGGGTGGACTTTTGAGGAAATTTAAAGGGTAATAGATTTCGCGAGGTTGGTGCACGGTTTTCCTAAACTGTGTGGCCAAACCGTGAAAGGCTGGTCTTGAGGGCAATGTCTCATGCACGGTTAGCACATGGTTTGCCTAACCGTGCGGACTAACCATGTGAGGAGGGGTTGTCGAGGCAGAAGCTAATGCACGGTTTTTTAAACCGTGCGGACTAACCGTGCGAGCACTTAAAGTTAGATCCTAAAATTGTGGATCTAACTCGTTTTGCCTTTAATCACCTCGTTTAAGCCCCTAATTGGTCATAACTCAGGATTACTCTCCCTTGGAGGTGGTAGAACCTCTCCCAAGCGTTTTGGAGGTGATCTAGAGGCTTCTCTTCGTGAATCGAAGTCGGTTTCTCGAGGTAAGTGATCCTTTTTGTTTGGTTTCTTAGATCTACCTAGATCTACTCCTCCTTTTCTCTCGGTATCTTATATCTACGCCCGTTATGGGTAGATCTAAGTGTGTGGATGACGTTTGTGATGAGATTTGGTCTTGGTTGTGTTAGGAGAGGAGATCTAATGAGGATTCGTGGAGAATTGACCCGGTTTCTTGGGCTTTAATCGACCTTTGTTGTTTTCCTTGAAAACCTTTGAGGTAGGGGATTCGTGGATTCTCTAATTTTTCATGTGAAATCATAGAGTTAGCATGATTTATCCCTTTGTATCACAATGTAATTGACCTAATTAAATACTTTAACCAGATTAAAAGAATTGGTTTGATCGCATGTTGTTGCTTTGTACCGTGATAACGGTTTTCCTCTTGATTTTTTATATAAGTGTGATATATATGCCTTGCTTGTTAGCAAGTTGTTCTTGATGGAAATTAATAAAGAACGTAAATCCAGAATTAATTGATAATTAATTAGATAAAGATAAAGAGGCATGTAAATTAATCTGGTTGTTATCGTTGTTGTAGTTTTTCTAATTTGATGTTGATCAAATTTGACATAGTAAGCATGTTTAATCTTTGGTGATAGCTTACTGAATTGGTTAATGATGTTGGAACCAACGAATTGAAATTGTTAATTCAAGATGGATTAAATAACTTAATTTAGTTCCATGAAGGGTTCATAGTTACCCTCTTGTTGTGAATTAGGTCTAAAAGCCCATTTGATGTGATTGTTGGTGTTTGTTGTTTGAAGTTCGGATGCCTTGTTAAAGGGCCAAGAGCCCATTTGTTGTAATGATTGTTTTCCTGCTGCTTGTGATGTGTTGTGACCCTGAAAGGGGTGCTATGATATCTTGTGTCGTTATGTGACCCTGGAGGGGTCTTGTGATATGTGGAGGCAGGGAGGCCTTGTGGTTGTGCCAGCGGATGACGCCTAGAGTGGAGAGATGCATCGGTATATGCATGTGGGTGTCGGGGAGGACACCAAGGATGATGGTATGGGATGGATGTGATGGCTGGATGTTGGTGGTTTTGTTTGAATGTTTATCTGCTTTACTTTTCCCCACTGCTCAAGGCAGCTGGTCTTGCTTACCCTTCTTTTGAAGGAGGCGAAGACACGCGGGGTATGCCATGTTCTTTCCGTGTTTATCCTCTCAAGGGAGAATAGGTCTATGCTCTTTCTATAGGCAGCAAAGATTCGACGGGTAGTATATCTACTCACCGTGTTGATCCCCCTTTTTGTTTAGTAGCATAAGATTCTTTTCTAGAATTCCTGGGAATATGGGAAAGTAATTCTGTAATGAAAGTTTGAATAAATGATGTTAACCCATGGGGTTGGAGTTTGCTGGAATTTAAAGGTGGTGTTGAATCTTAAAAGGAGCAGTTGATTTTGAATGTGATGCCAATTCAGTTTAATGTGGAATTGTTCATGGTTAATTAATGTTTAAATAATTAATTAACATACATTGGAACTAATAAAAAGGGAATGAAGTAATCTAATAAATCCCTTTAAATGGGTGTGTGCTTATAGGATACCTAGTCTTAGAAGTAGTAGCCTGGAGTCTGAGAGACGTTAGCTGCAGTTGTGTCTAAGACTAGTTAATTCCCATAGTGTGGTTTTGAGATATAATATATTCAGTACTTTTTGTGTTCTATACGCTACTCGACCCTATCGGTAAGGGAAACTGACACCCTGGGGATTCTGAGCCCTGGGGGGTGTTTTCCCCAACATTCAGATGGGAGGTTGAATGGATGACTACCCCCTTTGGCCTCGCTCTCTTATCTTGGTAGATATTAGTTCCATTGTCACGGCGGTTAGTTTTCCCCATATATGTGTGTAGAGGGCTGTAATGGATTGTGGTTATTTCACACACATATATTCTGGATATAGTATCCTATGAACTACTAAAGGTGTAACATGTATAGGTTGTGATGGCTTGAGGATCCTTACTCGGTGTATGGGATGTAATGGCTTGAGGTATAATACCTGACGTATGATACAAGTTATGTGAGCTTTGGTGGCTCCCGAAAACTACCTGGTTACTTTTGGTTGTGAGGATAGTGTGGTGCTTAGCTCAGGTGTCTGCGGGCAAGCCTTTTTGGTGCACATGGTGCATATTGTGGAGCTTAGACCAAGTTTATACGGGCAAGCCTTTGGAGAGAGATGTACAGGACATATGTCGTTGGGGCAAATAGGAAAACCATTGGGGAAGTAGTAGTGGGGTACCCTTGATATCCTTTATTATATGATATACTCTTGTATGCGTTACTTGGTGAGAGTATCCATGGTGAGGCTGGGAACTTAGTATACCTATTTAGGTGACGAGTTAGTTTCACTTGTTGTTCACTGTGCTTTAGCATGCTTTCTTTACTTTTGCACAAGAGGCCTCGGGGAGGATCCTACTAAGTATACTGTTATACTCACCCTACGTATATATAAACTGTTTTTCAGGTCACTTGGAGCAGGTTAGAGATCAGGCTGGTTACTACTAGCTTGTGGTTGTAGGAGCTGTCTGGGCTTGTGATCATTGTTGTTTTACTTTCTTTTGGTTACTTGTAGTTTCCCCTTTCAGTTGTTGTACTTTTGCATGGAATTTCATATATGTACATGGGTTTCTTTTATATTTCAGTTCTGAGTTGGAGTTGTTTGGTGTCTATCTTATCTCTCTCTTCTGCATGTGTTCTCTTAGAGGGTAATTCCTCCCATTTGTGTGTTTATTATACCCTCAGTGCTAGTCTCCAACCCGGGGCCTACTGGAGGTGGGACTCGGGGGTCATTATCTCCCTTCTCACATTTCCAGCCTATGAGGGGTACACTTTGTCTGGAGGGGGTCGTGACAGAGTGGTATCAAAGGTCTGGTTGAGGGATAGGATGGAGTTTGGAGCTAGGAACATGTGAGGATGCATGATTTGGTAGGGAAACGGTGTCATTCATGTTTATCAAGTGGGGTAAACACTGGAGACCGGTAGAGACATAGGCATTTAGGGCCCCCTATGATCTGTTGCACGGACCTTTAAGTTTACAATGGCTACTAAACAAGGTGATACTAGTTGCAGGGTAGAGACCTAGGAAAGGATCATGCATCATTATTCTTTGTGCCCGTGTTTGAATGGGTAGACCTTGGGATAGGTTAACCTAAAATGAATGAAATAAAACAATAAATTAATTAATGTGGATTCTTCAATATTCCAGGCTTAGGAGATCTAATGGTTTTTTATTTTATAGGTATGGCTCCAGGTCGACGTCCTCGTCAAGTTTGTGTAGAATATGTCCAGCAGGTTGTCCCAGCAGATCTCTGCAGGGTGGAGGTCGATGACGACGACACTTGGAGGAAGACACTCCGAGAGTTTCAGTGCCAGAGTCTGCAGAAGTATGAGGGCTTCGTTTCAGATGCAGTCATGGAAGACTGGTTAGAGGAGGTCGAGATAGGCTTTAGTTCGATCTGTGCTTGGAAGGAGCATTGGGTGTCCTTGGTTGTGACGATGTTGCGTGAAGCAGTGAGGCAGTGGTGGCTCTTATTCCTAGGGGATCGTGAGGAGTCATCGATCTCATGGGAGGAGTTCCGAGACAATTTTAGAGTTGAGTTCCTTTCTTCGACTGCGAAGGCATCCAGTCGTCATGATCTTCTTACCCTTCAGCAGGGGAGATCCAGTGTTCGAGAGTTTGGAATCCGTTTCAGGAACCTTCTACGATATTCTTCGGACTTGTTACCCGATGAGGAGACCAGGGCGAGGCATTTCGAGGAGGCTTTGTGTCCAGAGATCCACCGCCAGGTCACCCCATTTATTCTGAAGACATATCTTGAGGTGCTGGTGAGGGCAAAGGTTGTTCAGAGGACTTTGGCAAGGACTGGATTGTTACGAGAGAAGAATCATCATGATTCCTCATGGATCAGATTTGTGGTCTGGGGTTCTCGGTTTCTAGGGCAGAAGAGTTTTCGTTCACCTGAGGGTAGGTCCCAGCCCTTTCCATCTCGTTTCTCTAGAGGCAGCAACTCTAAGGCCTATGCCAAGGGATTAGGAGCTTGTTTTTCTTGTGGTGGTCGTGGTCATCAGCAGCGGGAGTGTCTGACCTTTCAGAGCAGTCATCGTGCACCGGGAGCTCCGCTCTAGGTTCCTCCATTGAGGCAGTCCCAGCCGAGGCAGTAGCAGCCAGTTGCACCAGCTTTTGATCAGCAGAGGGGAGATGGGGCAGGCAGAGGATAGCCCCATGACGCTCCCCATCCTTAGAGAGCAGAGTGTGTCCATGGTGGTGGTCGTCATCAGGTTTAGAGAGGTCTTGGAGGAGGTCGTGGTCAGCTTCATGCTCTGGCGTTTCTATCACCAGACGAGCCAGATGTTGTTCGAGGTACCCTTTTCTTGTTTTCTACCTTGGTGTATGCCTTGTTTGATTCAGGAGAGACACACTCCTTCATATCACCTACCCTTGTCCATGCTTTGGGACTTGAGGTAGAGAGGATTCCAGTGCCCTTGGCATTGACTACGCCATTTGGAGGTCGAGCTAGCTTGTTTGAAGTATGTAGAGATTGTGTGATAGTGTTGGGGAAACACCTCTCTTGAGAAGATTTCCTATGTTTACGAATACAACCATATGATTTCATCCTTGGCATGGATTGGTTGTATTAGGTGCAGGCTATAGTGAATTTCTTCAGAAAGAAGGTTGTTTTCTTTGGTGCGGATGGAGAGCTAGTGGTGTTTATTGGTGAGTGAGATCCTCGTATGGGTCACAGATGCGTTCCATCCTTATCATCCATGGAGGCTGAGATAATGATGAGTTCTTCAGAGGTTCAGCAGTTGGCATTTCCTATGGTTGTAGAGGAGTACCCTGATGTCTTTCCAGAAGAGGTTGTAGCCTTACCCCCTCGATGAGATATCGAGTTCGGGATCGAGCTACATCCAGGAGCGTCTCCTATCTCTATGTCTCCATATAGGATGCCCCCTTCTGAGTTACGAGAGCTATGTATACAGCTTGATGGTCTGTTGAAGTGCGGTTTTGTTCGACCAAGTGTGTCATCGTGGGGTGCACCAGTTCTGTTCGTGAAAAAGGCTGACGGCGGTTTTTGGTTGTGTGTCGATTATCATCGCTTAAACAAAGTGACAATAAAGAATCATTATCCTCTTTCGAGGATTGATGATTTATTCAATCAACTGAATGGTGCAAGTTGGTTCTCAAATATCGACTTTCGGTCAGGATATCATCAGATGTGTGTGAAGGATGAGGATATCCTGAATAATGCTTTATGTTATCATCATGGGAATTATGAGTTCATTGTAATGTTTTTTGGTGTGATGAATTCTCCAGTTGTATTCATGGGATTGATGAATGTTGTGTTCTATGAGTTCCTGGGAAATTTCGTGGTAGTTTTCATTGATGACATCCTTGTGTACTCCACATATGAAGAGGAGCATGCAGAGCATCTGCGAGCCATCTTGGGAGTTCTTCGTCGACATCAGCTATTTGGTAATTTGTCGAAGTGTGAGTTTTGGGATCAAGAAGTCTGTTTCTTGGGTCATGTTGTGTCCCAACAGGGAGTAGTTGTGGATCTATAGAAGATAGAAACAGTGGTGTCTTGGGCATCCCCCAAGACAGTGTCAGAGGTGCGAAGTTTCCTTGGTCTCACAGGCTATTACAGGAGGTTCATAGCCAATTTATCACTGGTTGCAACTCCTCTAACATCTATGACCAGGAATAATCAGGCCTTCCAATGGATTGATCAGTGCCAGGCAGCCTTCGAGTATCTAAAGGAGAGGTTAGTAAGTGCTCCTGTTCTTTTTCTTCCAGCTGAGGGAGTCCAGTTTGAGGTTTTCTGCAATGCTTCACATCTGAGGTTAGGCTGTGTTCTCATGCAGCGGAGGTCAGTTGTTTCTTATGGGTCTCGGCAGTTTCATCCCCATGAACACAACTATGCCACCCATGATCTTGATTTGGCAGCCATGGTGTTTTCTCTGAAGTTGTGGAGACATTGCCTCATTGGTGAGCGCTTTGTGGTCTTCACCGACCATAAGAGTTTGAGGTATGTTTTCTCCCAGTGTGACTTAAACTTGCAGCAGCATCGGTGGATGGAGTTCCTACAGGAATATGAATTCGAAATATCGTATACAGTTGTAAAGGGGAATGTTGTATCTGATTCACTGAGATGAAAGTCACATAGTGATGTTGTGCGTGAATCCAGTGATTCCTAGAGAGTAATGGAAGAACTGTCATCATTACATCTTGATATGGGAGAAGTAGGGGGTAGAGGTTGTCTTTTTTAGATGATGGTATAGTCATCCCTGGAGCAGAAGGTTGAAGAGTCCCAGATGGGAGATCTAGAGGTGGAGGTCTAGAGAGACAGAGTTGTTTGTGGTGAGGCCCATGATGGTTGGTCTGAGGATGAACAACACAGAGTGTTGTATCATGGAAGGCTTTTTGTTCCCTTGGCGGTGTGCGAGATGGTACTTATAGAGTTCCATGGTTATCCTTTAGTGGTGCATCCTGGTGTGACAAAGATGTACCGATCCTTGAGGAGTCAGTTTTGGTGGCTTGGTCTGAAGCGTGCGGTTGCGGAGTTTGTGTCTCAATGTTTAGTCTGGAAGAAGGTGAAGGTTGAACACCGTGTTCCTGGTGGCCTTCTCCAGCCATTAGAGATTCCTCAGTGGAAGTGGGAGGACATCTCAATGGAATTTTTTACAGGTTTACCTCGATCTCTGGGATGACATGATGCTATATGGGTGGTAGTGGATCATTTAATAAAATCGGCCCACTTCATAACGATCAAGGAGTCGATCTTAGTGGAAGTTTTGTCGAGGCAGTATCTAGAGGAGGTGGTGAGACTTCGTGGAGTCCCAAGGACGATCATTTCTGATCGAGATCCTCGTTTTACCTCCAGGGTGTGGAGAGGTCTCCAACATGCTTTTGGTTCTCAACTATGCCTTAGCACTACTTTTCATCCTCAAACGGATGGTCAGACAGAGCGAACCATCCAGACTCTTGAAGACATGTTGTGCTCTTGTGTTCTTGACTTTGGAGGTTCATGGATGAGGCACTTACCCTTGGTGGATTTCACTTACAATAATAGTTTTCACTCCACCATTGGTATGGCGCCGTTTGAAGCCTTGTATGGCCATCCTTTCCGTTCTCCATTGTGCTGGACTGGGGTCAGAGAGTCGGCAATTCTTGGACTAAAACTAGTGAAAAATACAACAGAGATGGTTCAGGTGATTCATGAGAGGATGAAGGCAGCGCAATATCATCAGAAATCCTATGCCGATCAAAGAAGGAGACCCTTAGAGTTTAATGTTTGGGATCATGTGTTTCTGAAGGTGACCCCCCATCGTGGGAAGCGAAGGTTTGGTCATGTAAGTAAGCTTTCTCCTCGGTTTGTTGGGCCTTTCTAGGTGTTAGCTCATGTTAGAGTTGTGGCGTATCGAGTAGCACTTCTGCCTCAGATGAGTCGGATACATGATGTTTTCCATGTATCACAGCTACGTCATTATCTTCATGATGACTCCCACATCATCGATTGGGGGGAGATCTATGTTGATGATGATTCCACATTTGAGTAGCGACCTGTGAAGATTCAAGACCGCAAGGAGAAAGTGTTGCACAGACATTCCATACCCTTAGTTCGTGTCTTGTGGTGACACGGTGGCATGGAGGAGAGTACTTGGGAACGTGAGTCACAGATAAGTGCTCAGTACCTAGAGTTGTTTGATGTTTACCTCTTTTCATGTATCGTTGTAACTTTTGTGGTTATGAAACTTTCAAGTTTATGAGATGGCTCCCTTTTTTGCTTTGGTGGCTTGATCTCTTTTGAGAGGTATCTCGAGGGGTGGTTGTTCAGACCCTGTTTTGTTTTTCTCTTTAGGTGGGTTTTGGATTCTCGAGGACGAGAATGTTTTAAGAAGTATCTGATGTAATGGCCCGAACCTCTCTGATCCATTCCTTTGTGAAAATGTGGTGCTAGAGGTGTTCCAGGAAGTCAAGGTGACTTGGGGGTGTGTGTGGTTGGACTTTTGAGGAAATTTAAAGGGTAATAGCTTTCGCACAGTTGGCGCACGGTTTGCCTAAATCGTGCGGCCAAACCGTGCAAGGCTGGTCTTGAGGGCAGTGGCTAACGCACGGTTAGTGCACGGTCTGCCTAACCGTGCGGACTAACCGTGCGAGGAGGGGTTGTCGAGGCAGAAGCTAACACACGGTTAGCGCACGGTTTGTTAAACCGTGCGGACTAACCGTGCGGGCAGTTAAAGTTAGATCCTAAAATTGTGAATCTAACTCGTTTTGCCTTTAATCACCTCATCTAAGCCCCTAATCGGCCATAACTCGGGATTACTCTCCCTTGGAGGTGGAAGAACCTCTCCCAGGAGTTTTGGAGGCAATCCGGAGGCTTCTCTTCATGAATCGAAGCCGGTTTCTCGAGGTAAGTGATCCTTTTTGTTTGGTTTTATAGATCTACCTAGATCTACTCCTCCTTTTCTCTCGGGATGTTAGATCTACGCCCGTTATGGGTATATCTAAGTGTGTGCATGAAGTTTGTGATGAGCTTTGGTCTTGGTTGTTTTATGAGAGGAGATCTAAGGAGGATTCATGGAGAATCGACCCAGTTTCTTGGGTGTTCATCGACCGTTGTGGTTTTCCTTGAAAAACTTTGAGGTAGGGGATTCATGGCTTCTCTAATTTTTCATGTGAAATCATAGATTTAGCATGATTTATCCCTTTGGATCATAATGGAATTGACCTAATTAAATACTTGAACCAGATTAAAAGAATTGGTTTGATCTCATGTTGTTGCTTTGACCGTGATAATGGTTTGCCTCTTGATTTGCTAAATAAGTGTGATATATATGCCTTGCTTGTTATCATGTTGTTCTTGATGGAAATTGATAAATAACGTAAAGCTAGAATTAATTGATAATTAATTGGCTAAAGATAAAGAGGCATGTAAATGAATCCAGTTGTTTTCGTTGTTATAGTTGTTCTAGTTTGATGTTGTTCAAATTTGGCATAGTAAGCATGTTTAATATTTGGTGATAGCTTACTGAATTGGTTCATGATGTTGGAACCAACTAATTGAAATTGTTAATTAAATATGGATTAAATAACTTAATTGAGTTCCATGAAGGGTTTGGATTTACCCTCTTGTTGTGAATTAGGGCTAAAATCCCATTTGATGTGATTGTTGGTGTTTGTTGTTTGAAGGTCGGATGCCTTGTTAAAGGGCCAAGAGCCCATTTGTTGTAATGATTGTTTTCCTGCTGTTTGTGATGTGCTGTGACCCTGAAAGGGGTTCTGTGATATATTGTGTTGTGATGTGACCCTGGAGGGGTCTTGTGATATGTGGAGGCAGGGAGGCCTTGTGGTTGTGGCAGCGGATGATGCCTAGAGTGGCGAGATGCATCGGTTTATGCATGTGGGTGTCGGGGAGGACACCAAGGATGATGGTATGGGATGGATGTGATGGTTGGATGTTGGTGTTTTTGTTTGAATGTTTATCTGCTTTACTTTTCCCCAATTCTCAAGGCATATGGTCTTGCTTACCCTTCTTCTGAAGGAGGCGAAGACACGTGGGGTATGCCACGTGCTTTCCATGTTTAGCCTCTCAAGGGAGAATAGGTCTATGCTCTTTCTATAGGCGGCAAAGATTCGACGGGTAGTATATCTACTCACCGTGTTGATCCCCCTTTGTGTTTAGTAGCATAGGATTATTTTCTAGAATGTCTCAGAATATGGGAAAGTAATTCTGTAATGAAAGTTTGAATAAATTTTGTTAACCCATGGGGTTGGAGTTTGCTGTAATTTAAAGGTGATGTTGAATCTTAAAAGGAGAAGTTGATTTTGAATGTGATGGAAATTCATTTTAATGTGGAATTGTTCATGGTTAATTAATTTTTAAAGAATTAATTAACCTACAGTGGAACTAATAAAAAGGGAATGAAGTAATCTAATAAATCACTTTAAATGGTTGTGTGCTTATAGGATACCTAGTCTTAGAAGTAGTAGCCCGGAGTCTGAGAGATGTTAGCTGCAGTTGTGTCTAAGACTAGGTAATGCCCATAGTGTGGTTGTGAGATATAATATATTTTGTACTTTTTGTGTTCTATACGCTACTCCACCCTGTCGGTAAGGGAAACTGACACCCTGGGGATTCTGAGCCCTGGGGGGTGTTTTCCCCAACATTATAATGGGAGGTTGAATGGCTGACTACCCCCTTTGGCCCCGCCCTCTTCTCTTGGTAGGTACTAGTGTCATTGGCATGGCGGTTAGTTTTCCCCATATATGTGTGTAGAGGGCTGTAATGGATTGTGGTTATTTCACACACATATATTCTAGATATAGTATCCTATAGACTACTATAGGTGTAACATGTATAGGTTGTGATGGCTTGAGGATCCTTACTTGGTGTATGGGCTGTAATGGCTTGAGGTATAATAACCGACGTATGATACACGTTATGCGAGTTGTGGTGGCTCCCGGAAACTACCTGGTTACTTTTGGTTGTGAGGATGGTGTTGTGCTTAGCCCGGGTGTCTGCGGGCAAGCCTTTATGGTGCACGTGGTGCAGATTGTGGAGCTTAGCCCAAGTTTATATGGGCAAGCCTTTGGAGAGAGATGCACAATACGTATGTCGTTGGGGAAAAGTGGAAAACCAGTGGGGAAGTAGTAGCGGGGTACCCTTGATATGCTTTATTATATGATATACTCTTGTATGTGTTACTTAGTGAGAGTATCCATGGTGAGTTTGGGAACTTAGTATACATGTTTAGGTGATGAGTTAGTTTCACTTGTTGTTCACTGTGCTTTAGCATGCTTTCTTTACTTTTTCATGAGAGGCTTCGGGGTGGATCCTACTGAGTATACTGTTATACTCACCCTACGTATATATAAACTGTTTTTCAGGTCACTTGGAGCAGGTTGGAGATCAGGATGGTTACTACTAGCTTGTGGTTGCAGGAGCTGTTCGGGCTTATGATCATTGTTGTTTTACTTTATTTTGGGTACTAGTAGTTTCCCCTTTCAGTTTTTGTACTTTTTCATGGCATTTCATATATGTACATGGGTTTCTTTTATATTCCAGTTTTGATTTGGAGTTGGTTGGTGTCTATCTTATCTCTCTCTTCTACATGTGTTCTCTTAGAGGGTAATGCCTCCCATTTGTGTGTTTACTATACCCTCGGTGCTAGTCTCCAACCTGGGGCCTACTGGAGGCGGGACTTGGGGGTCATTATCTCCCTTCTCACATTGTCGGCCCAGGAGGGGTACACTTTGTGGGGAGGGGGTCGAGACAATAAATTTCCCTCATTATAAATTTCATCTACTATTATCCATGTGATTATAATGTTGATATTTCTCATGGATATATTTTGAATCTCAAGTTGTTTATTGAATATAATATGTATTGATTATCCACTTTTTCATATTGTTTATGATTTATTTATTCATAATAACTTTTTTTTTATATAACTCTTTCTAAGAATATGAGATCACCCATTTATTTTTTTCCTTTCCCTAGGATATGAAGAAGGAATATTTGAATGATTTTAAATTATGAAAGAAATTTTTTCATGTTATATTTTATTTTCCAATGTAATATGGAAATAAAATATGAATCTAGTTTTTTAATACTACTAAACTAATCAATACTTAGTGATGTGATCCCGTATATCTTATATCAATGTAATAAATTAAACACTATATTTAGGTTACTAGATTTAGGGTTGTTACAACTGAAGGGTCTTAGAGGGGGTAAACATATCAAAAATGTAGTATAAAATATCAACCCAAACCTATAAATTCATGGGATCCTCCATTTGTTTTAGACTGAATAAAATGAGATGAAAAACAATGTACCTTTTTCTCTATTGATATGAATTTGGCCAATATCTAAAAACATGGGATTGATAGTGATAAATGATAATTATCTAATAGACTCCTTCCTCCTAAGGAATCCATGGGTTGGATAAATCTCTCAATGCTTGGGAATGACCACCTTTAAGCCATGATCTTTAATAACCATGTTTGAAGGCTTGAAGGAAATGAGAGATGGCGATAAAATTGAATAAGGATAATTCTATGATAGGAATAGTGTGTCATGTCTCATGGTCATAGAAACCTTTTATAGGAATTAAGCACACTCATAAAGATACCAACCATTTTATAAATGTTTTATATTAAATTTTAATATTATAAATAATTTTTAACTTTATGACCATTAAAGATGAAATGTTTAACTCTTAAATGTTTTATATTTATAATCAATATCCATTGAATATCATATAATGATATCATTAACCAATTATTATAGATTTATAATGGATAAATAAGGCTAATTCATGTGATATTAGATATCACAAAAATTTCTATGCATAGAATCACGACATAGTATCCTTCACTATTTCATGGTCTATAATAACGTAGACCACAATGTGGTTTAAACCACCACTCCATGGTGGTACATTTAGTGCACATTTCCATTATTTTTTATAACACTATATAACAACACTCACATTCCCTCATTTCACTAGTATTTAATCTCTTTATATATCCTCTAATAATGATCCTTATACTTCCAAACTTTTTATAAACATTTGATTAACATTCAAAATATTTCACAAACATTTAAAGACATTACTATTTATTATAATGTGAAATTTAATCCACCATAAAATTTTAACTTTTAAATAATAAAAATGGATGTGAGACATCATAAAATGACGTTACAACAAATCATGATAGTTTATGCTAAATAAAAAACATTAAAATTGAATTATCGTATAACACATGTGATTTCATGAACAATGACATGATACAATGACTTTTATTGTGAATATATTTACTTTAAAAAACCATTTCATGGTTAATAACATTATTTTTTTGGTTTTATTTAGTGCATATTTCTATAAAAACATAGATAATATGATCATGAATATGATAAATGATGACTATTTGCTAAAAGTATATAGAAAACACATCATTTTTATTCCCACCACATTGTGGTTTTTTCTATAAAGAAAAATTTATAAATTTAGGCCATGTTTTTCTTGAAAGTAAGATAACTTCTAGACTAATCCTGGGGTTGGACTTAGATGTGTTGGATTGATGTTAAAATATTATATGGGATTGTTTGGATTCTTTTATAGATTGCAAAGTAATGAATTTGATTCTTTATATTTGGAAAGATCTATTTATTTATATTATGTAATCACTTAACTATTAGTGAATAAATATCATTATATAAGAATGTAATTAATATATAAAACCAAGCCTTTTACATATATTATTATATAATTTTTAACATAAACACCCAATAAAAACAATCCAAATATTGTGAGGTCTGGTGTCTTTGAAAGACTAGGTTCATAATACATCAAAAAGAAAATAAAACATGGAATCTTTATTTTATTCTCTATAATGAGATTTTAAATACCTTTTATCTCCTAAAAATATATAGGATGATCAAGGGAATACATAAAAGAAATGGGTGATCTAAAAATCCCAATAAGTGAATAAACATGATAACAAAGCATAACATGTGAGTCAAAGGACACAACAAGATATCATAAAAGATAAGGATCATTAATAATCACATGGAGTAATAACAAAAAGAACATGGAATCCAAAGTTCATGGTAACATAGGAATGTGGAATCAATATAAAACATGAAATAATCATAAGTCAAGGATAACTTTCAAGACAACATCGCATGGTGGATAGAGTCCTGTCATGGATTAGGTTCACTCCTTAATCCTATACATATTGTCTCATGAGATAAAAACATTACCCAATACATTGAAGTTATATTTGGGTTCACCTATCATAAAATTTAAATGAATATGTGTGTCATATAAGGAAATCAAACATAAGGCATAAACATAAGGATTGTCCATGGAAAGAAATGGGTTTCTAACAATGTCACATAGCATAACCAGATATAATATCATAATGTTTTCCATGAAATAAGGTATTTAAGAATTATTTTACATTATTAAGTATATTATATGAAACACTATGTCTAATTTAAGTTAATACTTGAAAAGGAGTAGATAAATCCATTTGTAAATTTAGCTCTTAAGTGGGGCTTTAGGAAAAAGTGTAATGAGTCTTTAAAGAGGGTAAGGAATAATTATTTATATAGAACCAGAAATGGAATAAAATGGTTTCCCATGATAAAATGAGTGATTTTATATAAAAAAATTGTTTTAAAACATTTTAAGTAGTGTCACTTGAAAAGGGGTAAGAAACAGATAAGTTCAATTTCATCAGGTTTTCTTATCGAGAGAAATTGAGAAGGGAACCTTTTAAAACATGTATTTCCCCAACAAGGAAAGATTAATTAATATAGGTATATATGTTTGGTACATATATATAGATTATATAAGAATTAAATAAGAATATTAGTTTGATAAAGTGAGGTAAGATAGAGAAATCATAACCCTAAATAATATAGTGTGGTTTGGAAAGATCCCTTACCTTATGTCCAGATCCATTTTTCAATTTCACTTAACATGATAAATAATAAAATTAGATTAATTAATTACTTAATTTAAAACATTTTCCATATATATTTTATTTATTGTATTTTTATTATTTTAATTTATAACCATTTTAAAGAGATATAATGTCTAATTTTTCTTTTCCGAGAGTGTTCATTTCATCGTTCTAAGGTTGAATAACTTGTGGATAATTATTAATGTAATTATAAAATGGGAATATAACTACATAAGTGAAATTAAATTTTATTAATGCTCTTACAAAAATTAATTGGTCCCAAATATCCATTTTTTTGTGACATAGCGATGATTCACTTAGTAAAAAGTTAACGTTATGTGGTTAGCTTGTTTAGGTCATTTTTCTGATCATCGCAAACTAGATTAATTTTATTTAATTAGATGATTGTTAAAACATTATTGAACTTTAAATAAGTTATAATATAATTATTATAATCATATTTAACCATTATATTTTTTTTATAACCATTCATTAAAGTAGTGGAGAAAGATAAAGTACGTTGTTCATGGAGACAGTGAACCTACCATATTCTAAACAATGTTTAAATTTTAGAATCTAAATATGAGAGGGTATAAGATATATATACCACCATAATAATAACATATCATTATATTTATGATACTTATTTTAATATTTCTAGGTGTATGGAAAATATAATGGGGTGGTAGATAAAGAATAAAAATGAAAGAGATTAGTCGAGAATCTTACCTCTTCCTTTGGTTGTCTCCTCTTAGGATACCCATTTAGGATCCTTGGAATAGTATTTTTATGGATCTATAATAACTAATACATGAGGTACAGGATTTTGGAGATAATTGGGCATAATTTTTTCAATATACAATTCTTATAAGTTGTGAGGATAAGGGGTGGTGAGGGGTGATATTTATAAGAGAAGGAGAGGGTATTTTTTAATATTATATTCATTAGATTGTTATTTTGGATCAAGACTACCAATAGTATTAATTATTGTCACTATATATATTAAATAGAGTATTTTAGTTTGAACTATTGTGTGATTACATCAACCATGACTCAAAAATTTATGTATTTAGCTTATAATGTTAAATATTGTATTTTGTCGTATTTCATTATTCACTAAAAAACAACTATTTTAGAAAAATGAAAAAAAAATTAACACTAATTTTTTTTCAAAATCTATATTCCAAAATTTAAATCCATTTTATGAAAATAATTTTCTAAATATGAGGAATTTAATTTTTAAATAAAGTCTTTATTTATTTAAAATTTTCCAATTTTAATATTATGATCAATTTTCTAACCCATTAAAAATTTACCTATGGTCTCATAAAATTTTCTGATCATTATAATCATAATTTACAATTCCATTTTATAAAAATAAAATTTATTTAAAATCCTTATATTTATTATAAAATTGAAATTAAAACATTTAAGTTTTACAAAAATACAAACACTTAATTTATCATTTTTTAAAACATTTATTTACTTGTACCATGATATAAATATATCATATTTTCATTTTATTAGAAACCTAAATATTATTTTACATTTACATAGATTATTTTATTATTATAATGTTCGGGTTATTATTCCAACAGTCATATTACTATTCCAACAATCATGTTTGTAACGATCATATCAGTTCCCTAGTTTTTATAAATACCTCATATTTCATTCATTCTTCATTCAATTCTATTTTATTTTAAGGTTTTATGTATATTAATTTTAAATATTACTATTTCATTAATAATATTCCACTTTATTTCTATAGTATTTTTTCTAAGTGTATTGATTCTAGTGGATCAAGAATATCCAAATTTTTATATTTTAGTTATATTATTTTTTATTTTTTATCCCACTATAATATTTTCAGTTCTTATAGCCATTTTTATTATCTAAATGTAATATAATAAAATGTAGATGGTTTTATCATTTCATGTGTGTTAATTATATAATACTATATTACTTAATATTACAAAACTATATATTTAGAACAAAAATTCCAATGATATAATTATGCGTTGTTATAATGGAAGAGTGATTGATTCAATATATGGTGATTTATTTTAATTCTATTTACATTGGTTTGAACTGTTTATATTTTTTTAATATATAATTATTATTTTTATCTCATTATCATTGAAAATAAATATAATAATTTTAATTTAGAATTCATAACATATAGTCTCATTTTATTCATAATCAATGAATAAGTTGGGATTATCTATGTTTAAATGTGATTTTAGGTCACTCAATTGTTATGTTAATTCATCATTTAGATCAATGAATTAATTGATCTAATGGTTGGAGAATAAATATCAAACCAATAATTTATTTATAATTAATTCCTATAAAAATTAAGTATTCATTAAAATATCTCACATCTATACAATTATGATCCTAGATATTACACCATTAGAACTTACATTCCATAGAAATTTTATATTCATTTATTTTTTTACATAGTTCAAATAAAAATAAAACCAAATCACTCAAATATAACCAACTTATATTTTGGATCAAATAAATACTCTAAGAATTAAACTATTCTTTATTGGTTTTTTAGTGAATTATCCGCTATACTACTCTTTCAGTGATGGTATGTAAGAATCTTTATTATAAATTTTTAAATTTATCCATATGGAATTAATGATATCCATGGTTTTGATGTAGAGTAATGTACATCTACATACCACTTGATCCTCACAAAAATGTTTTAAAAGGTTTTATAGGGATTTTTAACATCCAAAACATATTGTAAGAACAACTCCAAAACACTATTAATCACAAAATCTAACTATACATTTAGAATGGATAATAAAAGAAAGGTATAACAGCATACCATTCACCATGATAAATTCCAAAGACTCACATGAGCTTGATCAAAATCACAAAAGGAGAAGTTGAAGGTATCCACCCAATTAGGGTATCCATGAATTATGAGAATCACCCAATGCTCGAGTAGAATCTATCTCAACACCATGGTTTTATAGAACCTTTTTAAAAAAATAAAGAGTAATGAGAGATTATTTATTTTGGACTTGAGTATTTCTATCCACTACAACCCAATGTATGAGGATCAAACTAGTTTATATAGACCTCCAAGAATAAAAATTTTAGCCATATATTGATTGATCATTTCACTAAACATTAAAACCTTTCAAAAACCTTGAAACAATTAGTTTAATCCTAATAATTAATTTTTAACATTTAAACATCCATGTTATGTGTTTAAACTCCTAAAAACATTATCATATGATGGAAAACAAAATATTATATCATTTTAAACAACTTTTTAAACCATATTCAAGTAATGGTCTCTACCATTTCAGTGCATATATCCTTAAATTTCCCAATTGCACTAAAATCAAATATAATTAGCACACTTATGTAACATAAAATGAAAAAAAAATTGAAACCACATAAAAAATCCTTTTAAATATCTTCAAAAACTCTTTTTGGAAAAATCTATCACACATTTTCACCGCATTATACGTCATATATAACAACTTATGAAAATATATCTGAATCTTATTTTTGGGTATCCTCCAAAACACTTTTGGGGTTTCTCTCTAATGTGTCCTTATTTGATCATGTTTACCACAATAATTTTGGTGTTAATTGTTGATAATTTTGTGATAAAATGGGTTTTTATTATGAATTCTAAATATTTTTCAAATTTGGGTGAAAATACATATTTAAGTAATTATTGATTAAAATCATGAGTTTTTTAGGTTAATTATTAAAAAAATTCTAAACTTCAATTTATTAATATTTTGTTAACAATTTATTTTGATTTTTATTATAAAAATAATAATTTTAATTTTAAATATATTATTATTTTGGTTTTTAAATGGATTTTTGAAGTTAATTAATTGATTCAGTGTTTTTATTGATTTTGATAAAAAAAATTAATTGATGTTAATTATTGCATAATTATAATATTATTTTGAGTCCTCATGTAAGGAATTAAATGTCTCTCATAATATTATATTTCTAAGTCCAAGTGAGTTATATAAGGATTTTTACTTTACCATCACAGAGAGCAGATGTCTTATATATAAATAATTAAGACTCGAAGAAAGTTGTTTGTGATTACTTCCTATGCATAAGCTCTCTTGTCAGAATAAATCATGTGCAATTAAAATGAGAAATAATCGGCACTCATGTATGATTAACTCATCTTAATAGATACTCATATGTGATTGAATATATTTATGAATCACTCAAATTAGAATAAAAACCCATGGGGGAGAATTAAATCAAAATAATTTTGTGTCTCCTATGGTTATGTATGAATAACTTTCCACAACCCAAGATATGTAGGATTAAATGGGTTGCACCAGTGCTTGCATAATAATGAATCAAGTAGAGTTTACTTGAAATATTAAATGGAATCTGAATCTATATTATATTAACTAGATGGAATTGTGATCTACACGAGATTGACTAGATGGATATAAAAGATTAATTCAGGCTGAACTATTATTCATGATATTAAATTCAATGTTCGCAGTGGATTAAAATCTTGATTAAACTCAGAATGAATCCTAATTATTTTACAACTCATAATCTAAAGAGTAATTCAATCACAAATATGTTTTTCACTAGGGGAAATAAGAAGAATATTTATAATTTATGTTTGAGTGATTGGATCAAATTTTTAGAACATGTCATGGTGCTTTTTGACTTCATGATAACATAGAATCACATGGGGGAGTTTATTTAGTTAGAAGATTGAGAAAAAATCATTGTAATTTCACTTACTTAAAGCTAAATATCATCTAAAAATATTATCTTATAGATTGAGTATTCTTTAAAATAATACTTCCTTTTATGAAAATAACTTTCAGACATTCATTTTTGAAATAAAAGAGAAAAAGTGGTTCATATTTCTTATATAAATTTTAACATTCTAATTTATTTCCACTTTTTCCATACATGAACTCTAAATTTTTATCTAGTGTATTGGTAACATGTTATATGTTATATAAAAGATAAAAGGGATCATAAGTTTCAAAATTTAGGCTTTCTATATAGCATCAAATCCCATTTGATCTTGGTGTATTTTTTAACAAGATTTCAAAAATAAGTGTGGAAATCCATGTACAAAGAGATGATGTTTTCCACCATGAATAAATAATCACATGTATTTTTTCTTTATTTTTTTAATATTATTAATTTTTTATTATTTTCATTTATAGGAAAATAAATAGACAGTGTATTCCATAATTTTAAATATAATATCAAGTGGTTATCCACCTCAACATGAACAATCTAGTTGTATCATTCCACCCTAAATATTTTAAATTTGAAAAATCTTAACATAAGTGTAAGGGTAGGTTAAATTTTAAATTTTTTATTATTTATCCATATTTTGGTTGGAAACTAAATTTTATTATTTATTTTAAATCTGTTTTGATATGTTGAAATGGGTGTTATGAATGTTTTATCTATTATGATTATTCAAAAGCATAATTAACATGGATTTTGTTTATCATGAGAACCCTAAATATATTTTTGGATTTCACTCGAATGTTGAAAACATATTTATATTTTTGAATTTATTATATCCCTTGATAATGATTCTAATTATTGAATTAAGAAAAAAAATCCTTTGTAACTTTGAATTAATCAATTAAAATCCAAAACTATAAGATAAATATTATAGATAATGCTGAAAATAATTATGGTTGAAAGATATTTTATGGTTCTAAATAAAATTTCATTCAATACACATCAAGTTTTTTAAATTTATTCCCAAATTTCTAGTACTAAAGTGATGGTTTTTAAGTTTATCTGAATGGTAATTTTTCTCAAAATTAAAGGAGATTTCATTTCTTTGAGTAGTTAATCTTTTTTTCTCATTATAATTAATTTGATGAAATATATTATATTTATCTCTTCATAATTCATTCTTGGTATAAATTTAGGATAATGTTTTAAACTTTTAATTGGATTTGGTTTTCATTATTTGGATTAAACTTTTAAATTCTATATTCAACTAAACTCTAAAATTCACTCTTAATCTATGGTTGAAGTGTGAAAATTGTTTTATATGATGGACGAGTTTTTTTATTTATTTTGATCGGTTATTTATTAATTATACATACTCACCCATTTCATATTTTTATTGTACTAATATTTAAGTTCATCTTCTAATTATTCTTAATTATTATTATGTTATTTTCATCCATATAAGGAATGATAAATTTTGAAAAAAATCTTGGATGTAGAATGAAAATTATTTGATAAAACTCATGATTTATAAATTTTATTACACGTTTTAAAATTGGAAACTAATATGTGAGAAAATCATTTCATTTTGAGAGAGTGATAAATCTTTTTTCATTATTTTTAAAAAGCGCCTTACTCTATGCATAATTTTCCAATCAATTTTGATATGAGTTTTCAGAAGTTGGGTATTGTGTATTCATTACTTGAGGAAATAAAAAATATTTAGTGTGGGTTAATTTGATGTGTCATTATTTGATGATGATTACCACATTATTTTTAGTGTTAAATATTTATAATTTTGTGATAAAATGAGTTTTTCATGATGAATTATAAATATTTGTGGAATTTGAGTGAAAATGTATATTCAATTAATTGTTAATTTAATTCATGAGATTCCATGATTTATTGTTAAAAATTTTATGAACTTAAATCTCTTGATATTTTGGGAACAATTTATTTTGAGTTTTAATAATAATTGTAATTTAAAATATATTATTATCATTGTTTTGAAATGTATTTTTGAAGTTAATTAATTGATTCAATGTTTTTATAGAATTTGAGAATTTATTTTTAATTGATTTTAATTATTTTGGTATTATAATATCATGATGAGTCCTCACGTAAGTAACTGAAAGGTTGTGTAATATTAAAACTCTTAAAACATGTGAGTTATGTATAGATTTTTCCTTTTTTATCACAAAGAGGGAATATCTTACGTATGAATAATTGGGTCTCAAAAGAATATTGTGTGATTACTCCATATGAATGAGTTATCACTTTCAAATAGATTTCATATCATTTAAATTAGAAGGAACCAGTGGTCGTGTTAGATTAACTTGGATTCACAAAAAATCATTTGTGATTAAAGACAAAGATGAATTGCTTGCATCAAAATAAAAAAAAGTAGGGGAGAACTATGTTATAATAATCCTATGTATCCTAAGGATAAATATTAATAACCATTCATGATTCAATTTATATAGGATTAAATGGTCACCAATAGTGATCACATAAATATAAATCAATTAGAGTTTCATCCATATAATATTAAATGAAATGTGAATCTGCATGAGATTAACTAGTTGGAATCACGATCTTGATGATATTAACTAGATAGATACATAATATTAAATTATATTTAACTAAGATTTTTTACATTAAATGAAATGTTTATAAAAGATTAAAATCTAAATTAAACTCACAATAAACCTTAGACTTTTTCCAACTAACAATCTAAAGAGGAATTCAATCTCTAGGATGTTATACACAAGGGAAAATGAGGAGGATATTGTTATGTGATGTTTCAGTGATTGAATTAAGTTAAATAACATGTTCAAGTTCTAATGACTTTTTTCTTATATGGAATCACATGATGAATTTTTTTAGTTATAATTTGAGCTAAAATTTCTATAATTTTACTTTCTTTGAGATGAAGATCATCTAGAGCTACTTCCACATGGATTAAAGCTTCTTGTTAGTTATTTTTTTGTATTATTAATTTATTTTATTTTAAATCAGGGGTAGAATGTTTTATAGGTGAAATTACTAATTTGGATCCCCAATTCCACTTTTAGGATAGTAGGTTAGATTTCTCTCTCATTTCTTTCTCAGTAAAAATAATTCATTTTGTAATAAAAGTGCAGTTTCATGTGATTTTTGTCTTATTTTTTCCATGTGTGATCTATAATATTCATGGAAATTAATAGATAGTTTTATGATAAATGTTAGAAATATATGATCAATTGGTAATTTTGAGTTTTAATTTGTTTTCTTATTTCTCATTTTATTTCATTTTGAGATAAAAGTGATAATTAAAGTGATTAGGTATATAGTTGTTATATTTTCCCAATATAATGTTTTATTATCAAATTATTCATGTTTTATCCCTCTATTCATTGATATTATAGTGATCTAAGCTTTTCAAACATAGATATTACATCTTTTTAGATGAATATTCAATACAATGCATAAACACATGCCTATGACCATAATAGTTTAGTGTATTTTAAGACTAGGTATATAGACTTATAATTTAGGGAAATACATTCAAAATCTCCAACAATTATCTTCTAATATAGTATTAATATTAGTAATACCCTACCTAAACCTTTATTCATAACTTGGGTAAGGAAGTATAATAAAGGGTGAGCTTAGATTCTTATTAATGGTAAATATAAGAGATATCAATCTATGTTCATATGAAAGCATAAGATAACTATAGGAGTATATGGTTATGAACGTAACTTATGAAGTTCATACCAAACCTTTCATATATCATAAACATGATCCATGGAATAAAACTTTATCATTTATAAAAACATGGCCCATAAGGGTGATAAATCATCACAAATAAATCATAAACCATAATCTCATGTTATAAAATTATAGAACCATCATAAATATTAAAAATCATTTAATGTTTTAAGGTTAACTACCATGACCATAAACATGGTGGATCAGGACTCATCACTTATTTCCCATTTTCGATCAAGTCACACTCATTTCCCATAGTGGATCATGCAATAACTATTAACCATAGTGGATCAGGACACACCTATTTCTCATATTGGATCAAGACACACCTATTTCCTATATTAGATCAATCTCAGAAACTTAATTTTTATTATTATCTCATAATATACAAAGATTTACCCAATGCATTGTATGGATATATCAGTCCCACAACTCATATAATGAAAATCATATATATGTGTTCCATAAGATCAA
The DNA here is from genome assembly GCA_963277665.1 of Viscum album. Lineage (NCBI taxonomy): Eukaryota > Viridiplantae > Streptophyta > Magnoliopsida > Santalales > Viscaceae > Viscum > Viscum album. Next base: position 1,504,532,733 of record OY728142.1, on the reverse strand, counting down.
AAAACATTCATCATAACATAACCCGTGAAATGAAATGGGATTCATAAAAATTTCATCATATCATAACCTATGGAAAAGATATAGGTTTCATAATCATTTCATCATTTCATGACCAATGGAGAAAGAAGCGAATTTCATAAGAATTTTATCATGGTATGACCCATGGAAGAGAAACGAGTTTAATAAATATCATTCCATAATAAACATAAACCATTCATAGAAATAATAAGAATGGTATCCTTGGTTCATACTTCTATAAAATCATAATTTACATCAAAGTATTTCAATTTATATTGAGAATTATTTTGAAATATAATTCACTTAGAATGTTTCTTAAAGAAGATATATTTTCTTTAAAAATAAATTTTTAAAACTAAAAAATCATAAAAAAAATTTGGAAATAATTTTCATTTAAAATGACCTTGAAATATTATAATAAAATATTTAAAAATCATTTAAAACATTTATTGATTAAAATATCATTTTCGGTTTGAAAAACACATTTTAAAACATAAAACATTTTGAGAATACTTTTATTTGAAAATAACATTGAAAAATTAAAATGAAATCTTTAAAAATCATTTAAAACATTTATTGAGGAAAATATCCTTTTTTACTTGAAAAAAACTTTTTAAAACCTAAAAAAAATAAAACCATTTTATTTTAAAATAACCTTGAAAACGTATAATGGGATCTTTAAAAATCATTTAAAATGGTTCTTGAGGAAAATATACTTTCTATATTGAAAAAGACTTTTTTAAACATAAATAATTTTTAAAATCCTTTTATTTGAAAATAAATATGAAAAATTATAAATTAATCTTTAAGGTAAATAATTTTCATGATAATAGGAAGTTTTGTTCATGTTGTACATGTTAAAAAAATATTCCTTTCACATTTTTGGTAAAATACAAACGGGCATTGTTTGGAAAATGAAATGAATATTCCTTTCAAAAAAAATTAAAAGTCAAACATGGGTGAAAATGTATTTTAAAATAATATGATAATATTAAAACATTTTTTTAAACATTTTTAGAAAACATGGTTTTAGAAGGGAACAATTTCTAACCGAAGAGAGAAATAAAGTCAGATTTACTTAAAAATATTTACTCCATTATTTTAAGTACCAAAGAGTGAAAAAATGGTACTATTAATATCATGAATAATCAAAGGATAATAAAATTCATGAGTTTCATGATATATGGGTCATAATATTTTATCATCATAAACATAATCATAAATAATCCTGATAAACAATGAGATTGTAACATAAAATCTTTACCAATTTGGAAATTTTTAAACATAAGCACCATGAAGGAATATAATTAAATGAAACTTAAAACATCATGAGGAAAAATAAATTCATGATATTATATGTCAAATTTTCTATATATACACCTCGTAAAGTAAGATAGGTGTATAACATAAAATATCTCTCAAAGAAGGAAAATTGAGATAAAAATATCTTACCTTAAGCCTCGACTTCCTTCGTACATGTTCAAACCTCCTATATAATAAATATAAGATTATTATAAATATATTATAAAACCATAATTATATATATATATATATATATAATATTATATATATATATATATATATAATATTATATATATATATGACCCTTTATTTCCCTCATGTTAATAATTACATGTTAAAGTCACATTTTGGGTAACAACCACTTTTTCGTATATGATTTGATTTGTTATTTTCAGTCCTCTTACTTTGATCATGGTCCCAAAATCTATAAAATTTCAACCATGATATAAATATAATATATATTAATTATATATGTATTTATATTTATCCATATAATTTATATATATAAAAATAAATACATCGTTTATGGAGACTGTAGGTTGTACGTATGCATGATTGTTATTTCCCTTTTCTCAAAAGAAAGAAAGAAATAAATTTAAATGATGCATTAAAATTATATAATAAGTTTTATTTAATATATATTATATATATTAATTAAAATCATCCTTATTACCATCCATGTAAAGTGTGAATAAATCGCATCTCTTCGTGAGGTGGTAGTCCACCGTACACACGAATAACATTATTGTATTCCCATAGAATGAAAAGTAAAAAAGGGGACATGTAATATTATGATTAAAAAAGCATAGTAATATCATAATTATAATATATAAACATTTATTCCATCATTATAACTATCTATTATGGGTGGTAATGGAAAAATGAATGGCATCAATTCGTGAGGCGCTGGTCTTCCGTACACACAAATGATGATTTTGTAGCTCATTTAATAGAAGATGGGAAGGTTGTAGGTTATTCAATTAAGAAAAATAATATAATTATATTTAATATAATTAAGTTATTATATCATCATTTATTAATAGTAATTTAAGTATGTGGAGGAAGAAATAAAATAAAAATGCTTGATGAAGAACGTTACCTCTTCCTCGGGTAACCTCCTTAGGTTTGCATCAAAAGCCTTCCTAGGTTGGATTTATTCCAAAACTAAGACTTATATGAAGATATGATGTAATTTTAGAATTTATTTGGTTAGGTATTTTATATTAAAAAGGTGTTTTAATGTGTGAAGAAGATAGGATATTGGGTTCCCTTTTATAAATGAGGTGAGTGCCACACTTGTAAGTTTTGAAAAGAAAAAGGTGTACCCATGTTTTTATCATTCCACAAGGACCCAAAATGGAAACTTATCAAAACTATAATATATAAGGTATAAATGTGGATATAAAATGGGTTTTTTACAAGTTTTGGGTGATTTTTAACCATTATATTTTTGTTTAACCCCCTGATAAGCCCATTTTTACCTAAATCGCAGTAAATAATTTTTACTATTTTTAATATTCATTTTGGTAAAAAATTAAATTGACCATATTGTTTTTTAAAAAATGGAATATATTTTTATAAATTCTATTCAAAATAGTGGAAAATTTTAATTTAAAATTAATCTCATAGATGCGACGAGAAAGCTGGTTTTTAAAGAGAAAATGTTCAAGTTTAAAAAGTTTATATATCAAAATTCAATATTAAATTGATTAAAATAAACTAAATTGAACTAATAGATGTATAATTTAACTAATTTTACCTTTAAAAAAATCTTAAAACATTTTTTATGTTTTTAAATTCATTAAAATAAATGATAATTCTTAATAAAACTCAGTATTTTTTACTATTCATCAAAAAAAATTATCTTTACATAAATTTCAAAAAAAGTCACCCTAATATTATTTTGACATGATGATTTTAAAAATAAAGTTTATTTTATCAAATTAATTTTCTGAAATTGGTAAAAATTAATTTTAAAACAAGTGTTTCAAAGGTGAAAAAACTATTTTTTAGAAAAATACAATTGTAAGCGTAAAATTGGATTTATTTTTATCTCTTGTATAGAAAACATATAAGATAAATGTTAAAAATTATATTGAATATATAATATATAAATTTCATTAATATAATTCAAAAAAAAGTTATTTATTTAATTTATTTTAAAAAAAAACACTTTTTCACATAAAAATAGTTTTTCATAAAAAATTCCCTTTCATTTTCAAAAGGTTATTATTTTAATTTATAATTAATTGTTCGCAAAATTATTCATTATATATATATGTATAAACCATATTTTCATAATTTATTTAATCTTATTCATACCCTCAATTACATGGCTAGGTGATGAATATCATATTAAATAATAATATTTTAATAGTATTTCATGTTTTGTTGAAACTCGGTGTTGCGTGTAATGTAAGCTACACTCAGTGTTGCATGTAATGCAAGATAAAATCAATGTTTCATATAAAAAAATATAAAAGAGATTAAATCTATTTAAAATATATATATTTCTCAAAATATTAGGGTGTAACATTCTACCCCCCTTAAAATTAATTTCACCCTCGAAATAATAACTTTGGTACCAAAAACTGAGGATAATTATAACTCATTACATCTTCAAGTTACAACGTAGCTTCCTCAAGCTGGTGGTTTCATCAAAAAAACATTGATCAGGTGATTTATCTTATTTCGTAGTAATTTCTCTATTTGATCCAAAATATCCACCAGTTGTTCCTTATAAGAAATATCATTCTCTAATGGTACGACCTTCAAGTTATGTACATGTGATGGATTAAGTATGTAATTTCTTAGGAGATATAAATTGAACACATTGTGGACCTAATAGAGGTTCGGTAGAAGATTCAATATATAATATATGGTACCAATATGATCAATAATTTCAAAGAGACTGATACACCTAGGGCTTAATTTTCCCCTCTTTCTTACACAGAGAAATTCATAGAATGGCCTTCTCACCAACTTCAAATTCTAGATCACGTCAATTATTATCTTCATAAAAAAATTAATGTTATGCTATCCTTAAATGATTCTGAATAGTTATAACCTTATATTCCATCCTATCATATTTCTTGGGTCCCATTAGCTTTCTTTCTACAAATTCATTCTATTATATTAGAGTTTTACACTTCTTTCTATAAATTGATTCATAAGGATCCATTTTAATGATTCACTAAAAGATATTTTGTATAAAAACTCTACTAGATAAAGTTCTTTATCCCAAACACCTTTTAAATCCATATAACAAGATCATATAATATACTCTAGAGTTTTGATTACTTTCTCATACCAACCACCTATTTGAGGATGATACATAGTGCTGAAACTCAACTCTATATCAAGATATTATTGAAGAATTTTATAAAACTTCATGGTAAAATTCAGATCCTGATCAAATAGAATTGAATGTGGTACCCTATGAAAACTTAACACTTCCTTAATTTTTTTCTTGCAATTTTATCCAAATATAAATTTTCTCTCATATTAATGAAGTGTGTTAACTTCATTAAGTGATTGACTACAACCCATAATTACCCCAACATCAAAGATAATATAAGCCCTAATGGTTACCATTACCTTTAAACATAGGTCCAAAAAGTGTAAATGCATTCCACCTAAAATAAATTTGTTACTAAAACATATAAAAACCCAAAGGTTTGTATTTTTATAAGTATCTCTTTAAATATTATTAATATTGATAAACACTCATCACATAAAACCTCAAAAGGGGGCTCAATAAATTTGAACTTAGGTTCAACCATAAACTAATAAACCCATGATTGTATCTATAAATCTTAAGTAAATATTACATGAAGACGTATATACTTCCAAAAGTTAATCTACACTTTGTACCTTTTAAAATAAATTATCTTATATAAAAAATTCATTGGAATCTTGGGTTCATCCTTATACTGATATAATATCAAATGTTATTTCATTATTCCATAATCCATGTAGAAGGATATAATTACATGAAATTTCAAAAAATAATGAAAAATAATATCTTTATAGTGCTCATTCATACAAAATAAAACATGAAATTCCCAACTAAGAAGGTGAAGATAATTTTTCCCTAATTATCATGATTCACTTAATATATTATGATTTCATAAGATTTCTATTTTTCTTTTGTCTTCAAAGGTTATTAGGGATTATCATCCACATTAGCCCTTGGATGGGGGCATTTATTCGCATAATGCCAAAACTCATTTCACTTGAAACACTAGAGTGCAGGTGGTGCATTAGTTGGAATCCTCTTCTCCACCATTACATTAATCATCCCATTAATCATATTTTGATATTCTTATGATTTATAACCTACCTTTCCATATTTAAAGCATCACCCAGATCCATTCAAGAAATTCCCTTAATTCTTTTTCCCACATTCCTGGAATACAGATGGTTGGAATTTTTTTCCACCATTTGAGTTTTCATAAGACTCGGTCTTTCTTTTCTTATCAAAACAATAGGAATGGTTGGAATTTATAATTTCTATTTCTACCTTCAGTCTACTTTGAATGACTTATTCATAGAAACTTAGGTCTCTTATAACCAATGCCTTTCAAAGGCTTGGTTTTTGACCACCAAATAATCAATCAATTTTTCTTTCAGGGATGATGATTAAATCATAATATTACCTTACAAATATTATAAAATTAGATTCATAGGTACCAACAGATTCATCATCCTTTTTCTTAAGTTCAAGGAATTTATTATCCATATTTTTTATAGAATATAAAGGAAGTACTTACTAACAAATATCCCCTTAAAATAATCCCATTCCATATATTAAATTTCTTCTTGTTCCCATGTATTCTTAATAAGAGTTCACCACTAATCTGCTTTACCTTCCAAACGATAAACATTCAAAATGACTTTTTTGTGATATGAACACTGAATAATTGAAAATATATTTTCATTGGTACTGATCCATTGATCATAAACTATTGTATCATTAAAACCACTAAAATAAGGTGTACATTGTCTTATAAAGGAATAAATAGAACATTGTTTCACCTTTTCTCAGTTGGAAGTTCAACATGATTTGTAACGGCCCAGGTAGTGGCTCATTAAGGAGTTTTCCAAAAACTCAGTTCCATCAAATGGTTCCACCTAAATGGTGGCACTGGTCACAGTCGCACGCCGAAATAGTGGCACCATGACGGTGGCATTGCTTATGGTGTTCCACCAAACCAGTGGCACCATGATGGTGGAACCGTTACGATGACACCATGACGGTCGCCCCATGACGGTGGCACCACTTACGGTGTCCCACTAAACTGGTGGCACCATTACGGTGACATCGTGATGGTGGCACTGCTTATGATGTTCAACCAAACCGGTGTGGAACCATTACAGTGACACCATGACGGTGGCACCATGATAGTAGCACACCAAAATGGTGGCACCGCTCATGGTGGCACCATGACCGTGGCACTGTTACGGTGTCTCACCGAACGGTGTCCCACCATTTTTCTCTTTTTTCAGTTTCCAACTTCTTTTGCTCCCACAACGTATATTTTTATGTAAAAATGATTTAATAACCCTTTTTGAATCCTTTTAAGGCCCATAAATGATATCTAAAAATCTCCCAAGAGTCAGACAACCCTTGACTTGACAAAATGTGTTGCTTTTCCTCAGTGTCACACCCTTTCCCCATACATTCCAGTTCTGCCAATGTTGTGAATTTTCTTATGATTAGAGGAAACCTTTTAACACACATCCATTATAAATACCTCTCTGATGGGAATTATTACATGAAAATTTATTCCATCGTGCGTTACCACCCAACCACTTGGTGAAACCATGATCCGCCTTTAAATCTGTTCAAAATTCAATATCCCGTAACTCCAGGATCTCACCTTTATATCACACAGGAATTCCTTCTTCTTCTTCTTCTTGGTTAGTATCCTTTTCTTTCCCTGTGAGTTTGGAGTCACCCTTCCTGAGGAAAGTGGTGCGCTTGTGCTGGAGATTTTCTGCCCACCCTTGGAGTCCCTGAAGTTCCTCCCCTTCCGGTCATGAATCCCCAGTTCTTGGCACGTGGAGAGAAACTTTGATCGTTGATCATCTAGGTAGGGTTATTTTTTCCTTTTTCTCTCCTTCTGTGTATCATGCGGGGTGGGTATGCTATTGTTTCTATGGGGACGGACAAAACCAGACCTTAATGAATATAATAAACAGACTTTTAAATAATGAAGGGGGTGTGTTCAATTTTTTTGATGTACTTTTAATCCTTGGTTATGTGATGTAAATTGTATGGGCTAATGTCCACTAAAAATCATGGTTGTTGGTGGTCTTTCCTTGCACACTAATGAACCTCTGTCTTCTGTGATGTTTGAATGGATGTAACATGGAAATTGTCCAATCACGTAAACTTGGTTTATTGTATAAGTGCCCAATGAAAAATAATCCTTGTGTGATCACCCTGATTAACCAAATGGAATGAAGGAACTAAATGAATGATGTGCCTGAATCTGGAAACCCCCCCCCCCTTGCTTTGTTTTGGTGACATGTTTGGTCATTCTTCTTGATTCTTGTGGGGTGATATGGATGGGGATGGGATCCCTACTATGGTTAAATCTTTGATTTTTGGATATAAGGCCATGTGGGGCCATATGTTGGGGCTCGGTTTGGTTCCAGTACTTCTAGGGATCTCACGGATCCCTTTTGTTGTTGTGACTTTACAAGAGAACCAGGTGTGAATGCTTAAATTATTGTTTGGTTGTTTTCTCCTTCCTTTCCTTATAGTTATGCCTGTTATTTTCCCAATAGTGAAGAATTAATTCAAATGGAATCACTTGATTATGAGAACAAGAATGGGTTCAATGGGGAATTGGTTCCGGGAATGAGTTGTGATATGGTTGTGGGTATGGTGAATCTTATGAATGAATAGTAACGAGGGTGTTTATGGTTGGGATGGTTTTGGAACCCCTAGGTTGGGATGAGTGCTTGTTTACCTATATGTATAATTTAGTTCTTATATTTCTTATTCGTGCCCCACCCAAGTTGAGCACTTCATGCCGAACACCCCCCATTTCATGGGGAAGGGTGTTTTTCCAACACTCCTATGAGTGGCTGGCTATTAGCTCCTTTTATGCTCCCTTTCCCGAGTAGACCAAGATCCTTTGGGAAGTATGTGACAACCTGAGATCCATTATATCCCAATATTCTTCAGGCGGGGTAGTTGTGGTGGTTGGCCCAAGTGTGTGCGGGCAGGTTGTTTCCCAAGTGTCTTCGGAATGCGGCCCAGGTGTCTTCGGGCGTGGCGGTAGTTGTTCTGGCCCAGTTATTTGTGGGCATGGTTATGTGTGGTTGTGGACCAGGTGTTTGCGGGCGGGATGTGTGGTTATATCCCAGGTGTGTGCGGGCATGGTATTGCAGTGGGACTATGGTGAGAATGGCAGGAGAGGTCTGATGCGTAGGATGTCTTCAATAACCCATGGGAAAGTGGCATGGGGTACCCAAACATCGATGTGTTATTAATATTACATTACTTGACTTGCGTTATTTGGGGATTGTGCCTTGGTGAGGTTGGGGTGGATATTTTCCTTGTTAGGTCCTTTGGTTATCTCCTTTTCTCACATGGGCATTAGAATGCCTCCTCACTTGTGCATGAGAGATTTTGATTTTCCCTACTTAGTATACCTCTATACTCACCCTACGTATATAAATTGTTTTCAGGTTTCTAGGAGGACTTCGAGGATCGTGCAGGACCGTACTAGTTTGGACCTTGGGATAGTTGATGTTGCTATTTTTCTTTTATTCAGTACTTTCCTTTGGGATTTTCTTGTACTTTTGTAGAATTTACTTTTGGACATGCATATGTGAATGGTTTGATTTTGTATTTACTTTTACCTCCATTTTTGGTGTTGTTGTGATTTACTATCTTATCTCTCGATCCTACTAAATAAAAAGGTTAATTCCTTTCATATTGTGTGTGATTCTATACCCTTGGTGCTAGTCGTCGCTCTGGGACCTATTGAAGGCGGGTCTTGGGGGTCATTATCTCTTCTTCAACTTAAATAAGGAAGGGTCTGGAAATCTGTTGTCCTTTCCTTCATTTTGGTGAAGGTGGGTTGTGGCAGAATGGTATCAGAGGTGAGGTTTATGGTTGAGAGATAGGATGGATCTTGGGGTTAGGCATAGTGAGGATTGCATGGGATGGTAGGGCAATAGTGTTAGGAAATCTTGGTGTGTGAAATAGGCCAGGGAAGACCAGCTAGGACATGGGATTTTAGGGCCCCCCGTGATCCGATGCAAGGTCTTTGGGCCTACCAAACGACCAAGTGAGGCTACACTGATTGCAGGGTAGAGACCCTAGGAAAGGTACATGCATCATAATGACTTGTGTTCTTGTGTTTCTTGGGTATTTTTGGGATTTAAAATGAATAAGAAGTCTAAGAAAATTTAAAATCAATCTTTTACACTACTCGGTCTTAGGAATTACTTGTTTACCTTATAGTTATGGCACTCGGAAAACGACCACGAGTAGTGCAGGTGATCGAGCCCCAGGAGGTTGTCTTGGCTGATCAGCAGAGGACTGACTGAGAGGAGGAGGGTGATCAGTGGTAGAGGACACTTCGTGCCTTTAAGTAGTAGACCCTCAGAAAGTATGAGGGTAGCACCTCAGACATGGAGAAGGAGAGCTAGCTCGAGGATCTGGTGATAGATTTTGGCTTGATCCAGGCTCTAACAGAGTACTGGGTTCTTCTGGATGTAAGCCAGATGCGGGGAGTAGTGCGTTAGTAGTGGACACTCTACCTTGGGGAGAAGAGGGAGGCTGAGGTTATGTGGACTGACTTTGTGAGGGAATTTCAGGTGGAATTCCTCTCATCCACGATGAAGGTAGAGAAGAGTCGAGAGCTAATCTCCCTTCAGTAGTGGAGAATGTCAGTGAGGGAGTTTGGGATCAAGTTCAAGGATCACTTTCGTTTTTCTCCGAACCTTTTTTAGAATGAGGATTCTTGAGCAACACATTTAGAAGAGGCACTCTGACCTTCTCTTCAATACATCGTTACCCCCTTCACCCTATCGACATAATTGGAGGTCCAGAAGAAGGTTAAAGTGTTGGAGAGGATGCACATGCTGGGATATATGCAATGAGAGGATAGTCAGTTGGGCTCGTCAAATGGAAAGGTCGTCAGTAGAAGGCCTACATTTTCAGGGCCTTCTAGGTTTCGGCCAGTGGGGAGCAGGCCCCAACAGTTCCAATTTTGATCTCTTGGTCCTCACCAATTCCTTTTAGGCCCAGGACCGAGATGCTTCATCTGTGGTATCCATGGCCACCTTCAGAATCAGTGCCCGGACTGAGTGTAGTATAGTGGGGGTAGGTTGGTTCAGCACCTGCCTTAGCAGCAGCTGTTTTTAGCCAGGCCCTTTCAGAAGAAACAATAGGGACAGTGATCTCCCACTCCTCCGAGAGCAGACGTTGTGGGAGGAGGCCGGCCTTAGGGTGCTCCTCAGGGACCTCGACCAGGGCATGTTTGGGGAGGCAGCCGTCAGCCGAGGGGAATAGGAGCAGGGCGTGGGCAGTTACACGCCGTAGAGGCAGCAGTTCCAGCAGGTTCAGAAGTCGTTCAAGGTACGATCATCTTGTTTAGTACTCTTTCCTATTCCTTGTTTGATACAGGAGCTCTGCACTCCTTTGTTACACCCTGTCTGGATCGTGCTCTGGGTTTAGACACTGAGAGACTTCCAGTGCCCCGGGTGTTGAGTACGCCAATTGGAGTTCCGACCAACTTTTTTTATGTTTGTCGAGGGTGTAGACTGATTATAGGGCCACATCAGTCTAGCAGGGATATTCTATTGTTGTAGATACATCCATATGATGTCATCCTAGGCATCGACTGGTTGTTTTCTGTATATGCTATTATCTACTGTTTTCGAAGAAGATTCATGTTCTTCGATGAGGATGTCCAATGTGTGACTTTCACCAGCAAGAGAGGTTTCCATGAAGGCAGTCAGCGAGTAGAGCCCCTCCTTTCCTTGTTATCTGAGCTATCAATGGAGTCAGTAGATGCAGAGATGGTGGAAGTCACGGAGATCGTCAGTGAATTCATGGATGTCTTCCCTGAAGAAGTGGTGACTCTACCCCCTCGACATGATGTTGAGTTCGGGATAGACTTGCAACCCAGTGCCCATCCGATTTCGATTGATCCCTATCAGATGGATCCTTCTGAGTTACGGGAGTTACAAATTCAGATTGATGATCTGATGAAGAAGGGTTTTGTTCGACCAAGCACGTCACCGTGGGGTTCCCCAGTCTTGTTCACAAAGAATTCAAACGGTGGTATCAGGGTATGAATAGACTATCGGAGACTGAATCATGCAATGATCAAGAACTGTTACCCCCTTCCGAGGATAGATGACATTTTTGACCAGTTAAAGGGGGAAGGATGGTTCTCCAAGATCGACCTGAAGTTAGGATATCACCAGTTGAGAGTGAAAGAGGGGGACATCTCAAAGACTACCTTCAGGTGTAGATATGGGCACTTTGATTTTGTATTCATGTCGTTCAGCATTACGAATACACCAGCTATGTTCATGGGGCTCATGAACTCCGTCTTCCGGGAATATCTAGACTGGTTCGTAGTTGTTTTTATTGACGAAATCATGATCTACTCAAGATCAGAGGAGGATCACGTTGATCATCTGAGAACAGTTTTAGAGGTCCTCTGACACCACCATCTCTACGAGAAATTGTCCAAGTGAAAGTTCTGTACGTGAGAAGTGCACTTCCTTGTAAATGTGGTGTCCGGGTAGGGAATATTGGTGGACCCATCAAAGGTCTAATCAGTTGTTTCTTTGGCAGCACCCAAGAACATGGTAGAGGTTTGTAGTTTCCTGGGACTGGCAGGTTACTACCGGAGATTCGTACTCAACTTCTCCTAAGTTGCAGCACCTTTGATAGCATTTACCAAGAAATACCAAGATTTTATATGGAGTGAGAAGTTCTAGGAATCCTTTAGTTATCTAAAAGGGAATCTGGTTAGTGCCCCAGTACTGAGGTTTATAGAAGAAGGTGTGACATTTGAGGTGTTATATGATGCTTCGGGCCAAGGCTTGGGGTGTGTGTTAATGCAGAAGAAGGGTTAATCTCTTATGGGTCTAGGAATTTACGTCCCCATGAGCGTAACTATTCCACCCACAACTTGGAGCTTGCAGCGATAGTGTTTGCACTAATTTTTAGCAGCACTACCTCATCGGAGAACGCTTTGTGGTCTTCACAGATCACAAGAGCTTGAGGTATATCTTCTCCCAGTAGGACCTAAACTTGTGGAAGCAGAGGTGGATAGAGTTTCTTCAGGACTACAACTTTGAAATCTCTTACACTAAAGGAAAGGGTAACGTGGTGGATGATGCCTAGAGCAGGAAGTCGCAGAAGGATGAAGTTTGAGAGTCAGCAGATTCTTGGAAGGCGATGGAGGAGTTGGCTACCCTACACTTGGATGTAAGGGTGGATGGTGGTAGAGGTTTCCTATTTCAGATGACAGTGCATTCCTCTCTGTTGCAGCAGGTAGAGGAGTCTCAGTGGGGAGACTCATAGAGTGAATTTATGCGCAATCGGGTTAACCAAGGCAATGCTCTAGAAGGGTGGTCGGAGGATGGTCAGAATCAGATTCTGTTCTGAGGGAAGTTTTTTATTCCAGAGATGATACATGGGAGAGTTCTTGGTGAGTTTCACAACTCACCCCTATTGGTGCACCCAGAAGTTTCCAAGATGTATCGGGGACTGAGGGAGCAGTTTTGGTGGCCCGTGGTGAAACGGGTAGTGGCGGAGTTCGTGGCAAGGTGCTTGGTGTTTCAGCAGGTGAAGGCTGAAGACTGCATCCCAGGAGGTTTGTTTCAGCCTTTATTTGTCCCTGAATGGAAGTGGGAGTACATCTCGATGGATTTCATCATAGTACTACCTAGGGTTCAGGGAGGCTGTGATACTATCTGGGTAGTGGTAGACCGACTGACGAAATCAGCTCACTTCTTGGCGATCAAATAGTCAAGTGCGGTGGATGTCCTAGAACAGAGGTACATGGATGAGGTGGTGCAGTTGCATGGGGTTCCAAGGTCCATAGTCTCTAATCGGGATACCCAGTATACCTCATGGTTCTAGAAAGGATTACAACATTCTTTTAGAACTTAGCTATGCCTTAGCACTACTTTCCACCCCCAGACGGATGGGAAATCAGAGCACACCATCCAGACAATGGAGGATATTCTAAAATCATGTGTTTTGGAATTTGGGGGATCATGGGTATGACACTTTCCCCTAATATAGTTTTCCTACAACAATAGCTATCACTCTACCATTGTCATGGATCTGTTCGAAGCATTGTACGAGAGGTCATGTTGCTCACCTGTATGCTGGACAGAGGTCAGGGAAGTAGGTGTTCTTGGCTCGGAGGTGGTGTAGATCATGACGGAGAAGGTTCAGCTTATACGGGAGAGGATGAAGGTGGCTCAGGACCGGCAGAATTCATATGCCGATAATAGGAGGAGACCCTTGTAATTCGAGTTTGGGGACCACATGTTCTTTAAGATCTCCCCTCGGTGTGGACAACATAGGTTCAGTAGGGGAGTAATCTTTCTCTCAGGTTTTTCAGACCCTTAGAAGTGTTGCGGTGGGTCGGCGAAGTATCTTATTAGCTAGATCTACCACCGTCTCTACTGAGAGTGCACGACGTCTTTCATGTGTCTCAACTCTGTCGGTATCTACACAACGATTCACATGTCCTCGACTGGGGAAATATGGATATCGAGGAAGACGTGATGATTGTAGAAAGACCTGTGAGGATCAAGGATCATGAGGATAATGTGCTCCATGGACAAACAATTCCCTTGGTTCGAGTGTTATGAAGGCATGGTGGGATCAAGGAGAGTACCTGGGAATGGGAGGCATAGATGCATGCCTAGTACCCAGAGCTTTTTTGAGTTTTTGTTCTGTTTTGTTTTATACTTTTTGAGATAAAGTGCTTTACCTTGTTAACTAGGGGATGTGTTATTTTCCTTGTTCTCTTAATGTGTGTGAAGAGTCCTGACTATGGGATGAGGAGGACGTGATCCCTAATCAAGACACATTAGAGTGGATGCGGTTAAACCCGTGCGGGTGAGACAGTGCTGCCCAAAGTAGATATTATCTTGACATGGAAGAAGGGACTCCCTAACCCATATGGTTGGACGGTATGACCTTTGAATGTTTGTGTGGTTACGTGAGGGAGAGGTGTTCTCAGATGTCGACGAGGTTTACTCCTGAGAGGTATCTTTCGAGGTGGTTGTTCGGACCCCTCTCTTTTCTTAGGGTCTAGTTTTAATTCTCGAGGGCGAGAATACTTTGAGAGGTATCTGATGTAATGGCATGGGTAGTGGATCATTGAGTAGTATGCCAAAAACTTGTTTCGATCAAACGGTTCCACCGAAACGGTGGCACCAGTCACGGTCGCACGTCAAAATGGTGGCACTGTGACAGTGGCACTATGACAGTGGCACCGCGTACGATGTTCCACCGAACTGGTGTCATCATGATGGTGACACCGTGACGGTCGCACTATGATGGTGGCACCACTTATGGTGTCCCACCAAACCGGTGGCACCGTTACAGTGACACTGTGATGGTTGCACCATGATGGTGGCACCACTTATGGTGTTCCACCGAACCAGTGTGGCACCATTACAGTGACACCATGACGGTGGCACCATGATGGTAGCACACCGAAATGGTGGCACCGTGACCATGGCACTGTTACGATATCTCACCGAACGGTGTCCCACCCTTGTTCTCTTTTTCCAGTTTTCGACTCCTTCTGCTCTCGCAACGTATCTTTTGACGTAAAAATAATTTAATACCCCTTTTCAAAGCCTTTTAAGGCCCATAAATGATATCTAAAAATCTTCCAAGAGTCGGATGACCCTTTAATTTCCAAAACATGTGGCTTTTCTTCAGTTTTACACCCTTTCCCCATACTTTCCAGTTCCACCCCTATTGCGTGTTTTCCTCTAATTAGAGGAAACTGTTTAACGCACAACTATTATGAACACCTCTCCGATGGGAATTATTAAATGAAAATTTATTCCATCTTGTGTAACCACCCAACTGCATGGTGAAACCACGATCCGCCTTTAAATCCATTCAAAATTCAATATCTCGTAGCTCCAGGATCTCACCTTTTTATCGCACGGGAATTCCTTGTTCTTCTTATTCTTCTTGGATAGTCTCCTTTTCTTCCCCTACGTGTTTGGAATCCCCCTTCCTAAGACAAGTGGTTCACCTATGCTGGAGCTTTTCTACCACCCTTGGAGTCCCTGAAGTTCCTCCCCTGCAATTCGTGCATCCCCAGTTCTTGGCGCGTGGAGAGAAACTTCGATCATTGATCATCCAGGTAGGGTTTTTTTCCTTTGTATCTTCTTCTGTGTATCATGTGGGGTGGGTATGATATAGTTTCTATGAGAATGGACAAAACCAAACCTTAATGAAGATAATAAATGGACTTTTAAATAATGAAGGGGGTGTGTTCGATGTTTTTGTTGTACTCTTTATCCTTAGTTATGTGATGTGAATTGTATGGGCTGATGTCCACTAAAAATCATGGTTGTTGGTGGTCTTTCCTTTCACACTAATGAAACCCTATATTTTGTGATGTTTGAATGGATTTAACATGGAAATTGGCCAATCACATAAACTTGGTTGATTGAATAAGTTCCCAGTGAAAAACAATCCTTGGGTGATCACCCCAGTTAACCAAACAGAAGGAAGAAACTAAATGAATGATGTGCTTGAATCTAGAAACCCCCCAGCTTTGTTTTGGTTACATGTGTGGTCATTATTATTGATTATTATGGTTATGTGTGGTTGTGGACCAGGTGTTTGTGGGCGGGATGTGTGGTTATATCCTAGTTGTGTGCAGCCGGGGTATGGCAATGAGACTGCAGTGAGAATGGTGGGAGAGGTCTGATGCATATGATGTCTTCAATAACCAGTGGAAAAGTGGCGTGGGGTACCAAAACATCGATGTGTTATTACTATTACATTACTTGACTTGTGTTATTTGGGGAGTGTGCCTTGGTGAGGTTGGGGTGGATAGTTTCCTTGTTAGGTTCTCTGGTTATCTCCTTTTCTCACGGGGCATTATAATGTCTCCCCACTTGTGCATGAGAGCTTTTGGTTTTCCCTACTGAGTATACCTATATACTCGCCCTATGTATATAAATTGTTTTCAGGTTTCCAGGAGGACTTCGAGGATCGTGTAGGACTGTACTAGTTCGAACCTTGGGACAGTTTTTTTTGTTGTTTTTCTTTTCTTTGGTACTTTCCTTTGGGGTTTTCTTGTACTTTTTTAGAATTTACTTTTGTACAAGCATATGGGAATAGTTTGATTTTGGATTTAATTTTACCTCCATTTTTGGTGTTGTTGGTATTTACTATCTTATCTCTAGATCCTAATAAATAAAAAGGGTAATGCATTATATATTGTGTGTGATTATATACCCTTGGTGATAGTCGACACTCTAAGACCTATTGAAGGAGGGTCTCAGGGGGTCATTATCTATTCTTCAACTTGAAGAAGGAAGGGTCTGGAAATCTGTTGTCCCTTCCCTCATCTTAGTAAAGGTGGTTCGTGACATGATTCATATCTTGAGAAAGTTTTTTAATCATATAAATAATATTTTTCATTCCAAATCCCATAAAGTTTGGTTTCTCTGGAGGAAAATAATTTCATTATACATTGTATTTAGCGTTAACATAGTTTCTTTAGGTTCCATCCATTGACTAAAACCAGAAAGTATAGTGTGAGAAACACTAATCATAGTGGAAAACCACATAATCATGAAAAATCACTTATAGTATTTCTAAATAATGACATATTATTTTTAATCTATGAAACCTTAGGTTTATCCTAGGTTATTCACAGTCACCATCTATTTAAATAATTTATGATGGTTCGTAAAAAAAATTGAATTTCCAAAGCATTTCTTTCAAGAGTTTCAAACTTGGTGTGTATAAAGGCATGTTGTCATGCACCCAGTGATGATCGGGTCCAGCTAAATGTTCCCTTTTTAGAGTTATTACCTCTAGGTACCTCTATTATAAATCCATATTAACTTTTAGTATCTATATATGGATTTATTTTCTTAGAAACCACTCACTCTATCCTTTACCAAAATTTTAGGACATTTTCCTATACTTTGACTCATGCTTAGACTTATCCTTAGACATATCACTAGACATATCTTTATATATATCCCTAGGTATTTCACTAAATTTTTCTCATTATTTTTTCCAAATATTAACTAAACCTATCTATGATACTCACTATAGAAACCTAGGCCTTTCATACATATATATTACATATTTTTAGATAAATATTCAATATATTACACAACCACACACCTGAGGACCATAATAGTTTATTTTCTTTGGATACTAGGTATAAAATCTTCTAATTTGGTGAAAGATAATAAACATATTAAACAAATATATTCTCATATAGTACTCCTATTAGGTATACCCTACCTAAACCTTTATTCATAACTTGGGAAAGAAAGCATAAGAAACGGTGATCTCAGATGATCAGTAAGGGTAAACATAAGAGATATCAATCTATGATCATATGAAATAGTAATATAATAATAATGGTATGTGATTATAAACATAACCTATAAATTTCATACCCAACCTATCATATATCATAAACATGATTCATGGCATAAAACATTGTCATTTCTGAAAACATGGCCCATAAGGGTCATAAATCATCATAAATCGATTATGAACCATAAGATCATGTCATAAAAGTTTGGAACCATCATAAATATTTAAAAACGTTCCATATGTCAAGGTTAACTATTAAAACCATCAATATAGTGGGTTAGGACTCATCACTTGTTTCCCATTATGGATCAGGTCACACCGATTTCCCATAGTGGATAAGGACATACATGTTTCCCATAGTGGATTGGGACACACAAGTTTCCCATAGTGGATACGGACGCACCTATTTCCTATGGTGGATTAATCCCATTAACTTTTTTCTCATTCTTATCTCATGAGATATAAATCATTACCCAATGCATTGAAGGGAGATATAGGTCCCACCTATCACATAATGAAAATCATATATGTGTGTGCCATAAGATCATAAAAAATGCATTATATCATAACCCATGAAATTAAATGGGATTGATAAAAATTTCATAATATCATAACCATTGGAAAAGAGATAATTTTCATAATCATTTCACCATTTCATTACTACATGACCCATGGAGAAAGAAGTAGGTTTCATAGGAATCTTATCATGGCATAACCCATGAATAGAAATGGGTTTCATAAAAATAATGCCATCATAAAAAACCATTCATATAAATAATAATAATGTTATCCTTGTTTCATATCCCTAGTAAATCATAAGTTACATCAAAGTATTTAATCTTATATGGAGAATTTTTTTGAAAGATAAATCACTTGGAATATTTCTTGAGGAAGATAACTTTTCTTTGAAAATCACTTCTTAAAACTAAAAAATCATAAAATATTTTGGAAATAATTTTCTTTGAAAATGAATTTTAAAACCTATAATGGAATATCTAAAAACAATTTAAAAAATTTCTTGAGGAAAATATCCTTTCTAGTTTTAAAAACACTTTTTAAAACATAAAAAAAATTAAAATACTTTTATTTGAAAATAAACTTGAAAAAATATAATAGAATCTTTAAAACCATTTAAAACATTTCTTGATAAAAATATTTTTTCTACTTTAAAAAAACTTTTAAAACATAAAACATTTTTGAAAATTATTTTATTTAAAAATAAGATTAAAAACTTATAATTGAATCTTTTAAAATCATTTAAAACTTTTCTTGAGGAAAATATCCATTTCTCTTTGAAAACACTTTTTAAAATCATAAAACATTTTAAAAAATCCATTTATTTGAAAATAAAATTGAAAACTTATAAATTAATCTTAAAATAAAATAATGGCCAAGATGACTGGAAGTTTCGTTCATGTCGTACGTGTTAAAACAAAGATTCCTTTCATATTTTCAGTAAAATCCAAACAAGAATTGTTTGGAAAATGACATGAAGATTCCTCTCAAAAAAATGTAAAAATTAAAAAATGGATATAAAATTATTTTAAAAATAATATGATAATAGTAAAATATTTTTGAAAATATTTTTAGAAAACATAGTTTTGGAAGAAAACAGATTTATGATCAAATAGTGAAATGATGTTATATTTTCTTAAAAACATTTTCTCAATTATTTTAAGTATAAAAGAGTGGGAAAATGTTACTATTAATATCATTAATAACCAAAGGAAAATAAAATTCATGAGTTTCTTGAGAAATGGGTCATAATATTTTATCATCGAGAATATAATCATAAATAATCCGAGGAAATTATAATATTATAACATAAAATATTTACTACTTTATAAACTTTGAAACTTAAGTACCGTGAAGAAGCTTCATTAAATAAAACTTCAAATTTCATGAGTATAAATAAATTCATGATAATACATGTAAAAGTTCTTGTATATAAACCTCATAAAGGAAGATAGGTGCATAACATAACATAAGTCTCAAAGAAGTCAAATTGAGACAAAAATATCTTACCTTAAGTCTCAACTTCCTTCGTACATGTTCGAACCTCATATATAATAAATATAAGTTTATTATAAATATATTAAATAACCATAATTATATATATATCATATCATATATGATTTAATTTTGACCTTTTATTACCTGTTTATTAATAATTCCATGTTAAAGTCAGGTTTCGGGTAATGACATCTTTGTTTTTCATATATGTTTTAATTTATTATTTGCAATCTCATTTCTTTGATCACGCTTCCATAATATAAATAATTTTAAACATTATATAAATATAATATATATTTAGTATATATGTATTTTGATTCATCCATAAAATTTAGATATAGAAAATGAAACACATTATTCATGGTAACGGTAGGTCGTACGTACATATGAAAGTTTTTTCCATTTTCTTGATGGAAAGAAAGAAAGAGTGGTAAATAGTATATTAAAATTCAATAATCATTTTTATTTCATATATATCACATGTGTTAATTAAAATTATTTTCACCTCCTTATTTTAATGATCACAAAATCATTTTTCTTATGTTATTAATGAGTTTTATGTGTTATGGTAGCATTTTATAATATAAGGTGAATTGGAAAAAATTTGGATATGTATGGGAAAGAACCACTATCAGACTCTACTCATCATTGAAGAAGATTCACTACCAAGGAAGACTCATCATCAGGAAGAGAATTTTTATAACTATGGGAAAGACCCACCATCAGATATGACTCGTCATTGAACCAAGAAATTTAACGAAGTGTTGAAAACACATAACGTTAGAGTCGAGTCAGCACTAGGATAAAAGTTTGGATAAGTGTCAAAAATACCTACCCCCAAACCTGAGTCACCATCATATGATCCACCATCATACTTTACCTACCATCAAAATGGAAATTTTGTGAAGTGTTGGAATGACCTACCACTGATATAAGTCGCCATTGAGAATGACCTACCATCATCCTGACTCATTGTTGGCCTAACTCAGTCCCAGATTAAGTCATTGTTAGGATGAATCATCGCCAAATTTGTCTCACCATTCAAAATATTCACCATCACTATTTATTTTTATTTTAAATTAAATTATTATAATGGAAATATTATCCAATTTAATGATGATAATTAATTTAATTATTATTCTTAAACTATTACTAGGATGCATTAAAGTGTGTATCAATCGATTATTACAAGGTGATAAGGATATGGATGATTGTTACTTTATGATGCTGATATATTAAGAAGCATAATGTCATTTTAAAAGAATATAATCATATAGAATAGAGCTGAAACATTTCAAGAACTAGAAAGTACTATGAAGTGTGAGATTTGAAAAAGAGATTTACAAAAATCATCCTTAACTTCAAATGAATATGAAATAGTGTATCCTACATAACATATAGTTTATTTATTAAAGTCATATATAAGAGAGCTTATGATGCATTGTTTTACTTCCATTTTCAAAAACACGACATGGGCTCTCATTAAAGCTACATACAAGGATTTTGTTGGGAAAAAACCCCTCAAGGTAACATTGCAGTATTTTTAGGTTGATTATATTTATTGAAAAAGAGAGTTTATAAGGTATGTTGTGGATATATAGAGATATTGTTTAATAGGAATGTTGACAAAGATCTAAGATAGAGGAATGGATTCCATGGAAGTGGTTCAGAAAATTACGTACACAAGGTGACGCCAATTCCTAGTGTTTTCCAAATTTTTGGGGTCCAACAATCGGAGTTTTTCTAGCATCACGAAAAGTGTATTTCCTTGAATTTATTATAAAAATATGAAAAAGTCATGAGTTTCATGAAGATGGGATTCATGAAGGGTGTTTCACAAAGGATCAAAGAAAGTTTATGGTGATCTACACAACAACGACGAGCATCACGAGTGGAGTATCATGATAGCATGAAGAGTTTGACAGTGATCTCCACGATAAAGAAAAGAATCACAAATAGAGAATTTTTCTAGATCATCGCAAAAAATGGAGCATCACAGTGGAAAAGAGGGATCATTATGAAATTTTGATGATGTGGCCAGAAGTTTCTAGAATTGGTGGAAATGCCTATAAATAGTCCTCTACCCCTTCATAAAAAATAGTGAGACTTGAAAAAAATCTTAAGGCTCTAGAATCGTGAAGGTGGTTTATAAAGGAGTTTCATGTAAAGAATTTCACGAAGGCTATAAAGGCCAACTGCATGTTCTGGTCATCATGAAAGTAAGGAAATTCATGAAGGCTATAAAAATCTGACTGAAAGGAAGGATCTTTGTGAAGGCTAGTTGAGCTTCATGAAAGAGGTGTACTTCATGAAGGATAAGTGAGATTTGTGAAAGGAAGGATATTCACAAAGGCTATTTGATATTTTCAAAATAGAGAGTTTCACTAAGGCTATTTGAGTATCATGAAGTCAACGAGCATCGTGAAAGTCTTTTAAAAGGTATTGCCTAGTGAACTACAGTAAAGTGGTATTCATCAACTATATGAAAGTGGAACTTCAATAGAGAATTTATCTATAAATGAGGATACATTATTTCATGAAAATAAAGAGACCTACAAGTCTATAAACTATGTGTTAATCTCTTCCAATAGAATTAAGAAAATGAAGAGGAAGATGGTGATCCTTTCCACCGGTAGTGAGCCATAGAAAGAGACATAGGGAGTGACCCTTGGGAAATTAGTGAGCTAACCATAAACCTTGTAAAGGAATTAAGCCTGGGTATAGATGATATCTAGCCAGAACCACCCTTCTTGGCAGTGAGCCTTAATGGATTTGGTATAATCATCACATTTTCATTATATACTCCTTGGACATAGATTAGTGAGGGTGAACCAGGTAAAATTAATGTTTCTTGTTCATGATTTCAATTATGTTCATACAGTGCTATGGGAAAAGAGAGAGAAGAGTGTTTTGTTTAATGAAAAAATAACATTTAAAGGGGAATAAGTTTTAATCTGTCATACCCTGATTCAACCCCCCCTCCCCCCCTCTTAAGGTATTTAACATAATTGGGTTAACAATTTGTATCAAATCAAAAGGTTGAAAGTCAGTGGTACTCTCTCAATATAAGAAACATAGGTTGTCAATCATAAATGGATTCTGATCTTAGATGGAAAAAATTTTCAATTATGGAATAATCAGATGTATCACTACTTTAAATCATTAGGAATGTATGTCTTTACAGTATCTATGCATGGAATATCATCCAATATTGACAGTGGTGCTTTATCCAAAGTTGTTATATGGTAATTGAATTCTAATGATAAAGGGATCAATGCTTTAGGGGGATCCCTATCAAATAAAATTTATATAAAGATGATGTAATTTAAGTTATCACATGCTATGTGGGAAAGGTTTTTGAATATTTATGAGGATGACTCAAAAGTAAGAGAGGTAAAGTTGCAGGTTCTATGGAATAAGTATGAGGATCTCAAAATTCACCCTAATGAGTTTGTTGATACATTCTTTGATTGATTGAATGTTGTTGTGGAAGACATGTACAGTATCAAATAAATCATTTAAGATGTAAATATTGTTAAGTGCATCTTGAGAAAACTTCCACCTAAGTTTAGTCAGAATATTTCTGTATTGGAAGATAAAGATCTGAAAGAGATGACATTGGATAACTTACATAGTACTCTTGTAGCATATGAAATTAGAAATGATGATAATTATGTTGTGAAAAAGGTAGATTCCAAAGAAGTGGAATTCAAGTACATGAAGAATCTTATCATTTAATATGGACAAGAAGATGAAGATATGGATGAGGTGATGTCATTCCTTTCATCAAATATTCAAAGATGAAAAGAAAATTTCAAAGGTAAACTCCTTATTTTATGATTTCGATGTGGAAAGATTGAACATATTGTAGTAAGTTTCCCCAAGGTGTTTAAATAAGATGAATAGGATGAAGTCAAAATTCCCATGAAGAAGACTTCAGCCTATGTGAAAGGAAAGAAACAATTTAAGAGAAATTTCTTCAAAAATAATAATATACATTCAAGAGAATATGAAAGTTATAAAGAATCTAAGGTAGAAGAGCTGGAGGACTGTAAGGATCATAATGTAGATGTTATGGTGGTAGTTGTTAGTAATTCCCAAATAAGGTAATAAAGAAATGATGATGTAGAATAAGTTGAAGGAAGAGTTAACCTTCAAGTTTAATTAGAAGCTAATCTTGAAGAGATAGATGTTTTGAGATCCAAAATAAATAAATACAACAAAGTGGTTCGTGATGCCAAAATTTATATGCAATAGCAGAAAGAAGAGAAGACCGAGTTGAATTAAGAAATTGAAAAATTGAATTCATCAATACCAGAGAACTCAGAAAATTATTTTGAGTACAATCTCAAGAATGAAGAACAAAAAATGAAAATCGGAATTTTTATTAACACTGGAAAATATCCAATAAATCGTATCGAAGAACTTGAAGAGGAAGTTGTCTATCTCTGATGAAGTGTTAAGGATTGGGAAAAACTCTTAACTCTTAGTGAAACATCAGGAAAGAAGATCATTCAGGAAATGTAGAAGATACTGGTGAAGCATAGAGTTCTAGAATAACAAAAGAAATATTCAAATCCAAATGATAAGGCTGGTAATAGGGTTGATCAAAAACAAAGAGGTGTGATGATTAATGTTAGATCGTATAAACCCACTCCGAAATTGAAGATTGATTTGGGTATGAAGCATAGTCAAAATATTCAAATAACCCAAGGGGCAACCAATTGTGTAGAAGTGAGACACAAGAATGCACCTTACATTAGATGTTATTGCTATAGAAAGATGGAACACTCAAAAAATGTGTGTTCCATAATCAAGATATATTGAAGGGAAAAAGAAGAAAAATGGAATCCAAGCATAGCACAATACTCTAAAATATATTTAAAGAGAAATTATTTTTGTTTTGGAGGATTTGGAAACATGGCCAGATACTGTACATCAACCATGCAGAGGAATTTTCTGAAGTAGAACCAAATTGGTTGCAAATATAAATTCAATGAACCATCAAGTGGTCTGAAAATTCAAAATCATTTTATAGTATTGTAGTATAAAGTCGGTCTATCGTACACCGAGGAAGATAAATATCATCAATCCATACTAGGTATGAAGTAAAGAATAATGGATTAAGAAGAAAATAGTTGAGCAGGTAGTGGTTATAGATATTTATTTTGAAACATCAGATCACACTAGAATATCGATCATTGATACTGGATGCACCTCACATGTGACAGGAAATAAGGACCTGGTGACCAGAATTAGGTATGATAAATAAAGTATCTTAATATTTGGTAATGATGAAGGCTTGAAAATTATTAGCTCTGGAAAATCAAAGTTTTGGGGAAAAGACATGAGATGTGCAGATGTCTTAGTTATTTAATGTCTCAGTCACAACTTTCTTAGTGTCAGTAAAACAAGTAACTTAGAAAATTCCATAATATTTTACAAGAAATTGTGTGTCATCAAGTAAAAAGATGGTACATTTTTTTTTGTAATTAAAGTGTACAAAAGGGAATCTCTAACTTGTGATTGGAGAAGAAGATATGTGTTACTTGTCCAAGGAATAAGAAAACAAGTTGCGGCATAAATGTCTTGTCCATTTGATCCAAACATCCTTGGAAGATCTGGTGAAATATGATGTTGCTCGAGACCACCCTAGATTATCATGTGATCATACTCATATGTGAAATTCTTATCAAAAAGGGAATATCATTGGGAAGATATATAAGGAAAAGGGGAAAAGGTCAAAAAAATTATTTAGTTGGTGCATATTAATGTGTGCAGACCAATTTCACCAAGATCTATTGATGGGATGAGATACTATGTTATCTTTGTATATGATTTTAGTAGAATGGTGTGGGTATCAGTCATCACCCACAAGTATGAGGTGTTCAAATTCATTACAAGATATCAATGGTAAGTTGAAAAGATTCCAGGTCAAAAAATCCAGAAGATTAGAATGAATAATGGAACCGAGTTCACAAATTTCCAAGTAGAGGATTATCTCAAAAAACATGGGATAAGGCACCAAGTTTCAATAGTAAGAACTCCATAGTGGAATGTAGTAGTTTAGAGAAGAAATCATATTATAAACAACATGGATATAAAAATTCTCATTGAGAAAGTCCTTATAAATAAATTTTGGAAAGAATCAATGATGACATCAGTCTACACATCGAATAGAGTGTTACTATGACTGAAAGAAGACAAGACTCCATATAAGATATGGTATGGAAAGAAGTCATCATTGAAGTACTTTTGAGTATTCGAAAGTAAGTGTTTCATTCTCAATAAGTAGAAACATAGGAATTTTTAATCTCATGGAGATTAAGGGATATTTCTTGGATACTCAAAGAAAAACAAAGTATATAAATGCTTCAATAAGAATCTGGGAAAGGTAGTTGAAATCCATGATGTAACTATAGTGGAAAATGGTCAAAATATTTATTAAATACATAATCAGTCTCAGGAGGATAGTTATGAAGAGATAAGAATATCAGGGGATGTTCCAATTCTAGTGGTTGATTCAGAAGATGATTCATATACTGATAAGGATTATCAAAATTCATTATCTATATAAAGATAGAAGATAAGATCCAAAATTGATAGATAGAACATAATTGGTGATCAAACAACATCAGTGAAAACAAAGAAGATGAAGACTCTACAACAATCATTGTACTTATCACAGGTAGAGACTAAATGTTTTGATAAGTAGATGTAAATGAGAATTGGGTTCAGGCTATGAATGAAGAGCTTGACCAAATTGAGAAGAATCAAACATGAGATATTGTTTTGAGGACAATAAATAAGAATGTCATCAAGACTAAATGGGTATTTTGCAAAAAATGAATGAATATGGTGCGATAATTTGAAACAAAGCATGAATAGTGTGCAAATGGTACATCCAAATAGAGGGTATCGATGTTGATGAAACATTTTCATCTATTTTAAGTCTAGAGACACTCAAGTTATTCTTATCCAAAGTAGTGCAAAGAAATTTAAAGGTTTTCCAGACAGATATAAAGTAATAATTTCTGAATAGGGTTCTGGAAGAAGAAGTTTATATTAAGTATCTAGATGGTTTTCTCATTCATGAAGATGAGAATATATTTTTTCAGATGAGAAAGGCACTTTATGGTTTAAATCAGGAACCAAAAGCATGGTTTTCAAGACTAGATCAGTTTTTGAAGAAGCTCGGTTTTCAATACGGTGGAGTTGATTGCAATATATAAGTCAACCATGACAATAATCAAAGGATTATGGTGATAGTGTATATTGATAACATAATATTTAGAGGATCAGATGAAGTACAATGCAGATAGTTTTCCAAATTCATAAAAAGTGAGTTTGAAATGTCAATGATTGGTGAATTGAATTTTTCCTTGGTTTGCAGGTAACACAAGGAAAGAATGGAACATTAATGTATCAATATAAATATGTCAATTAGGTTTTTAAAATATTTTTAATTGATAATTCTAAGGATATTATGACTCTGGTGGATACCCAGATGAAATTTTCAACTTATGATGAAGGCAATGTAGTTAATGTTACAAAATATAGGTAAATAATTGGTAGTCTACCGTACTTGATAGTGACAAGACCTGATATTATTTTTTCCACATACCAACTAGTGCGGTATCAAGGTAATCACAAAGAAATACACATGATTGTAATAAAAATAATGCTTCAATATATCAAGGGTTTGGTGGATTTTAGTTTTATGTATAATGAAAAATCTTGACTAGAGTTTTTGGGATATACAGATTCATATTGGGACGGATCAGCAGATGATAGGAAATCAACATCAAGATGTGCTTTCTATCTTGGTAGATTTTGTATTTCTTGTCTAAGAAAGAAATAGGATTTCATTTCATTAAGAACCATAGAAGATGAATATATTGTAGCTACTCAATCTTTCACACAACTATTATAGATGAAGAAACATCTGGATGATATGGTATTTGAAGTTAAGTCTTCGATCGGAATCCATTTCGATAATTCAAGTACTATAAATATTATAAAAAATCTATTCCATCACTCAAGGATAAAGCAAATTGAAATAAAGTATCATTTTGTTAGGGATAATGTAGAGCAAGGTCTTGTAAATTTAGAGTATGTGCCTACAGAACTACAGGTTGTGGACATTATGACAAAGCCATACCCAAATAAGAATTTAAAATGAATCAATAGGCTCTGGGAGTTTAGTCAAATCCCCACACTTAAAAAATTGTGGATTTGAATCCCCCTATTCCTGAGGTATGGTGTGTTTTTTCCTAAATGATTTGATCTATGTTCTTTACCCTATTGCAGACAATAATGAAGTGACCTTCGAGTTTTTTCAAAAAGGGGGAGAAATTATGGATATTAAAAGGGAGAAAATGTCTTAATCATGACATGGGGAGAAACTTTTAGGTGGACCAGCAAGATAGGGGGAGTTGAAGCTATTAGGGGGAGAATCAAGATAGGGGGAGTATAAAATCTAATGATGCTAGAAGTGATCGATCAAAGTATATATATCACAATAGATGGATTTTGTGATGAAATAAGTTGACATGTTTTGGAATGAAGTTATTCATTGATGAAAGTTTCATAATACTCTTATTTCTCATGACGAGCATGGATTATGTGAGCTTAGAGTATGTGTTGAGGAAATCTTTGATCTCTATCTTAATCTGAAGAGTGAATGGTAATTTAATATAGAATTAACTTTAACAAGGTATCAAAATATGAAGAGTTGTAAACAAACCCAAAGGGGGATATTGTTGGGAAAAAAATCCATCAAGGTAACATTGCAGTATTTTTTGGTAGATTTTGTTTTTTGAAAAAGTGGGTTTCCAAGGTTTTTTTGGATATCCATAGATATTGTTAACTAGGAATGTTAAAAAAGATCCAATACAGAGGAATGGATTCCATGGAAGCGGTGTAGAAAATTGGGTACAAAGGGTGACGTTGTTTCCCATTATTTACTAAATTTTTTGGGGTCCAAAACTCGGAGTTTGGATAGCATTGTGAAAAGTGGATTTCCTTTAATGCCTTATGAAAGTAAGGAAAAGGCATGAGTTTCATGAATATGGGATTTTTGGAGGGTGTTTCACGAAGGATCAAATAAAGTTGACGGTGATCTACGC
This sequence comes from Viscum album, assembly GCA_963277665.1. Taxonomy (NCBI): domain Eukaryota; kingdom Viridiplantae; phylum Streptophyta; class Magnoliopsida; order Santalales; family Viscaceae; genus Viscum; species Viscum album. Next base: position 1,504,503,669 of record OY728142.1, on the reverse strand, counting down.
GATAGCGACGAGCATCGAGAGTCGAGCATCACGACGGTGTGAAGAGTTTGATGGTGATCTCCACAATAACAATAGGATTGTGAATAAAAAATTGTCCTATAACATTGTAGAAGAAAATATGAATCATTATGAAATGGTGATGACATGGCCAGAAGGTTTTGAAATCGGTGGAAACACCTATAAATAGTCTTATACCCCCTTTCAAAAAAGAAATGAGACTTAACAAAAATCTTAAGGCTCCAAAACCACGAAGGTGGTTCATGAAGTAGTTTCATATTAAGAATTTAGAAAAGGGTATAAAGGACAACCAAATATTCTGAGAATCATAAATGTAAGGGAATTCATGAAGGATATAAAAAAGTCGACCGAAAGGAAGGAGCTTTGCAAAGGCTAGTTGATCTTTGTGAAAGAGTTGTGCTTCACAAAGGATAAGCGAGGTTTGTGAAGTCTATTTGAGCTTCATGAAAGAGGGATCTTCATGAAGGCTATTTGATCTTCGTGAAATAGGAGCTTCATGAAGTCATTAATCATCGAGAAAGTGTTTTAAAATGGATTACCTAGTGAACCGTGGTAAATTGGTATTCATCAACTGGATGAAAGTGGAACTTCAATAGAGAATATATCTACAAATAAGGATGTATGTTTTCATGAAAATTAATGGAACTACAAGTCCATAAATTATGTGTGAATACCTTTCAAGAGAAGTGAGCAAAGGAAGAGGAAAACGATTATTCTTTCCACCAACAGTGACCAGATAAAGAGACGTAGGTAGTGACCCTTAGTAAAGTAGTGATCTGACCTTAAACCTTCTCAATACATTGAGCTTGGGTATAGAAAAGATCTATCCCAAACCACTATTATTGGCAGTGAACCTTAGTGTATTTGGTAAAATCGTCACATTGTCATTGTATGCTCCTTGGATGTATCCTAGGGAGGTTGAACCTTGTAAAATTGTTTTGTATCATGCATGATTTCAATTATATTCATACAGTACTATAGGAAAGAGAGAGAAGAGTGTTTTGTTTAACGATGAAACAAGATATGAAGGGGAAGAAGTTTTAATCTTTCAAGATCTAAAGGGGGAGAAGTTTTAATCTTCCATACCCTGATTCCCCCCCCCCCTCAGGGTATTTAACCTAATTGGGCTAACATATTCTCAAGATTCATAGCACATTAGACAGAGCAACACAATCTTTTTTATATATTTATACTTTCTATTTCTACTTATTGCCTTTAAATTTTGAGCAGTGTGTGTTTTACCCTATTTATTAAACACACATTGTCTCCTGTACTTTAATTGAAGATAATATATGTCTTCTCAACTCTCTTTAACTTTGTATACCCATGGTGTTATGGAAGAGTTCCTTGTTTGTCTCGTTTTTTTTTATTCCTACAGGTATTGTGGAAGAGGTCCCTGCATGGCCTAGATAGCTGGTCAACTTTTGTATTTACCCGATCCAGGTTGTGGATCAAGATTATTTAATATAATCTTCTTGGAATTAGGTGATTTTCAAGTGGAGAGGATTATGTCTTGTCTTGAATATTGGACCTCTTTTATTTATTCCATTGTTTGTTTTGTTTTTTTTTCATTTCTAATATTTAAATTAAATTTTTTTTAACTATAAACAAACCCACTAATTTGATAGTCGATCTTAATTAGTGTTTATATAAGGTTTTGATTGAGTAAATTGATTTAAAAAGATAAAATAGTATTCATAATTATTTTAACTGAGACTTAATCAATATTTAATAAATATTTTAAAAGATAAAAAATTATATCTATATACTATTTTGATTAACTAGGTTGTTTTTAATTACTTGGGGATTTTATTTAAACTTATTTTAATAGAAATTTTTATTGGGTACTCAATTCACCACCCTCTTGATATACTAACTCTGATCAACATTTGGTATCAAAGGTGTTAAAAATATTTTCAATAGTGATTTTAGTTGTATTTTAAATATATTAAATTTATATTAATTCTAAATTTAGTTTTTTAAATGGATAATAGACAAGAATGTTATAATACCAACATACCTCCTTTATTAAATGGAAATAAGTATGATTAATGTAAAATAAAAATTAAAATTCATATTGAAAGCATGGGTTTTGAAATATGGTCTACTATAGAAGATAAATATGAATTACCTAAGATTGATATAAATACTTGGGATGATACTACTAAACTTGCTTATAACAGCAACTACAAAGCCATGAATTCTATTTATTTTTCCTTAGGAGATGAAGAGTTTAATAGGATATCTACTAGTAAAACTGCTTATTAAATTCATGAAGTGTTATCTAATTATCATGAAGTAACTACTAATGTTAAAGAAATGAGATCAAATACTTATAAAATTAAATATGATATATTTAAGATGAAACCTGATGAGATGATTTTTGATATGTATCTCAGGTTTAATGAGATAGTGAGCATAATGATCTCCTTGGAGAATCTAATGTTAGACAAAGATCAAATCATGAGACTACTAAGATGTCTTCCATAGATATGGAGAGGGACATTTGTTTCAAAAAGAGAATCTTATGACATCAGTAAGCTACCTTTCAAGGAATTGATTGTGAATTTAATGATGTATGAGGAAGATCTTAAGTTTAATCATGAATAAGAGATAAACCAAAGATTAAATCTATTGCCTTCAAGACTACTGCATCAAAACTGAAAGAAAAAGAAAAATTTTAAGATGAAAACTCTAGTGATAAGGAATCACTAGCTGAAAGTGATGAAGGAATGGATCATATGTCCAGAAGATTTAAGAAATTTAATAAGAAGAAAAAAAAATTAGGAAACTGATATATAAGGAAAAGTATGATAATATAGAGAATTGGAAAAAGGAATATAAAATATATGAAAATTTAAATGATATTACCTATTATGAGTGTAAGATAAAAGGACATTTTAAGGACAACTGTCCTAAGTCAAACTAAAAAAATAAAGTATGGGGATAAGAATAGAAAGTATAATAAATCCATTAAATACACATGGAGGTCCTATGAGGAAATCTCTAGTGACTCATACTCAACTCATGAAGATAATCCCAACAGAGAAAATATGTGCCTCATTACAAACATATATGAGGTACCTATTATATCTCCTGAACTTAATTCTAATCATGCTAAAGATGAAAAAAAATTATGATGATATTTAAAAATAAGAAATTTTTTAATATTTAAAAAATCTTTAAGATGACTTTAATGAGATTAAATACAAATAAAAAACTCTGAAGAAATGGAATGTTTTATCTGCTAGTGTTAGAACTGGTCTCACTGTAGAAAAAGAGAAGAATACTCAATTATTAAAATAAAATACTGAACAAAAAATTTCAATTGATAAATTAATGAAATACCTAGATAGATTAAAAAATACAATAGAAAATATCACTCAAATACTAGAAAAAAAATTACTCCCGAGTATATTACTGGTCTAGATTATCAACCCAAACATAGAAGGATTTTTAAGAGCACTTTTCTTCCTAAATCCACTTATGGAAATTATACTGCAACTTGTTATTAAAGTGGACCTAATAAAGTTTTTCTTTCAAATATTTTACAATATTCTTATAGGAAAACCATTAAGAAAACATGGGTTCCTAAATCTCTCATTACTAACATCTCTGGACCCAAGAAAATCTAGGTTCCAAAATCATTTTTGGTGTAAATGTTGTTTTGAAGGAAACGTTTATGAAAAGATCTTATATAAATATGTGGTACTTGGACATCGGGTGTTCCAGGCATATGATAGTAGATTAATTTATCTTCAAGAACCTGATAAATTTTGATGGTGGTCATATCAACTTTGGTGATAATTATAAAGTAAAGATCATTGGCATTGGACAAAACGGTAACACTAACTCAGTTTTAATTTCTAAAGTTTTTTTTATGGTTTAAAATACAATATTCTTATCATCTCATAGCTATGTGATGATGTTTTTTAGTTGTTTTTTTTAAACAATTATTTTAATGTTTTTAATTCAAAAAAATCTTTAGTATTTACTACTTTTATAAATGATAATGTTTATGTTGTTGATCTTGATTATTTAATTTCACAAAAATTTTCCTACTTAATTTTATTTCATAGAGAATCTTTGTTTTGGTATAGAAGACTAGGTCACTATAATATCCACTCATTATAAATCTTACTTGGAAAGGGTTTTTCAGGGAACTACCCAAACTATAATTCCTAGATGATAAAGTCTGTAACCCCTGTCAAAAAGGGAAAGAGCACAAAATGCATTTTAAATTAAAGAAATAAGTTTTAACTTCTCAGCCTTTTGGGTTGGTTCACATGGACTTGTTCGGACCATCCAGAGTTTCTAGTTTAAATGGTAAGCACTATGTCTATGTAATTATATATTACTTTTATCTCAAAAAATTGAATCATTCTCTTATTTTACCAAGTATTCTAAATCTATAGAAAACCTAAGTGGAATTATAATTAAGACCTTAATAAGTGATCATAGACATGGGTTTGAAAATAAATACTTTGAATATTTTTTATCACAAAATGGATATAACCATAACTTCTCTTATACTAAGATCCCTCAGAATAATTTAGTTGTAGAAAGAATAAATAGAACACTTCAATAGATATCCCGAACAATGATTAATGAATATGACTTAGCTATCTACTTTTGGGTAGAGGCTGTGAATAAAACATGCTATATAATTAATAAAATTTTAATTAGACCTATCTTGAAGAAAACCCCTTATTAACTTTGGAATAATATGAATCCTAAGGTTAATTACTTTAAATATTTTATTTTCAAAGTATTTATTCTTAATACTAAGGATAATCTTGACAAATTTTCCTTCAAAATTGATGAAGGAATTTTCCTTGGTTATTCTACCTCTATTAAATCATATACAGTTTTTAATAAAAGAAAAAAGACTGTGTAAGAGTTTTTCCATGTCAAGTTTGATGAGACATATCCACATTAACCTAAAACACCTTTATAAAACCTTTATTATTATTTATCCACCTTGAACTTAAATTCAAAACCTTCTGATTCTGATGTAAAACATGCAGAAAAATTATCCAGTTCTGAGGAACTTATAGAACCTGAACCTAAACCTATAGAGGACCCTGAGGTGACCAGACCTTATTTTTATAGAACTATTAGGACTCTTAAATACCATACTTTATATTTTTTTGGGATACTTAGATAGAGGTACACAAACTAGATCTTCTCTAAGAAACCAGGTTTAACATTAAGTATTCTTGTCACAGCTTGAACCTACGAACATCGATAATGTAATTAACGATGAAACCGGGTGGAGGGATCTTGCTTGGAATCCAAGAGACCCAGGTTCAAACTGGGTGGAGGTGAATTTCTGGGTTACTATAGTAGTCACTGTAGCAGTACCGTAGCAGGTACTGTTTGGTACTATAGCAACTAGAACTATTCACCTGATTTGAGCCTTCGGGCCACCGGTTTGGGCCTTCGGGTCTCAAGGCCTTCGGGTCACCAAAGGACTTCGAGACTTAGGGCCTTCAGGACACAGAGACCATGGAGCAGCCCAGTTCACATAGAGCAGGCCTTAGAAGAGGATCAGATCAAGTAGCAGTCACCAAAAGTAGAGCTAACCGGAGTGGAAGAATGAGAGGGTATGGCAACTGCCATTGGGACTAGGCACCATGCATCTTTGCATGATGAAATTATAGTTGATCATCAATGCAAGGTGGGGATCTAGGAGATCAATGATAGATAATCTGTGGAGAGTAAGTTCTAGTGGGTTGGGCCTATGGGTCATGTAATGAGCATCATATTCCTCTGGGCCTTCGGGTCATGTGTTGACCTTCAGGTCCTATCAGGCCTTATTCTTTGGGCGTATGGGTCATGTAAGGGTTCCCCTTCAACCCTTAAAAGGGGGATTATCCATAATAAAATAAAAAATAAGTCCTTTGAGCCATTCAGGATAATTAATGATGAATTCTGTTTAATGGATATGAAAGAAAAACAAAATTAATTTGAAAGAAATAAATTTTGGTAACTTGTTGACATACCCAAATACACCTTGACTACAGGCACTAAATGGGTGTTTAGAAACAAAGTTTATAAATATGGAACAATATTAAGGAATAAGGCTAGACTAGTTTTACAAGGGTATAGTCAAGAAGATGTTATATACTATTAAGAGACCTTTTCACTCGTAGCCAGACTTGAATCCATTAGAATATTGTTACCCTATGCAGCACATCTAGATTTAAAACTATATCAAATGGATGTCAAAAGTGTATTATTAAATGGGTATATAATTAAGGATTTTTTTTGAACAACCCCATGGATTTCAAAACCCTCCTTTTGAAAATCATGTTTTTAAATTAACAAAATATTTATATGGTTTGAAACAAGGTCCTAGAACATGGTATGATAGGCTAAGATATTTTTTTATTTCAAAAGGATTTTAAAAAAGCTATAGTTTATCCTACACTATTTATAAAAATAATTTCAAAAGATATTTAGTTATTCAAATCTATGTAGATGATATTATTTTTAGATCTTATAAAAAATATATATGTAAAAAAAATTCAAAAATGATGCAAAATGAATTTTAAATGAGTTTAATGGGTGAACTAAAAATATTTCTTGGTTTTTAGATTTTTCAAAATAAAGAGGGAATTATTTTAAATCAAATTAAATTTACTAAAGACATTTTAAAACATTTTAGTTTGGATAGCACTAAGTGTAGTGACACTCCTATGAGTACCACCTATAAATTGGATCTTAATGAAGTTGGGAAATAAATAGATAAAACCAGTTATAGAGGTATGATTGGAAGTCTTATCTACTTAAAAACTATACAACCTAACATTATGTTTATTATGTTCATGTGTGATCATTTTCAATAAAACCCAAAATATTCTCACTTTGTTGCTGTAAAAAGGATTTTTAAATACCTCAAGTATACAACCGATTTAGAATTGTTCTACCCTATAGTACAAGCATTTGATCTAGTTAGTTATTCATATACTGATTTTAGTGGTTGTAAATTTGATAGAAAAAAGAACCACTAGAACATGTCACCTTTTGAGAAAGTATCTAGTCTCTTGGTGTATTAAGAAACAAAATTTTATTACATTGTCTACTGCTAAAGCTGAATACATACCTGCAGGTAGTTTTTGTGCACAAATTTTGTTGATGAAACACAAATTTCTATACTATAGATATCAATTCTAATATTTTCCTATAAATTGTGACAATACAAGTGCTATGAAAATTTCTAAAAATCCTATATATCACTCTATAACAAAACACATTGATGTAATACATCACTTTTTGAGATATAATTTTCAAAAGGGTGATATAAATCTTGAATACATTGGTATTGAACATCATATTTCTAATATTTTCACTAATACTTTGAATTCTTAGAGAATAAACTAAATAAAAAATGAATTATGCATGATTAATTTTGGTTAAACTTAATTTTTTGGGACCCACCGTTAGATTTTACCCACCATTGGATCTTACCCACCATTTGAGTTTACTATCAGTTGGAGTTTACCCACTATTAGAGCTTACCCACTATTGGAGTTTTCCCACCATTAGAGTTTACCCACCTTTGTAGTTTACCCATCATTAGAGTTTTACCCACCGTTAGTGTTTTACCCACCATTAGTGTTTAACCATTATTGTCAAATGTCCCACTGTTGGTTTTTAAGCTATCGATCTATTTTATTTTTATGGGTTATTTATTTATTTAATTTTTTATTTTATACAAATTTTATTTTGATTTTAATTTTTCAAAACCCTAAATCCCTATATGATATAAATTAGACATTTGTCTAATTTCAATTCTCACTCCCTCATTCCTTACTCTCAAACCTTGTCACTACCCTTTCTCTCCCAACCATTGGTCTTCCATCACCTTCACCCAAAACTTGCAAGAGAACCACCATGGTTAGAGTATATAGAGCTTCACTATATTTTCTGAATGAGTCGCATCCTTCAAAGAAGTGGAAAGGTGGGTCAATAAATCTAGTTTTTGTTGAGATATTGAACTTAAAGCTTTCTAATCATACAATGGTACCAAAAAAGAATTTCATGATGAGTGGTTACTATCAAGAAAGTCGATGGTGATTATATTTTTTCAAGACCAGGTATGGGAAGAGTGGTTATCTAGTAATGAGAGACCCTTCTATCCTAGGTTAGTGTATTAATTCTATCAATTTTTCCATTTCAATTTTGAGGATGATGAAGACTAGGTTAGAAGAAGAATAAAAGGGTGAAATTTTGTTTTCTCTTCAATAAAATTGGTTAGATGTTTGAGAGTAACTTGTGAAGGAGTTTCAAATGACTATAAAGTAATGATTCTAAGTGATAGTGATACCTTTGTTTATGAGGATGCTTTAGAATAGTTGACTGAAGATGGGATAGTAAGAATACTAGCTACTACTGATCTTGATAGTGAATGTCAATTACTTTTCAATTTTATCTAACATATTTTGTGTCTGAGAAAATTTAATTTCTCTCAAATTCAGTATCAAGATGTATATATTTTATGCCTTATGAAGAGAGTAGAAAACATCAATCTATATAGATGCCTGATTTTTAACATGATGGGGATGTGAAAGCCATCTTCCATATAAAACTCCTTAATTTATCCTAAGTTTATTTTGGACTTGATATAGGCCAAGTGATTGGTTAAGGAAGGAGAAGAAACCATAGTTAAGTGTGAATGTTTTTGCATTATAAAGGTCATTTGAAAAAAAATGAAGATAAGCTGGAATCCATGGAAGAAGAAATGGGTTGATGATGTTGAAAGGTTGTGTGAGGATTTCAATATGGTTGATCACCCTTCTAGACTAAAGAATCCTATGGTTCTTTTCTTAGATACAGATGAGGTGGTCGAGTATTCAGATGAGGAAGAATATGAATTTTTTTCCTCTAGTGATGAGGAATAGAAGTTCTCAATAGATGAAGGTAGTGACCCATACCTACCTTATAATTCTCCAGATATTTCTTATATATCACCTAGTACTCCTATATCTCACCCTATCTAAGATTATCTTTTAAAAGAAGGAAGTGAGGAAGAAGAACAAGAATTTTATGGTGAGGAACAGATTAAAAGTACTTAAAAATACTCTAAATAAATGTAAGTAGTAATAATGGTGATGAATATAGAGGAGGAGGAGGAGGAGATGAAGAAAATGGAGATTATGATGGAGATAGTAGTAATGAAGGTTCTGAACATGATAGTTCTAGAAACCAAATTGGTATTATGGATGTTGAGATGCCTTAGGTACTTATTTCTTCTCTAGGTTTTTCAATTGTGTCTAGATCTAAAGATAGATCCATATTTGTTCAATATGTGGATATTGATGATATAGATGATAAGGAATCATTTGTTAAGGGGGGAATCCCCAAGCCTAGATAGTCACCCGGTTTATCCTATTGATGCATACCATTGTGTGCCTATAGCTGATGTGTAGAAGGTTGTTGAGAAAAAAAATTAAATAGTCAGTTGATGAGTAGATGAAGGTTGAGCCTACTATTGTTGAGCCTGAATTTTTTGAGAAAATAGATGATTTGTAGAGATATGATAAGAATTTGGGTGTTTTACCTACCTTTTTTGGGTCTATAGTTGCTGATATTATAGTTTTGAAGACCTATAGTAAGTCTTCTATCAATTTGGGGGACCCAGCTCTTGAGAAATTGGATAAGTACCATGGATATGTGATATTAGGACTAGAATAAAATGATTAGGATGAGGGTGGTTTTCCACCTTATAGTGGTGTACCTTCTATTCAAAAAGATGTGGATACTAATGGATTATTGGTAGAACATATAGATGCAACAAGGGAACTACATAGATTTTATTCTGATGTGCCAACTAGATATGAGCCTATAAAGACACCTATTATTGTCTCTACACCTTTACCAGCACCTAAAGTTTCTTCAGTTCCATCTGATTTTATATCTAGAGCTAATTTAGAATCTTTCAGAGAGAGTCTTCTCTCTGATTTTGGTTTGTTATTAAAAAATTAGGCACCTCAGGTCACTAAACTTAGTGAGAGGGATGTAAGGTATCTGTTTGAGATTTTTATTTAGCATATCCAACCCAAAATGATGAATCGCATTCATGAAGTAGAGATAGAAAATAGGATTTTATCAAATGATATGGATATTTTGAGATCTAGAGTGGATTATATGAGATCTTACTTTGAAAATTCTATGGATTCTTTGATAGAGAATATGGGGAACCTTTCTTTCATGGCTTCTACATCCAGTGCTCCACCTCCTTCTCTTGATGTTGAGATGATTAGTTCAATGGTTAGAGAATATATTCATGGTGTTTCAGGTGATGTATCAGACATCCCTTAGAATAGTTTGAGGAAAATATGGCTTAATGGTGATCTTATGTATATGATGGTTAGAGAATATATGAAGGATGTGAAAGCCGATATAGAGACAATTACAAAGGCTATAAAATATTATCTACTTTGAAATTAAACTAAGGATGAGTTTAACTATCATTTCAAATGCCTTACTGAGAACCTAAGTATGCCTCTAATGACTCAAGATTTTAAATAACAAGTCAATCAGATGAAAGTGATGACCCCAGTGCTCAAGTTATTTATGGAAGATAAAAATGACTTTTTAAATGCAATGGAAAGGGGGAAAATATTATTATGGATTTCATAAATATGATGAATCCCTTTATTCATGTTTCTGGAACCACAATTTTGAATCATGATTCCATTCTAGTTACTACTCATCTCACCCCTCGAGCCTTTGATCCAAAGATTTTCAGACCAGGTGTTACCAGAGATCCAAATACACCCTTACTTGCTCATTTCCAACCTTTTAGTTTGACTCCTAGAGAGGTTGTTTATCATCACAGACTTATCATTATCATAGATACTCCTTCTCTACATTTTATCCCTACATCCATCCCTATAGTTACCTTAGCCTCAACTGATGTGTCTTATGCTTCTGAAAAGGGGAATGGCAAGGAACCTCTTATTCCTACTACCCAACCTGAAAAGCATTGATATTTTACCTTCAGTCTTTGATGGGGATTTTTGTATGATGGTTTGATGTTTCTTTTTTTTTTACTTCACTTTCTTTTATCAATGGAAATTCTGTTATTATTCATAATTTTTTTCTTTTACTTTCCTATTTTATTTTCACTTTTTTGATAATCCCAAAAGGGGAATAAGACTCTATAGAATTTATTTATTCTTTTTATAGTGATTTTTCCTTGATAACTTCATTAATGATATTTCTTTTGATGCCATATATGATTAATTTCTTCCTTTGATATCATATTCTCTTTAATAATGTTTAATATCTAATTACCTTTGAGACCATGTGTATTTACTTTATGATCAAATTCTCACTGTAGATATTTAAAGTGGTAAGAAGATCTATTTCAATCCCACAGTTTATCATATACATGTTGTATAAATTTCCATGATTTTTGATCATCAAAAGGGGGGATATTGTTGGCACCTCCTTGTTTTAATGATCACCAAATCATGTTTCTTATGTTATTAATTATTTTTAAGTGTTATGATAGCATTTTATAATATAAGGAAGATTGGTGAAGATTTTTCTAAGTATGGGAAAGACCCACCATAAAACTCTACTCACCATTGAATATGAGTCACCACCAGGGAAGTCTTGCCATCAAGATGAGAATTTGGATAAGTTTGGGAAATACTCATTAGATATGACTTGTCGTTGAACCGATAAATTTGATAAAGGGTTGAAAACACCTACCGTCAGAGATGAGTCATTGCTAGGATAAAAATTTGGCTAATTGATGAAAAGAAATACCTCTATAACTAAGTCACCATCATATGATCCACCATCAAACTTTACCTACCATCATAATATAAATTTTGAAAAGTGTTGGAATGACCTACCACTGAGATGAGTCACTATTGGGAATTACCTACCATCATCCTGACTCACCATTGGCCTAACAAACCACTAGATTAAGTCACCATTAGGATGACTCACCACCAGAGTTGTCTCACCATTCAAAATACTCACCGTCATTGTTTCTATTTATTTTGAATTAAATATTTCTAACAGTTTTATTATCAAATTTAATACTGATAATTATTTTAATAATTATTCTTAAACTATTATAGGGATTCATTAAAAAGTGTGTCAGTCAATTAGTATGAGGTGATGAGGATATAGATGATTGTTCCAACATGTTATTGATATATTAAGAAGCATACTCCTTAATTTAAATAAGATAAGAATATAAAAGAGATATAGAACATTGAAAGAACAAGAAAGTACTGTGAAGTGCACAATTTTCAAAATATATTTACACAAACCATCCTTAACTTCAACAAACTATAAAAGAGTGGATCCTACAGAACATCTAGTTCCTCGACTATATTCATAAAGAAGAGATCTTATGATGCTCTGTTTTACTACCATTTTCAAAAACACAACTCAAGCTCTCATTCAAGCTACATCCAAGGATTCTCAAGATTCAGATCACATCATACAGAGCAATAATATTTTCTACATATTTATACTTTCTCTTTCTTCTTATTACCTTTATATTTCAAGTAGTGAGTGGTTTACCCTATTTATTAAACACACATTGTATCTTGTACTTTAACTAGAAGATGCTCAATATATTCTCAACTCTCTCTACCTTTGTTTATCCATAGTGTTGTAGAATAGTTCCATGTGTGTCCTATGCTTATTTTTATTCCCATGAGTATTATGGAAGAGGTCCCTATGTGGCCAGGATAGTTGGTCATCTATTGTATTTTCCTGATCCATGTTGTGGATCAATATTATTCAATATAATCTTCTTTGAAGTAGGTTATTTCTAAGTGGATAGGATTAGGTCTCATTTTGAGACTGAACCTCTTGCATTTATTCTAATGTGTGTTTTTTTATTTCTAATAATTAGACTAAATTTGTTTTTAACTGTAAACAAAACCACTACTTTGATAGTTAGTCTCAATTAGTGTTTATATAAGGTTTTGATTAAGTAAATTGATTTAAAGAGCTAAAATATTTTTCATAATTGTTTTAACTAAGACTTAATCAATATTTGAGAAATATTTTAAAATATCAAAACTTATATCTATTTTTTATTTTGATTAATTGGGCTATTTTTAATTATTTAAGGGATTTTATTTAAATTTATATTAAAAAATTATTGGGTATTCAATTCACCTCCCTCTTGAGATACTCACTCTGACCAACAAAATTCATTCTTATTACCTTCCATGTAAAGTGTGAATGAATCACATTGTTTCGCAAGGCGTTAGTCCACTGTACACGTGAACGACGTTATCATATTCCCATAGAATTAAAAGTTAAAAAAATGTGATATTATTATTACATAAGTATATTAATATCATAAATATAATATATAAACATTTAATACATCATTATAACCATCCATGATTTGTGGTAATGGAAAAATGAATGATATTGGTTCACGAGGTGGCAGTCCACCGTACCCATGAATGATGATTTCATAGTCCATTTAATGGAATAGGAGACGGTTGTATGTCATGACCTTAACATAATAGAATATCAGCATATATAATATACTTAGGTTATTATATTATCATATTTTAATAATTATTTAATTATTTTTAGTAAGAAATAAAATAAAAATGCTTGATGAAGAACATTATAGCTCCCTCAGGTAACCTCCTTCGGTTTGCACCAAAAACCTTCCTAGGTAGGGTTTATGCCCAGAATAAGGCTTATAAGAAGAGAGGATGGAAGTTTTAAATTTATTTGGGTAGTTATTATCTGAAATATAGAAATAAAATTGGTTTTGGATAAGTTTTGGGTTGTTTCTAACCCTTATCTTTTAGTTTAACCCCCAATAAACTCGTTTTTAACTTAACCGTAGTAAATAATTTTTAATGTTCTTACTATTCATTTTGGTAAAAAATTAAGTTGAAATTTTTAGATAATATAAATTATTATTATTCCAAATATTTAATCCATTTTTACAGATTCAATTCATATAAGTGTAAAAATTTAATTTAAAATTAATCCTGTAGGTGTGGTGAAAAAGTGGGTTTTTAAAGAGAAAATGATCAAAAGTTTACAAAGTTTTTATATAAAAATTAAACATGAAATTGATTCCAATTAACTAAATTGGATTTATATGTATAATTTAAATAATTTTAATTATAAAATCATTTTAAAACAATTTTTATGCTTTTAAATTCATTAAAAGTAATAACAATTCTTAATAAAACCCAATATTTTCACTATTCATTGAGCAATTTATATTTTCAGAAAAATTCCAAAAATTCGCCATAAGATAAATTTTACATTATTATTTCAAAAATTAATTTTATTTTATCAAATTAATTTTATAAAATTGTTGAAAATTAATTTTAAAATAAGTGTTCCAAAGATGACAAAACTTATTTTAAAAAAATGAATTTTAAGCGTAAAATTGGATTTATTTTTATCTCTTATATGGAAAACACATAAGATGAATGTTAAACATTATATAGAATATATAATATATAAATTTCATTAATATAATTCACCAAAATTTATTTTTTTATTTTATTTATGTAAAACACTCTTCTGCGCATAAAAATAGTTTTTTAGAAAAATATTTCATTTTATTTTTAAAAAGTTTTATTTTCATTTATAATTAATTATTAACTAAATAATTCATTATATATACATGTGTAAACCATATTTTTATAATTTATTTAATCTTATTCATACCCTCCATTCCAATATCTAGGTGATAACTATCATATTAAATAATAATATTTTAATAGTATGTCATGTTTTGTTAAAACTTGGTGTTGTGTGTAATGCAAGATACATTCATTATTGCATGTAATGAAAGATAGAATCAGTGTTCTGTATAACATAGAATATCAAAGAGAATAAATCTATTTGAAAAAAATATATTTATCAAAATCTCATGGTGTTATAAATATTGTTCATCATATGGTGGAAGTAGATTATATTGATGATGATTAGTGTCATGGTTACTTTACTAAATTTATGAGGAGGATTAAACTTAATATCAAAGGTATCAGTGTAGTTTATTTACTACTTGAACTAGATATATTAGAGATAAATGGTATTTATTATCTCATTGAATGATATAGATAATAACAAGTTATTCTTTATAGAACAATGATAAGTTCCACTATGAAACTCATGAGAGCAAAGGAATTATTTATTATTTTCATTCTATACTTTTATTATCATTATTTTTTGATATTGAATTCAATTATATCTATACTTTATATGAATTTATTTATAAAACCCCCCACTATTTTGTATAGTTTAGTATATTTCAGATAGAAAATAATAGTAATAATATAAAATTATCATGTTTTAGTGACCTCCTTGCGAGATAGACCATAGGTTTTATACCATTATAGTACATTAAGAAATATATTTTTGAAGTGATTTTCATGAAAAAAATCATTCATTGCTCTCAAATTTTTATAAACTTGATCCTTATTCACACAAACAAAAAGTGTGACACCATGGTATTTTTTATTATTGATGATAATTATGAATTCTTGAATCCATAAATATAGGTAAAGAGTATCCTCTAGAAAAGATTCAATTTTACTTGATTTATAAAGGGATCCAATGTGATCTCTATAAACAAATGTATCTTTATACCTATTTCCACCAACTATATCATATATGATTATACATAATCATATAATCCCTTTATCCAAGAAATCAAGTGACCACAAGACATGGATAATTTAAATCCCATATAGCCTACTCATACATCCTCAATTATATGAGTATATACTGACTATGTTAATGAATACATCACATGTCATTCATCTAATTGGATAAGAAAATTGCATTCCCCTCTCCCAAGTATATAATAACATTAGATGTACCATATCTAAAATGGCCATACATTTCCTTAATTTATCTCAACTGAGGGACCAGATTTCATACTCATTATATGAGAGGAGATATACCTTCTTGGTTAAGCCTCAATTGACAATATGATCAGTAACAAACCCAACCACCCCCTAATCAACTAAGTTTCAGGGCTTAAATGAGAAAGGTAAAAAATTAATATTCTCATGATATGTATATTTCCAACCTCATGTATAGGGATTAAATATTAAACATGCACCCAAATAATATCAAATACATAATGTATGACACTCTATGTGGTATACTTGGAAAATCATTTGATGCACAAAACTCCATTTATGCCTTATGAACCTATTTCATATCTCTATATAAAATACTACCCATGATAACCATAACATTTCTTTACAACCTATAATAATCCATGATGAACATCTATTGGGGATAACATAAAGTTGTTCTTTGAGAAGTTGATTATCATTTCACTCCATGCAATATATGCATCCAACATGAAATAATGATAAAGTATAAATCACCTTCTTGTATAACATGATACATTTTATATTCTTATACTCCTTTAAAAATACTAAAAAAATCCATACATAAGAACCTAAATAATCATATAACATATGATAGACTTCCACAGAGTCCTTGTGTTTATTGTACTTTTAGGTTTTTATTAAACTTGTTACACCTCTATGTAATTCCCATCACATCTCTATTTGAAAATTTGATATAACCCATCCACTAAACTTTTTTAGTGAGTAAAATCTATGAATAAAATTTGTTTAAATAATGTAAATACTTAGAAATCATATTCCTAATGTTCAACTATTTGAATATAATATTCAGACTTCTTTACTTCACAACATCCAATGTTATGATATTGATAAATTTTATTTTCTACCTAGAACTCTTTCTAAGATCATAATCATTATAATTATTGAAAATTTTACATTAAATATTTCCTTTGAGATCAATTTTGGTAATTAATATAACTCTTTACATTATAATTCACCAACATATCCTAAAATCCTTTAAATTATAGAGTGAATTTCACTATACTATTGTAACTAAATGTAACTCTTTAAAATTTTCTTTACCAACATACCCTAAACTCTTTTAGGATATTAAGTGATATTCACTTGAATTTTGACTAGAATTTTTTTTTATTTATCTCATTTTAACTTCATTAAGCCTGAACATACTCCCATTGTACTCTTAGAGATTATATTCTCTCCAGAATATCAAGTTAACATATAAAAATTCCTTTGTGTCTATAAAATAATACTTATTTTCTTTATTGGTAATATATAACAAATAAAATATGGTATCAATATAATATATTTTATTCTATGCATTTGGATAAATATTCTAAAATGAAAACTTTATTATTTAAAATATTCCACTAAATTTGGTGGGAACTCTTTCTCTCATATTTTAACAAATATCCTAGATAAAATATTTTATCCCAGATAAAACTCATTTTATTATTGTATACTTTTCAAACTTGATATAGAATATGATTAATCATAAACCATATGTATCGATATCATTATCTAATGTTATTTATAACAACTATTTGTTAGAAAATAATTTATCTTATCATATAAGATAAATAATATAAAAATATATATACTTTATTTAGATCCATTTGAGCTTGGTATATTCTTTTTCATTTGATTTAATGATTTAGAAAACCTTTACTTCACCATTGTAATGAAAACTATAATATTTATCGATTATTACCTTGATTTTGAACTCCTATGCATTTACAATATTTGTAAAATATATATTTGGTATCACATACCCTTTAAAATAAAATAATTTATTCTATAACATCAATACATGATATGGAATCTCCATAAAGTTTCTCAAAAATACCTTTAGGTATTTTGAACAATCCCATCATTTAGAAACATTTCCTTTCCTTCCTCACACCTATTTTAGGTTTCAACAACCCTGGATGAAAATTGGGGCATCCAATCTTCTTCATTTGGCTTAAGATTTTACCTTATGGTAATATTAACATGAAATTAGATCCTAGAAATCCCATGGAATGATATTTATCCTCAACACTTTGAGAAAATAAGGTAAATTTTTTTTTGAATTCATTAATTATTATTGAAAATGTTCTAATAATAACTCCATAATGAATTCCATATCCATATCATTCCTTAAAGGATACCCCCAGTATCTCTAAGTCATTAATATATCCAATCATATTTAATATATGATAAAGGACTATAGTTACTTTAGTAATTTATCATCTAATTATTTTGAAAACTCATGTGAATCCATTTATGCTTCTCATAAGCATATATATTCACTTATTAAACAACTTCAACATTTGGTTGATTGGGATCAAGTTACTCTAACACATAGGATTTTCTTCTTTCTTAAGAACAATTCTTAATTTTATATACCATCACTAATATTTTCATACCCAAGTATTGATCTTAAAGTCATGTATGATGATGATGATTCCATTTTATCTAAAACACATTATTTCATCAGATGAGTATCAAGTTTTTCATCCATTTAATAAGATTTTTTATTAAATGTTCTCCCTCTAAAATGATGCCCCCTTCTAAATCACACCATAACCTTTAGTAGTCCAAGATCTATATTTCATCATGATTTATACCATTTAAGCGCATAAATAATTCATGACTATATCAAGTATACAATCATGTCATTAATATCATATACTCTTTTATAGTTGAGTAGATAAATTTTTTATCATAATGCATTGTATGGAAGATCCCAACTCTATTCCTCATGTATCCTAATGGTTAGGGTTTCCCAGCTAAGTGTAATCCAAACCATGTGAAAAAAATGAGTCACCTTTTAAGGTCACCTAATTAATTATTTTTATTACATAATATAATCCAAGGGAACCTCTCCTTGGCATGACCTACCCTATTAAATGATTGTGGTCTTAAAAAGTTTCACTTTGGAAGTAATCTAACACATATTATTTTAAGGGGATTTAATATAACCATCTTATCTTATGTTTTCCCTTTATGTATACATTATTTTAAAGATTTAGTTTTGAATATCAATTCATTCCACTAAATCAATATGTTCAAATCATATTGATGTGTAACTCTTTACACAACTCATATCTTTTGTTACTGATCCAAATCAAAATCCAACTATATTCACACATGTACAAATGCATCCCATTCATAAGATACGTGAAAATATTTCATGTAAGGTTTAAGAACTATATGTGTAACTTCCTCACCTGGTTCATGTCCACTAAGCATTTCCTGTATTGGATAAGTCTCTAATTATCCTCAAGTGCAGCTCCTCATATGTCATGTGATGATAACTAGTAGTAAGGTCTAGCATATTACCGTGGAGAGACTATACCCCCATATCAAAGTAGTAATATTAGTAAAAATAACCAAACATATTCCATAGAAAATAAATCCATCAGAGTACATGGAATCAACAAAATATAAAATGTTCTATCAAATGTAAATTTGGAATAAAGTAGTCATATGTACTCATGTTCCTTCCAACAAGCAATAAATAATCATCTATTGAGATAATGGAAAAAACAAGATAAATAAAATAATATAAATTCTAGAGGCTCTACTTTTATCCTTGAGCCTCACTTTATCCCAATATCCAAGTCCTATCCAATCTATCCCACTTGATCAAGCTACTCTAGACCTCTTCCCAGTCTAGTCTTATGATCAGTGAGATCTTCTTGGGTAAACAAGTGTTATGTCCACCCAGGAATAGTGTGAGTGCAACTCTATAGGGAACCACCAAAGAGGCCCCATACATAACTAGTAAATTAGTGTATGTGCCATGTGATATTCTCTAAATAAATAAATAAATATATGGAATCATAAATAAATAATCACTATTGATCCTCGGGTTATAAGGTGACACCTGGAATTGACTATACCTACTTCAACCAATGTTGGGGTATCTTTGTACATGTTGTATAACTGTTTCAACCAGTACTAGACCCAATGGCCATATATTAGTAGGTGAAAACACAAATTAATAGGAGATAATCATAGTAAATATAATAATACTAGACCCATTAATCATATCTTAGGTGGTATCAAAGTCATTTTATAATCATCATCCATAAAATCAAATCCAAGGGGATTGCCCATGGCATTCTAAATAAATAGGCATCATAATATAATTCTAGGGGATTTCCAAAGTAATTATATATCAAGTAGGAATAATATCCAAATACAATGGGATTTATTAATTCATTCTAAATTAATAGTCATAACAGTCAAATCCAAGGGGATTTCCCAAGGCATTCTAATTAGACAGGAATAACATATGAATCATGGGAAATCACTGAGGAATTTCATATCTCATCTGAAGTTTAATTATAAAGAATTAAGGGTAGATCATCTCTCCTATATTATCTCATACAACACATGTAATAATTTTTGGTTATCCACTGAAACCCATCTCACGTAACCAATTCCAATCTCTTAATGGAATGACCTAACCTTCCATTATAGCCTTAATGGGATCACATCATCGATTCAGGTTCTAAGGTAACACATGAAATCATATATACTAATTACTATAACCCTCTCAAGGTTCAATGTCATACTTGGGCACTGTTGAGGTCTCCTAGGTCACACTATAGCATGGTAACCCTGTATGGGCTTCTCAATTTCAATATTAACACTCAGGATAATCCATTCACTCAGAGGATATAGCATCCCTCAGTGTTCTCATGATCACATCATAACCTCATTAGACTCATAGTATAATCCCCATTGGAACCACTCTAGGATGATATAATAATTCACATATCGCATCCCAAGTCATCCTAGGTCATTTCACTCACCCAACCTACCATAAATATACCTAGATCATACCCACCTAGGTTCTCATATACTAGTGGGGGAGAAACACTTACCTTGAAGGTGATAAGGCATCTCATGGTTTTTTTCATGACCTACTCGGTCCACTCATTCTAATTCATCTATCATCCCTACTCAAAGAGTCTAAGGGAACCTATCTAGATATAATACATTCATTTATCCATTTAATTATGACCCCATAGGATTTGGATACCTTAAAGCTTACATTTAAAATCAAGTTTTCATTCATCAGTGGTTGAGGAACCAATCTAGTGCACAAGGGTCCTTCCTATCCCTTGGAACTTTTTCCATTTCCAGGCATTTCATTTTAAATAATAAATTAATTTTAAATAAAATTTTATCATACTTAGTGGTGATACCATATATCACATGCATATAAATAAAATTAATTTACCATACGGGGATTCTTAATGGACTACGTACCTCAAATTGAGTTATTCCATTTGATCACATCCTGGAAACTCTCACCCAAGCTTATCCAAGTCCAACTGGCCATCCACAAACCACAAGAGGCCCTAAATAAAGCCATAACATCCAAATTAATTAATTATAATATAATTTTATTTAATTGAAAAATTAAAATTAATTTTAGAATTTAAATCAATTATGAATAATCACCGAATAAATCACTGATCTATCTCATCACACTAAAATTATGACCATCCACCCACATAAAGTCATTATATTCCTAATGACACCATCTCAATCCAAATACCTCTCAATTGGTACCCGTTCAATATCTAATTTAATTTAATTTAGAAAAAAACCTGATTTTATATGGTGACATTCCTTCAAAAAAAATGAACACAATTGTGTGTGAACATCCTTTTGGTACTTCCTCCATTTAAGACACATGAAAGACCCATCACATCTGGACGATTCCAATATGATCTGGTGGAATCCTCACTCAAACCCTAGTCATGGAAATTGAAAAACAAATAGTGATGAATAAGGTAAAATAAGAATACATGGGATAGAAGAGATATCCCATTGAAACATATCTGAAATTGCAATAAAATATACCCCACACCAAGTGGTAGAAGGAGGAGGGGGGAGGAAAGATATCCCCTTGGTTTGGCCACACATGAGTGAGAAGAAAATAATATGATGGGGTTTAAGAAAAACAAGGCTCATACCTTTTTTTAAAAAAATGGGAAAGGTATATCCATAGTGTGGTACCCTGGACCACAGCATGGAATACCTCCCCTAGGAAACCCATGAGACCTCAACACATCAAGGACCACAAAATGAGATCCTCCCTCTCATTTCTTCACATGGGGTATCACACCCCTTCATCGTGGCTAGATCCAATACATGGAACTAATCATGGTATATCCCAAAATAAGTAATAAATTCCCCTATGAGCAACACATCCTAGTGCTCACTACGAATTTCAGACAGGGGTTTCCCCATCACACCACGTCGTGCGCCATGGCGTGGTTCTCCTCATGGTCTCTCAAAATGGGCACCACGACTACACCATGATGTGGTCTCCCAATCATTTACCATAAGGGGAAAATCTATGTTCTATTCTTAATCCAAGTTTCTACATACTTCAAAACACCTGTACACTAAGGCTCTAAAAGTGATGAAATTCTCAACACCATGTTGAAGGGCCTCCCTCATTGTTTTTCAGGCACCACAGCAACAGAAACAGGTGTTTTTCCTAGACTATTTCCCACAATTGTCTCTATTGGGTGCCATGCATCAGTTGATACTCCATACTCTCTAACCTAGGTATTCCACCATACACCATAAGGTCCACTACAGTGTGGTCCTACCCATAGTATTGCACCTACAGAAAATTTCAACTACAAGTTCATCTGACTTCACTCCAACATACTCCAAAGCACTTGAAACACCTCTTGAGCCTCAATACATGTCAAAAAAATCTTCTTAATATGTTCAGAATTAGGAAATTCCAATTTTAACTCTGGTTCACAAAATAAACCCCTCACCAACATTAAAAATTAAAATTCCTAATAAATTCCCACAACCTAAAAATCACAGGTAATTATAACCCCCCCCCCCCCTCGTCATATCACTTCTCATTCTCAATAATCCTCAATGTTCTTTCAACCATTAACCTTGACCTATCTCAGTCGTTAATTTATAACCAGCTCATCACATTTTATCCTTGAACATCGAACAATCTTCTACTACACAAATCAAAACACAAAGCACAACCTTGATCAAAAATCGAGCCACCCACTCATCATCACCACTAAATCATTAAGACAATTCTCAATGAAACCTTTCTATATTAATAAATCGCCACCTCATTGGATGATTCATTACTTTGCCTATGATTCTCCCCATGATAGTTCTCTGCTTATAAAATGTAATTCTAAAACATGGTTCTCCTGTATATTGGAATCACCTACTAAAACACATTTATAGTGGTCAAAAAACCCACTCAGGGTAGTTTCCATCACACCACACCCAATTATACATAAAATCACTGGTCTGAACTCCTCTAGACAACCATTCTTAAAGAAACTCGATTACACCTGGCAATAAATTATCCCATCACTCGATCTTGATTCCTTAATTCTTGAAGCCATCTCAAGATAATCCCAGTATTCACACTAAAGTCCAAACCTGACTCTCGATGCAATTCCATGGTTGGGTTCTCACCAAAAAAATCACCTGTTTTTCTCTCGCCGTAAGCATTGGAATACATCATTAATATAAAGCTACCTCTAATAACATTAAAAACCTAACTTAATCCCAATTCCAACATAAGGGCTTCATCCAATAATGCATATAAAATCCAAATATCATATTCCCCAAGGAACCAGATAACATTATATCTATCTATATAAGGATATCCAAAAACCACCTCGTTCATTCAACGACTGGTCTCATCACACCCAAAACCATACCCACATGAGGGTCACACCTCCAAAACCCATGCTCCGTCCATTACTGCATGTAATTACAAGACATAGCCATCCTACTCATACTTGAGTTCCAAGATGAAAATCCAAATTCCAACCATTCTCAAAGCACCAAGAATTCCATTGTAATGACCCAATGTTTTATCAATGGGAATTACCTCCTTATAATTATATCATATAATCACATGAAATAACAACACAATGAACTACTAAGTACTATATGACATTTAAACATAATATTGTCGCTTCTATGATTTGAATTTTTAAAAACTAACATACACAGTTGCGGTCAGTAAGATGTTTGGAGTCTAATGGAAAAAACTTATTTTTTAGTGAATAGTAACCTACCCTTATGAATAGTAACATACCCTTATGAATAGTAACCTACCCTTATGAATAGTAAATCATCCAAAAAAATAGTAACATCACCCATGAATGTATAAATAAAATTTATGCATCTTATAAGTGATCATATGAGCGTAGTGAAAGTATTGGTATTTTTGTAAGTCATGAATAATTAATTAAAATTAATTAATTCATTTAAAAGAAAATATATTTTCCTAAAAGGTGTTAATAAATTATCAATTTTATGTCTTATGGTTTTAAGATAATTTTATAATACCTTATGTAATTTTTGAAATCATTACAAAATCAGTTATAGTTTTAAAATCTGTATTTTTCAAGTAAATTATGATTTTAATTAAAAAATAAATTAATAATATTTAGAAAAAAAATAAGAAATGGAGTTTATTTTTTTAATCTACTTTTCGATAAATGGTTAGGGTGAATTTTTGAGATTTTTCTAAAATACGTGAATTTTTTATGAATAGTAAAATACAATAATTCACGATAAATGCTAAAACATGAATTTCTGCAACATGCTTAAGTCATGGATGATGAAAATAGACATTGGTTCAAACTCACATGAACATATTACTATTTTTTTGTCACAATAATTAGTACAATTTCTTGTCTTATGTAAAAATAATAAACTAATGATTAAAATATTAAGAAAACTCTCCTCCCCTCCACTATAAAAACTACCCACACTTCCCTCTTCTATTCACTCCTCTCAAGCCTTGTTACTTACCTAAATTATACCCAAATATCTCCCCAATATCCTCCCCCACGTCCATCATCCCTTATTATCCTCAAAAGACCAAATCCTCTCCCCTTAAGAGGCTCTCAAGGAAGATTGAATCAAGAGGTAAATTCCTATTTTCTTTTCTTTCTTTTTCTTTTCAAGTTCATTTGTTTTATTTTCTATCCTTACCTATCCTCATCCAAATTTTATGAAAACTCCAGTAACTTACATGTAATATAATTTTTTTATGATAATGGAATAAGTTATTATCATCTCTCTTTTTGTATTCTTTCATTTTAGTAGTAAAGACACCATATGAGATGTGTTAATTTACCACATTCAAGGACGATGGGTTTTCAATTTCTGTTACCATATTAAATTATAGTCATAAAACCATTTTTATGGTTTAACTAGACCATAATATATGTATTATGACTCATATGTGG
Organism: Viscum album; assembly: GCA_963277665.1. Classification (NCBI taxonomy): domain Eukaryota; kingdom Viridiplantae; phylum Streptophyta; class Magnoliopsida; order Santalales; family Viscaceae; genus Viscum; species Viscum album. Next base: position 1,504,478,504 of record OY728142.1, on the reverse strand, counting down.
TTCTTTAATCCTTTTTTACACATGGTTGTGGTTTATAAAACAAAACGTGTTCATTGTGGTCAAAAACCTCCAATTAACCCAAAAGGTTGTCACTAAAGTTTTATATAATGATTCAAATTCACTCCAAATAACCAAATGAATTTTAAAACCATGTAACCTTATATATTTTCAATAATAAAATATAACTTCAATTATTGACAACCAATATCATCATACATGTGTATCTAAACATGAAAATAAGTAAACCAATCATTAAAACCAAGGAAGCAAACAGACCCGAACAATAAAATTGAACATCATAACCAATAAAAATAGTTATAAATGAACTTAAAAAGGTTATAATAAATATTTTAAATATATAATAGGTTCTATAATTATTAATTAATGAACCTAATTTTACTATTAATGTCATTAATATCAAGTGTAGAACACCATCGGACTTAAGGTAAGGGATCCTCTCTATTTCACTTTTATTCAAGAATGTCCTCTATGTTATGCCCTTTTATGTGTAATAAATAATTATGGGGTATGATTTAGAACCTAAATAATACTTTAATCATGATTTATAAGTGATTAGAAACCCCTTTATATCTCATTAATCCCTCTTAAGTACACCTGATACCATGATGACAATCTGTAAGGGATTCCACCCGAACCTCCTTTGTTCCTTCGGGTTGCCTTATCTTTCTTATTAAAAAAATGAAGTTATATTATATTTTTATGTTAATATTTTAAATTATGTTTAAATATACCAAATTTATTTATCAATACCCTTTAATCTTTCTCTTTTGGGTATATACATTTTTTTAAGTGATTCTCTCCTCAATACTTCCCGATAAGCAAACCTGTTTTGAAGGAACTTCCTGAATTACTACCCAATTTCAAGTGCACTATATCTTATGTTTTAATACACAATTGTATTTATAAAATCATTCCATTTTATTATTAAAACCTTTTTGGTTCAATTATGGTTTTATATAAAGGATTGTATTCTATTTTAAAGTCTCTATAGTATTTTCTTTAAAACCACACAAAAATGTTTTAATGCTAAAATTTATTAAATAATTTTCTTACATGTTGTCACTTATACTTGAAATCACTTACCATGATTCATGCCTATTTTCTCTTATGAATTTACATGTATATTTTAGTTCCTTTCTTTCATGTACAATTTTATGATACGCCCATTTTTATGAAATGATTATGATACTCAATTCTTTCCATGGGTAACCCTTATGTTATGTAAGATTGATTATGTATGATTATTTATATGGAAAACATATTCATGAAAAGTTAATATGGGTGTTTTTGGATAGCGCTCCAATGCATTTGGTAAAGTTGAGTCTCATGAGACGTTATGTGCAACGATCTTGGTGGTTAGCCTTGGCTTGTGCTACCATGTGCGATAGTCTTGGTGGTTAGCCTTGGATTTGCTACCATGTGCAACGATCTTAGAGGTTAGACTTGAATCATGATAAAGTCATGTTTTATGTTTCTTCCACATTATTATGACTCCATGTTTATATGATTCCATGTCTATATGTTATGATTCCATATGTTACATGCCTTTTTATTTCGTCATGCCATGACTTCTATCCCATGTGTTAATGCTTTGTTCTTATGGTTATTCCCTTATTGGGATTTTAGCTCATCCATTTGTTCATGTTATCCCCAGGTTATCCTATACATATGTATTAGTACAATGGAATATATAATCTCATAGTGGAGATTAAATAAAAAATTGTTTTTATAATGTTTGATTATGTACCTATACTTCCAAGACACTAGACTTTATGATCCTTGGCTTGTACTATGATGTATAATTATGCTTAAAATCGTGTAATGTTATATGTAAAATTCTAGGGTCTCTATAGTTGGTATCATAGTATAGTCTAATTATTTTTAGAGATTAGGATTAGAGCACTTTAGTAAGAACCTTAGGGATGATACTAAGTATAAAAAACACCCCCAAATTTTGGTAAGTATAGAGTAAGTGGTTTATCATGAAAATACATCCCTTTTTGGATAGAAATAGGTAGAGGTGGCTCTAGAACAGATGTATCTAGGGGTAAAACCCAAAAAAATATCTTTGAGCTAGACTCGAACGAGAAATGGTGCATGAGAAAGGGCCTTTCTACACTCTTGGTTTGACACTCCCAAGGGATATGATTTGGTAAATTCATGAGCTTAGTACAAAATATTATTAAGGGAATAAAAAAGACCATAAGAATATAAGTTAATAAATAGATCAAGGATAATCTATATTGAAACCTATGGAATCAAAAGTTAGGATATACTTATCCTTTACAAGTTTTTCCTCTTATGTTAAAAGTTCCCTTTTTATGATCAATAGCTAAGTATTAAATCCCTCTAATTGTAATCTCTTTTTCTTAGTTGATGGAGGGAAATAGAAGAACATGTGCCAACAACCAATGTGATAGGTAATGTGAAGATTTTCCTAATGATAAGCCTGATATGATGGGAATGGGTTCTCAAAACTTCATGATAGTACTTTCTTAGCTAGTTCAAGTTATGAACAGTAACTTTAATCATGTGGAACACCCTCCTCCTCCAAGGAAAGATCAAGTTTCCATTGAATCCTTCATGTAGAAAAGGCCTCTCATGTTTAGTGGATCTTTTGATCCCCTCCTCACAGAATAGTGGATTAACTCCATTTAAAAGATATTCTCTATACTCTAGTTCTTAGAAGAAGAGAAATTTTTGATGGCAGTCTATCATTTTGATGGGGAAGCTGATCAGTGGTGGAAACTGATCAAGAATATAAAGCCCCAGGATGAAATTGATTCCATGGATTGGAAGTAATTCAAGAGAATGTTTTTCAATAAATATTTTCCTTGAACCCTTCGTATCAATATGGAAAGAGAGTTCCTCGGACTCAAATAGAAGGAAGATGATTCAATCAGGGTGTATGAAGAAAAATTTAAAAGGCTTGCAAGGTATGCCTTTGGATTTTTCATGAACACCAAAAGTAAGGTGTATCGCTTCTTTAGTGGACTAAATACAAGTCTACAAAAAGCATTAATTATTCGAGACTTTGACAGCTATGAGGGGATTTTTTGTTGTGACCTCAAAGTTGAAATGGATATCGAAGACTCTCAGTGGTATCATGGGCCTGGTGAAAAGAAGAGGAAAATTAAATCTAATATGGGAGGTCTTGCAAATAAATTCCATGATGGAAAGAATTTCGATCATCACATGTGTAAAAATTGTGGGAATAAGAATCCTCAGAAATGTTTAAAGGGAACTAAGAATTGATTCAAATGTGGAAAGTTGGGACATCTGGATAAAAATTGTCGATAGTATATAAATAATCCCGCTAATTTGGAAGAAGAAAGGAAGGTTTAGATCAATACTCAGCTTGTAGTGCAGTGTTACAACTGCAAGGAGCATGGGCATTATGTGAACAATTTTCCTAAGCTGAGGGTTTTCGGAGGCAATCAACAACAACATCAAAGGAAACAAGGAAGGTCTTATTCTATCACTACTGCTGAGGTGGAGTCGTAAAATGATGTGGTGACAGGTATTCTAGTTATTCATTCAATAATAGTGAACGTACTATTTGATTTTGTTTCTACGCATTCTTTCATATCTTGAAAGTTTAGTATAACTATTCAAACACCACCTTAAAATTTGGAGGATAAGTTATCTGTGAGAACTATGAATGGGTAAATTATTGTGTCCATGGTTTATAACTCCTCACCAGTTAATGTTTGTGGACTAAAACTCCCATAAAATCTTTTCATATTTCCTTTAGTGGAGTTATATGCTATCTTGGGCATGGATTGACTACCTTTATACAAATCCAACATCAACTGTCGAGAAAGGGATATCACTCTTCACATACCAAAGAATCCTCCAATTCTATACAAGTGTAAGGAGGAAGATGAATATCCTTCAGAATCATTGTCTCAAGTGTATATATTAATTACTTATGATCAAGCATTTCTAGCTCAAATGATTAAGACAAAGGAGAGAATATCTCTCAAAGATATTCCCATCATGAGGGATTACACTGATGTATTCCCTAAAGAGTTGCATGGTATTCCTCTTGATCAAGAGGTTGAGTTCTCAATTGAACTTATTCCTAGATCTCTACCTATATCAATGAAACCTTATAGAATTTCCTCTATAGAGATGGAGGAGCTGAAGAATCAGTTATAGGAGAATCTAGAGAAGGGTTTTATACACCCAAGTTCTTCACCATGGGGTGCACCAGTCATATTCATCAAGAATAAGGGTGAATCAATGCACCTATGCATTGATTATCGTGATCTCAATAAAATCATGATAAAGAACAAGTATCTGCTACCATAGATAGATGACTTGTTCGATCAGATTTGTGGGGCTAGTTATTTCTCTAAGGTGAACCTTCGGTCATGATATCACCAATTAATGGTGAGGAAGGAATATATTCCCAATAATTCCTTTAGAACGATTTATGGACACTGTTAGTTCATAGTGATTCCCTTCATAATCACTAATAATATATCAATTTTCATGGATTTAATGAATAGATTCTTTAGATATTACCTTGAAAATATTTTGGTAGTCTTTATTGACGATATTCTGATATAATCCAAGATAAAGGAGGAACATGAGGATAATTTGAATACTATGTTAAATAATTTGTGAAGGGATAAGATGTATGAAAAGTATAGTAAATGTGAGTTATGGATGGAGTAAGTATCATTCTTGGGTAATTTTATCACCAGCAAAGGGATATATGTGCACCCTTCTAAGACAAAGGTGATTGAAGAGTAGCCCAAGCCAACATTTGTAACAGAGATTCATAGATTTCTGGTTCTAGCTAGGTATTATCGATGATTTTTGAAGAAATTATCATGATTTCCAAACCCAATAACCAAGATGAAATAGAATGGAGTAAAGTTTTTCTAGACACAAGAATGTGAGGAATGTTTTAAGTAGCTCTATTTCATAGATCCTTGAAACGTGTGTTCTAGTTTTAAGAATCACTATTTCCAAGTGGTTTTCATTGGATTTATTCATGGAACCAGAAACTTCCAACAGTTCTTTATCCAAAGGGGACCTTTTTTGCAAAGGCAGGAATTCGTTAAGTTTGAACTTTATGATACTTAAGAATGTGCATTGGTCGAGAGGATGGGAGGTCATACTCATCACACCCTTTTGGGGGGAATTATTGTCTACTCTGGGAATCTCTTTGTAAATTTAATATATTTTCATGAATCCTTATTAATTCACCAAGTATGTCATAAGTATCCCTTAGAATTTACAATCACTTATTAACATGTGTAAAATTTAGAATCATCAGTATGCATTCAATGTTCTTCATTTAATGGAAATATCTGTATGTGTTCAAGGTTTTCCATCAATGGTGTCCTCTAATATACTGCTTAGAGATTATTTTAATCATCATTGTGATTATAATAGTTTTTAATCCACTCAGTGGGGCACTCTAGAATTTTATTTTCATCCAGGGAGACGAAGGTATGGTTTGATTTTGGGATCGTTCCCATAAGATGGGATACCTACATATCCTTGTGAAAGGAATCAGAACCCTTGTAGTTAGGTTCCACTAAATGGGACATGTCATACCTTTTAAGGTCATGTGATAAGTACCTAGTCATACAGTTTAATTTCATGTGTTATGGACATCTAAGTGGAAGTTGCTTAGTCAAAACATAGTGTAGGACTTATTCTGAAGCAGCCCAAGGAACTTGGAAAGGATATGGGTTTCCAAGTAGGATCAGACCTTATTGGTAATATGGCCTAAGGAGAATAGTATTGATTTGAAGTGTTGGGATTGAACCTCAAGGAGGCTTTCTACGTATCACATATGGACGGTAATCAAATCCCATGTAGTTCGATAAGTCTCATAGGAGAGTATGGTCCTTTGAGAGAGTTGAGATTGTTCTTACTTCCTAAAAAGGATGTCTTGATGATTTAAGGGTTTAATTTGGGGCTTATTCCTAAGGAGGATGCCTAGATTAAGGGAATTAGGATTGGATTCCTGAGGATGATATCTAGTGAGATCAGGCCTTGAGAAGGATTCCTACATATCCCGGTCATGGTGGAAATTAGAGTTCTCGTAGTTCCTTCCAGTTAGTGTTTGTGCACATGTTGTAACCATCACATATCTCTAAGCCCACGTGAGTCATGGTCGGTGTGAGAAACAATAGGATCTGAAAGATTCAATAGTGAAACTTCACACTTTTCCTCCTCCACTGATAGAAGAGGGCATGTTGACTGTGGAAGAGGGTGAGGCGACGAGCCTTCCCTCTATTCTATTTATGTTGGACAAGGGTCCAATATAAGGAGAAAGGGATGAAGGTGAGAGGATTATACCAGAATGGTTGCCCTTCCATTGATCTTGGTAGGGTAGGGAGACTTCTTCTATGCTTGCGTGTAAAAGTAAGTGTGAACTGTACCTTCCCCTACCAGAGACCTGAGGTTCTGGGTCATCTCTTTGAGAAGTGAGAGGTTATAACCCAACCCTCCTCCAAACCGGGAACTCTCCAATATTTTTCCTGGTAGAAAGGTCCATGTGACTATGGATATAAAAATCCACAAACATCCCATGAATCCTAACCCCATTGTGAAACAAATGTGGGAAACCTCTGACTCCAGAAATACAAACCCAAATAGGAGACACGCTAATGTGCCTTTCCCAAAGGTTTGATAAGTCATGAGGTTTTGGTGGAGGCTTAAACTTAGTCCCTTTCAGATAAGGGAACCAAGTAAGGAGATACCCTACCATAAATGGCTTTTAAAAAGGGTACTTGAGTTTCTCTCATAGGTCCCTCATGAAAGTATGTCATGTAGGTACCCCGCGTTGATGTACCACGTAGGTATACTGTGCAGGTATGCCGTGCAGGTATGAATGACGAATGAAGAATGTGTTTTACATAGGATAACCAAACCTATGTAAAATTTGTAAAAATACTTTTAAAACATGCTTATCCCATTTAACTATCTCTTATATCGTGTTTTAGAGAGCTACCTAAGATAATTTTAGGGATCTAGGTGAAAGAGCTACGCAATGGGAGCTTCAGAAAGTCTTTAAACTTTTTTCATTCCTCAAATGGGGAGCCCAAGGGCTCTGTTTATAGGCATAGATGGGGCCTGGTTGAAGACATGTTTCTCACGCAGGTCCTTCTCGCTGCTTCACCGTGTGGGTACTCTGCGTAGGGGCACATAGATTATTTTGGAGCGGAGCTCTTCCATGTACGTTTGTCGTGTAGCTCTGCCACGTAGGCCTGTGAAGCTAGTCTGTCGCGCAGTTCTGTTGTGAAGCTCTTTTGGAGTATTTTGACTTTCCTTTGAAATATTTGAATATTATTTTTGGATTTGAAATATTTGGGGTCCTCTTCATAGTCTTTTTTTGTCTTAAGTGGTGTCAACAAAATCCCCCCCTCAGGATTAGATCCGAAATATAGAAAGAGGGTCAAGTCCTAAGGTAAAAGTTTGGGAAAAATACTATGGATTAATTGATGAATAGCAAAGTTTTTCCACACAGGTACTTCATGGAGGTATGGCATGGAGATTTTTCACTCTATCCTAGCGCATAGGTCTTCGTTTTCCTATAAATAAGTCTCATCTTTCGTGATTTCTTCCCCTTCGATTTTCTGATTTTACTACTCTCATTGTGTAACTCGTTCACCCAGCCTCGTCACGTTGTGCTCTCGCGTAATTCCCTTGAACATTTTTTTCAAGGTAAAATTATTTAAGAAATGTAGCTATTCCAAAGTAATTCATCAAAGAATTTTCACTAGGATCTTTGTCGAAGGACCTAAGCGATGGACCTTTTCAAAGGACCTACACGAACAGTGTCCTTTTCCAAATTTTTGATTTTCCTCTTTAAAACTCCAACCTAATAATGGAATTTTGGAAATTCTTTTATAGGAAAGAATGAATCATTTGATTACCCATACTGAAGAAGTTAAGGCTCATCAAAATAAAATGATGAAGATCGTCAGACCAAACTATTATGACATTGTTGAGAGTACTCTTCCTGGGCTATAGAAGGGATTAATTCTGTACCAATGTTATTATCCACAAAGTCCTTATTTACCCTTATACGGGCATGGGATTTTGCAAGATTCCCATGTTCCATCTGTTAAGAAGTAATTTCCAAAGAATTGGTTTCTTCAATACTCCAACTGTAACTGCATGAATATTAGTGCAAGGGGGGTTCCAGTACAAGAAGGAATGGTCCCTATTAGTTGCATACTTCATCATAGTGGTTTTACTCCCAATATGAAGGATCATGTTGTAGATCCGAGAACACATTGTTATGATTCCACTTTTCGGGATTCTCAAACAAATCAATCTAATGGTTGGAAAGAAGATTGGGATCTTCATTTTGGAGGAGGTGTCAAGCCTGAATGGATGTGGGAATTTTGGGTACGTCGGACTTGTACATAATTTAAGAAAGTGTTATCAGATGTTCATATCTATGAAGCTATCTGGATGGGGCAAACCTATGTTTATAAAAACAATTTCATTCCTAAATTACTAAGCCGATGGAGTCCACAAATGAATTCCTTCCATTTGACACATGGTGAAGTTGGTATTAGTCTCTGGGATATTTACCAAATAGTTGGAATTCCCATTCTTGAGGAAATGTATGATGAATTTATTCTTACTACTACAACATGGGGTGATGATACTAAAACACCACCACTAGCCCATGAATTATTTAAGATATCGAAGAATTTACCCAAATAAAAGAAAGATATCCATTCCAGAGTGTGGATGGAAGCCTTCTTAGAACCAATAATAGATAAAGGTCCAACCTGTGGATGTCCTACTATTTGTCCTTCTGCAGATAACCGGGGTAGTTCAGGCACATATTGGCCTATACTGGAAAGAGGTGATTATAAGCATTTGGGCTATAAAGTCAAACCCAATATAGATTCCAAAGTACACTTATATGCCTTCCTTTCTATGTGGATAATCATTTATTTGCTTCCAGTCCATGAATCCGAAGGTGGTGTAAGATCAGGGACTCTTGTCATTGCAGCTAAATTGGTAGAAGGGAAGTATATTGGGCTATCAACCCATGTATTGGAAAGAATTTACTATCTCTTGCTACATTTATACAATGGGAATGATCCATTTAGAATTTTAGGGCCATTCCAAGTGTTGTGGGGCTAGATTTCAGTATATTTTTCTTCATACTCAGTGTTGAATTCAGTTAGAGTTACCAATGGTCGATTCGCCCCATTTTTACTGAAAGTTTCTGTTATTCAGCCTCTAAAATTGAAACCTGATGTGGTGATAAAGGCATTGAATGTCTTAGGAGAATTTATCTTCTTTCCATTTGGTAACCCACTAGTTGGAATATTTATTGATAATGGTAAAGAAAATAATTATGAGTTGAAATATTATATGATGGAATTCAGGGATGGTGTATTATCAACCATGATTGATGGTGAAATTATCTGTGAGGCTTACGTCCCCTATAGGTTTTCTCGTCAGTTAAGATGTCTTCAACAATCAAACACTTTTATAACCACGTATGTCAGACATGAGATACACCCAATGGTATCACAACAATTGTGGATTCTAACAGCTTTAGAGGTATCCAAATTGTCGATTATATTGCCTCAGCTAGATGCATAGATTGGATTGGAAGCTGGGTATGCCAAAGATTAGGCTTCTTCATATCCTCAAGGGGATTTGAAAAAAGGAATATATCGAGTGGTAGCTACAATTATTGTTGCACGTGGAAATCGTGGTAAGAAGTCCAAAGCCAGAGATGATGCAGAAGTTTCAGAGGTTTCAGAGCCCTCAAAACATCTTCACATGAAGTATACCAGGAAGATCAGGGTTACAAAAGTAATACCTCCAATGCCAAAGAGATCTAGTTTCTGCCATCAAACAGAGGTTATTATCCCATATTTTGAACCTTCTAAAGAATAAAGGAGGCCTGAATAAGGTCACCAATCAGAAGGTGTTGACTCTCCACCACAATTAACCACATTAAGATTTAATTGTGTGTGACCTTCATCCATTCATCATTGGGAGGGTGTAACCCATGATCTTAGAGATGCATGGGCATTCCTCCAGCATGGAATTCAAATACCAGATATTGGTGACATCAAGGAACCTTCCTATTGAAATTCGGATAATAACCTGGATGAAGTACAAAAGTATATTATAGAGCTAGAGGCTTTTATATATTCAACTGATGAAAAATATCATCCTCTAAATGAGTATCTCATATGATGGACTTTGGATTACACGAAGGGGTAATTATCGACTCTAAGGAGAAGTGAGATATTTATGTTAATACTGATAATGTATTTCCCTTTTCTTTTTCCTCATATCTACTTTATCATTTATCATCATTAATCTTTATGAAAATGTATTTATGCATCTTGAATGTAGAGAAGGAAGCTCTGTACCAATTCTCGAATCACCTGAGTATGGTCCTGCAGGCTCTCCTATTGACACAACAAATGATCCTCCCAGATCGCCAGAACTTTCTCCAGGATCAAGAATCATGACTGGGGTAATGGTGACGGATAATCCTCAACCATTACCTCAAGTTTCTCCTGCTAAGAGAAGTGTTTCAATCTATCCCCAAGATTTTGAACAAAAAGGAAAGAGAGAAATGGGATTGATCCGAAGTTTTCTCCAAAGGAGTAAGTATTTATACTTTCCTTAGGGCATATAACTTGCTCAATACACTCTGGTAACCATGTTTTATCCTCTTATAGGATCTATGTCTCTCTCCTCACTCAAGGGACTAAGAGATGATTCTTCGAGGCCAGAAAAAGAAACCCCAGGGGAAACCCAAGTTCATGTTGATGAATCTAAAATTTTAGTAGATAAATCGTCAAAAGATTCAGCTATACCTGATCCTGCTCTACTGAGAGAGAGGAAAGAAATGGTAAGATTAAATACAGTCCTCAGTTGATTTTTTCAAAGGATCCTAAAATAATCAACACTAATATTCCTATTGCTTCAGAAGAAAGGAATGAAGACCTAGGGAAATCTGAGACAAATACTGATGTTGACCCAAACTTGTAAAGACATGATGTTGTTGTACCAATTTAAGATCCAACGGAACAAAATGTCAGCGGAGCCAATTTGGTCATCAACCAATTTTTGTTGAATACCTTAAATGTTGAGGATGTTATAAAATTTCAGGTCGTATACACTGAAATGATGGACACCCTTAATCCAAATATTGATATTCCAGGTTCTATCAAGGAGTTTGGGGATTTTCATGAAGAATTGCAAGGATATAAGTCCTTATTCTTGCATTTTCCATACATAATTGTTCTTCAAATTTATTCTTTACATCAAATTTCACCTTATGCAACTTTATCTGCAGAAAATGTCCCACGGATCTTCAGGAACAGGGTATTACACTTTATCCTTCTACTAAATCTAGAGAAATACCTACATAGGATACTTCATCAAGAGATGTTCCAGAGCCTTCAAATGTAATAACTAAAAAAACTCAAGGAAATTACCCTTCTCAAGAAACATCTGCTCAAAACACTGAAGTTGAGAATACAGGGGATGAATCCAATCAAGTAGCTGACTTATTATTGGGTAAATATAATCAGCTGTCTGAATCATATTTGTTTCCTTCATTTGAAATTGATAATAACCTTGATTTATCATTTAGGTTTATCATCTCCTAGATCATAAGTTGAAGCTTCTACTATCCCAAGAGAAGTAGAACAAGGTAGCTCTTTAAGTGACCTATTTCCAGAGTACATTTTACCTCATGGTAGTGACTCAGATTCAGATTTAGAGATGAAATATGCTCTTGGAATGGAACATAAGAAGACATGGTAGCATATCTGGAGCATAATTGCTGAGAATCCTTTATATGAATTGTTGTCCCATTTTTCTAAACTCCTAGTATTTTCAGAATTGGTGGATTTAATTATCGGCCAGTCTATGATGCCATGAAATAGACTATTCTATGACGGGAGCAGGAGAATAAGTTGTGACAAGATTTTGAAGAGGCTAAATGAATCATTAATATTAAGGGATTTCATGTTGAAGTAGTTGAGGTGGAGTCAAATCATAACAAGAAATCGATTGATATTAGCCGATAAATCAAAGAAACCACGAAGTAGTTGTTATATATTCAACAGAAACTCGATGTTGTTCATAATAAGCTTGAGCAGATGAATAAGACATTGGGAGAAACCCAATTAGAGGGGATAACTGCCATTTCAACTGGTAAGGAAGCACTTCATCAGACAAATGAGGTTGGATTTACTCAGCTATCTCAACTTCAACAAGTAGCTGATAGAGCTTATGAAGCGTTCCAACAAATGAAAAGTCATGTTGAGAGTTTTTTCTAAAACATGATACAGAGGATCCATTTTGTGGATGGCCCTCTATTTTCATGTGAATGAAAGAAATTTTTTATTCAATTATATAATTCTTCATTCCTATTTTTCATGATTTCAATATGAAAGGTAAATGATGATAATGACTCCTTTATGTTAAACAATCATTATTATAATAACAAGAATGAAGTGCTCAAAATTTTCTTATTAAGCTGAGGGACCTAATGATAATAATTTGATTGTTGATAGGGTTATATGGATAACCCCACAAATTTCATATATTTTGACTTATTTTTTTTATATTTCTCAATATTACCTAAATCATACAAAAAAGTATGTTTAGTGAGCTGGGACTCGACTTTTGTTTAGAGTGCCCTTCATGGGTTCTCAATCTAATGAGCACCAAGTCTTTTTTTATTGGAAGTTTAGAGTCATGCATGTTGGACTATAAAGGCCTAATATTTAGGGTCACAAATATATTTGACCATAAATTTTGAATTTAGATCCCAAACAAAACTTTGTGGCTAATAATTACTTCAATATTATTTAAATATTTCCAAGGGGAATCTTGAGTCATGATTTTTTTGATCACAAAATTTAAAACCTGTATCAACATAAGGGGTGTCTTTTCCAGGAAAAATGTTACCATTATTTGACAAACTCGTTATGGGATCTGTATTATGCAGGGCCAACTAGGGCATATGCTGCATAGCCAAATAGTGGCATCTTTTTCCTGACAAGCCTGTTATGTAGGAAACTTGTGCAAGGCCGCCTAAGGTCACATGTTTCATAGTTAGGAAAAATAGTTCTTTGAAGTTTAACATTTTGTTGTTAATAGATAGGGGAAAATAAGATTTAAGTAAATCAAGACCACAGTAGGTGGTTTTTTCAAGGAAAATGAATTTTAAGAATAAAAAAGGGCTATTTTAGACCAACATAAGTTATGAATAGGAAAACCATTTTTATACAAATTTGGTGTATGATGAATGGTTAAAATTTATCAGAAAGGGGAATTTCTGATATCATACTATGTAGTTTTAAGTTTTGCAGTGTGGACATTGTATTGTGTAGTTTAAAGTCTTATAGTGAGGACATTGTACTATGCAGTTTAAAGTCTTATAGTGAGAATAATGAGTAGATTTAATTTAAGGTATTTATCTCTGACCAAAGGTATGAGAAAACTCTCCCAATTTTGCAATAATTTTTTTGGAAACATACTATCATATTCAGGTATGGAAAGGAAAATTGTAAACTATGATTTGGGAATTTCTGGAACTGAGGAATGATATAGGAAAGAGAGTTAAAATCATTATAGAAAGTATTTTTCAAGAAAAAAGTTACCATTACTTTAAAACCCCATTATGGAGGTTATATTATGCAGGGTCAACTAGTTCATATGCTGCATAGTCAAATAGTGTCATCTTTTGACTGACAGGCCTGTTATGTAGGCAACTTATGCAAGGCTGCCTAAGGGCATGTGCTGCATAGTTAGGAAAAAGAGCTCTTAAAAGTTTGATGTTATATTGCTAAAAGTCAAAGAAAGTTTATGGAGATTCAGATTTTCCGAAGCATGGAGTTTGGTTTATAGAGAAAGGTACCTAAATATGGAAAGGTTATTTCCAACCAAGATGTCCAAAGAATCGGAGGAATAAGTCTTTTACGAAGGTCTGACCCAAACGTAAGAGATATGGTGTTTATAGTTTTAGATCATACAACTAGGACCGGAAGTGGAAATAGTATATAATATGTGGCCAAGTAATTTCAAGGTTATTTCATAGTTTATCAAACACATGGTGAGGGAAATGTGTAAACCATGGTCTTGAAGATTTTCATATTGTGAGAAAGGTAATGGGATAAGTATACTTGAATGACTGTTTTAAAATACAGATTATTATATATTGTCATCAAATATTAAAGGGGAAAAAGATACTAAAACCAAGAAGGAAGTTACCATTACTTGACAAACCCATTGTGGGGGATGGATTATGCAGGGCCAATTGGGGCATATACTTCATATCCAAATAGTGGAATCTTTTGACTGATAGGCCTGTTATGTAAGCAACTTATGCAAGGCCGCCTAAGGGCACATGCTGCATAGTCAGTCAAAAGAGCTCTCAGATATTAGAAACCCTATTACTAGAAACTATAAGAATGATTATGAAGATCTGAAAAATATTCAAGATTAAGCGTATGAAATATTGAAATGGTTTATGTTCAATGCCTATGATAAATATTTGAACCAGTATTGTCCATGAGTTTGATGTCCTTTACATAGATCTAACTCATATGTAAAATGGATAATTTCTTTGTTTCCTCTAAATTAATATTATGATGTGAAGTTTAAAGTCCTGCAATGAGGACATTTACACCCCCATAAGGAATTGAAACACCTTACTTATATAAAGAATCACCTTATCCAATCCCTAATCTCACTTGAGCTATGCTCAGTGTGAGAAACAAGGAGTAGTAAGGGTCACTTTTATAATACAAAGGTGACACAGATGAAGAATGGGGGTGTCAGATTTCCATACAGTTTAACGTCATGTGGTAAGGACGATAATGAACCGATGTGAAAGGAAAGACATATTGTAACTGGATTAAGGGATAAAACCCAAGCGTCACTATATTTCTTGTTGGGGAAAGAAAAAAATCATACATAATTTTAAAAAAATTCTCTATGCAGATTTGATTCTTATACAAGATATAAAGGGTTTTTTATCACAGTTGGGCCCAAGATTGGAGATCTAGGCATCTCTATGTATCCCATAGTAGATGAGAATCAAGTCGTACATAGTTCTTTAAACAATCATTCCTCGCACTAATCGAGCTTGACATGAAGAATGGGGGATTTTGACACATTCTGAGAGAACGATAAATCTTAAGACATAAAATGGTACAAAGACCAAATAATATATCTTAAGGAAACACTCTGTATAGATTTGATTCATATACAGGAGGGGAAAATAAAATAAGAAGATTTTGTGATTATGGCTGGGCCCAAAATTGGATATTTAGGCGTCTCTATGTATCTCATTGAAAATGAGAATTAAGCCATACATAGTTCTTGAAACATGGTCTTTATGCAGATCTGACTCAGGCATAAGGAAAAGAGGGACTCATGTGCCACTAAGAAGTAGCAATGATGTCAATGGTGTTTGATTATGGAAGCTTCTAACATCAAATATAGAAAACATTAGTTTTACAAATGATGTAATGTATTTTAACGTCATGCAACAAGGATGAAGATGTTATGTAATTTAACATCATGCAGCATGGACACTTATGGTTTTCATGCTGTTTAATGTCTTATAATTAGGACATGGTATTTGTGTAGTTTAAATTCTTGTAGCAAGGACATTATATTGTGTAGTTTAAAATATTGTAGTGAGGACGATAGTGTATAATTACACAAAGTATTTCTTCAAGAATCTCGCATTGGTTGGAGTCATAATGAGCTCTCCATCTATTTAGATTAAGGCATAGGATCCATTTGAATAGAAATTATGTATTGAATAAGGCCCTTCCCACTTTGGTTAAAGTTTTTGAGGTTTATTTCTTGGTATCATTAGAGTCCTAAGGACCGATACCAATTTTCCTTGAAGGAATGAACGAAGGTGAACTTTTTTATTAAAATCTCACGTTATTTTGTTCTGATAGACTTCTAGATGATGCAAAGTATGCAATCTTTTCTCGTCTAATCGTTCCATATCACTGAATCATTTTTGAGAACTTTCATCTATAGACAACTGATCATAGATTGAAACTCTAAGTGAAGGCAATTGTATTTCAATTAGTAATATTTCTTCAGTTCCATATACCAATGAATAAAGAGTTTCTTGGATAGTAGTATGGGTAGTTGTCTGATAATCCCATAAATCATTAAAAAGTTTATCAGGCCATGATTTATTATTTTTATCCACCATCTTATGGAGTATATTTTATAGGTTCTTATTGAAGGCCTCTATCTGTCCATTGGCCGCCACATGATAGCGAGATGAATGGTTGGACTTGATATTATGTTCCTGATATAACTTTTTTACTTCATAAGAACAAAAATTGGTGCCATTGTCTATCAAAATAGTATGAGGGACACCAAATCTGGTGATGATATTAATTTTGACAAAACTAACAATGCTTTTGGCTCCGACTTCCTTGAGAGGTATTTCCTCAGCCCATTTAGAGAAGAAGTCAGTAGTAGTGAGAATATACTTGAACTGCTTAGTCGTGGCTGGAGGATAAGGCCCTACTACATCCATTACCCATGTGGAAAATGGCTAAGATTATTTATCTGTATGTAGAAACTCTGGGGGTTGATGAATGAAGTTGGCATGTACTTGGTAGGGATGACATTTTTTAGTGAAATTTGTACAATCTTTCATCATTGAAGGCCAAAAGTATCCAAGCCTTCGGATATGATCAGAGAGTTTGTGTCCAATTTGGTGGGCACCACAAGCTTCTGAATGTACTTCTTTCATGATAGTTGCGGTCTCTTCTCCATCAATACATATAAAGATAATTCCATAAAATCCTTTCTTGTAGTGTATCTTTTGATTGTTTGGACTATCAAAAAGAGTAAAATTGGCCACTCGTCACCGGATCTGTTCCTTCTCAGCCCTATTTGATGGAAGTACCCCATTTTGAAGATATTCCATGATAGATGTTCTCCATCCCATGGTATGACCATATGGTTCATAAATAGGGAAAATTTCATTAATTTCCTCCATTTTGGTTTGAACAAAAGGTGAGACCACACGGCGATGGGCTATGCTAATGACTACCACATCCCGATTTTGATCTTCTAAAGCT
Source organism: Viscum album (assembly GCA_963277665.1). Lineage (NCBI taxonomy): Eukaryota > Viridiplantae > Streptophyta > Magnoliopsida > Santalales > Viscaceae > Viscum > Viscum album. The sequence goes on along the minus strand of OY728142.1, from coordinate 1,504,461,375 downwards.
ATAGTTGCATTAGCCAGTGCATATGCTTGGGAATTTTGTGATCGCGGGACATAATATAATGTCAGATCTGAGGTAAATTCATCCATTAACCCTCTGATGTAATCACACAAAGGAATTAATTATTATTTTCTGATATAATATTCCCCATTGATTTGTTTGATTACCAATTCTGAATCACTTTTTACCTTTAAATGATCCATTTTCTCCTGAAGGTACAATTCCAAACCTATGATGAGAGTTTGATATTCTACCTCATTTTTGGTACCACCTTCCAATAATAGGAAAGAATAAGGCAATACTGCTTTTTCTAGGGAAAAAAGGACAATTCCTAACCCAAATTTGTTGAGTTTAGGGTTTTCCATTCTCTTTCCTATTGGACTTATAGAAGCACCATCAAAATACATTTACCACGTTTTGGAATTATCTTGAATATAGAATACCTATTCATTATTAAGTTTAGTATTAAAAGATGTATCTTCTACAGATGGATGCTCAGTAAGGAAGTCAGCCAGAGCATGGAATTTTATTGCCTTTTGAGGCACAAACTAGATATCAAAATGTTGTAAAATAAACTCCCACTATTCCAGACGTCCTGTAAGCATAGGAAGACTGAGGATAAATTTGAGTGGGTTGTTGTGAGATACCAATTGGACCTCATGATGTTGCAGATAGTGCCTCAATTTATGAACTACAAATATTAATGCCAGGCAGCACTTTTTAATACTTGAATATCGAGTTTCTACATCAAACATAGTTTGACTGAGATAGTAAAGGCTGTTTTCATTCCCAGCATCATTTTTTTGGTCGAGGAAGGAACCTAGTGATCACTCTAAAGTTGTCACATAGAGAATAAGTGGTCTTCCTTCAATAGGTGGCATCAATACTGGTGGACTCAAGAGATGTTTCTTAAGGGTATCAAATGCTTCTTATAAATCTTCATTCCATTGGTAGATAACTACCTTCTTCATTAATCTGGTGAAGGGAAAACACTTGCCTTCCAAATTGGCGATGAAGTGCCAAATATAGGCCAAGTGTCCTTAGAGTCCTATTAATTCCTTAAAATTTTGAGGAGGTGACATACCAAGGATTGATTTTGTTTTCTCAGGATCAACTTCAATACCACGATGGCATACAATGAATCTAAAAAAAATTCGGAGGTTACCCCGAAAGCACATTTCAAGGGGTTCATCTTCAAACTGTGTTGCCGAAGTTTATTGAATATAGTCCCCAAATCAGCCAAGTTATTGGAATGTTGTCTGGATTTGACCACCAAATCATCCACATAACATTCAACAAATTTCCCTAAGAAGGGTTTGAAGATATGGTGCATGGCATGTTGGTATGTTGCACCTGCATTCTTTAAGCCAAAGGGAATTAACCGATAGTAAAACACACCTTGCGGGGCTCTGAAGGCTGTAGATTCTTCATACTATGGGGCCATTCAGAATTTATTATACCCATAGTATCCATCCATGAAGGAAATATCTTCATAGCTAGTAGTTTCATTAATTAGAAGTTTTGTAATCGGAACTGAAAAATCATCTTTAGGAAAATGACGATTAAGATCTCTGAAATCAATCCAGACTCTAATTTTCCCATTCTTCTTTTTCACTCGGGAAATATTGGCCAGCCATTTAAGATACTAAACTTCCCTGACAAAGTTATCCTTTATAATCTTATCAACTTCATCTTTAATTTTAGAGGCATGAGTTGGGTGTGTTCTTCTTACTGCTTGCTTAAATCCAAAATGTTCTTCTGGAAAACCCAAATTATGGGTGGCTACATCAGGATTAAGACCTGGTATTTTTGTATAATTCCAAGAAAATATATCTTGATGTTGCTTTATAAAGGAAGTATACACCTCTTTCTCTTCAAAGGTCATGGCCGCACTAATTAGAGTAGGTCTTGGATCTTCTTCTATACCCAGATTTATTTCTCTAAGCCCATCCACACTGGTAGAGACACCTTCTTCAAATGTTGAAGGAGCATCCCTGAGATCTTCTTCTTCTTCTTCATTATGAATTACCTTTTCTGTTCCCACTTTCATAGTGGATGACAAAGCAAAACTCCTAGATTTAGAGGGAAAATCGTTATTTGAACATCCTGAAGAAGAGGCCACCATATCTGACCCTACTGATGACGAAGGGTCTTCCATGATTTCTTCTAATCTGGTTGACGAAGTAGAGTCTTGTTGTAGTTCAGCAGATGAAACAAAAACATCTCCATTTAGGCTTTCATTATTGCTTGATGGGTCACCATTTTCTTCCATGTTATCAGGCTCAATTGACGTAATTGACATTATGGAAGTTACTGGATGAGTTCCCAGATTTGGGTTTACCTTTTCAATTTGATTGATGGGTAACACATAATCTGTATTCAAATGCATAAATGGATTTGATGGGATCTTTTCTAGCCCATTTGGATCATTAACTCTAGTTATTTCCTTTGCCATTGGCTTTGTTCCTTTTGTTTGATAAAACTCTGCCTCAATGTATTGAGATTCACATGTTTTTAACAGAGCCTTGTAACCATACAATGTCCTGATTTGACCATTGAAATAGTAATTCATACATTGGTGGTATGATGAAGGTATGGCTTCATGTTGATGCAGCCAAGGCCTTCCAAGAATAATATTGAAGGTTGTGTCCTGACGAACAACCATGAAATCTTATTTGGACATAAGATCTCCAAACTGAGTTCTGAGTGTAATCTCACCTAAAGGTTCTTGTTCATTCTTATCATAACCTTGCAACATTAAAGTGGAAGGAGATAAGTCAAATTCAGTCAAACCCAGTCAACAAAGTATACGAACGAGAATGAGGTTGACTCTGGAGCCATTATCAATGAAGGATTATTGGATGTCTACGTCATTGACCTTTCCAGACAAATAAAAAGGTCTGATGTGCCCATACACCACATGGTCTTCATCTTCATCTATAAAATATATGACTACGTGACATTCTGTAGGATCATTCTCTATATGGTAAACCTTAGCAGTAGCAACTTTGGTTTTAAACTCTTTAGGACTTGACAAAGCCTCAATGAGTGCTTCTCGAAGATCTTTTAATAGATTCAAAGCATCCATAATTGATAACTTGGATGGTACTTGGGCCAATTGTTTCAAGAAATCATACTTTTGGTCCAAAGGTCTACATTTCCTATCATGGGGATGTGGTTTTGCAAGTGATTTTGAATTTGATTCTTCTGATGTAGACGTACTCTGTGTCGGAGCAGAAGCTAGAAATACTCATGCCTTTAATAAATTATACGGACTATGTCTATTCATTTTCTAAGAGAAAGATGGCATGACTTCTAATTGGTCTTCCAAAATAACTGTGTCAGAACTGAACCTGTCTTTTATGGAAGAAACTCCTTGTTCCTATTGAGCCCGCTGAAGGGCCCTTTCATGAGTTTCTTCCGTATATATGGTTCAAGTAGGGGTAGAGTTAAAATAGTGATTTCTATAATTCCCACGTCTTCCCCTGTATCCTCGGCCTTGGCCTCTTCCTCTTGTTCACCAATTATGTACAAGTAAATCTAGATTATTATAATCAGAATCACCATTGACATAAGGATTTGTTAAATGGATAACATTAATATAACCAAAGATTAGTTCTTCATCTGAAGAAGATTCTTCTAGACAGGTTAATTATGGTTGTTCCATTTGGTGGGGCGGTGCCTGTGCTTTTAAAACAGATGGCATAAAATCTTCCAAGGTCAAGAACAATTTTGGTTTTGACACGAGCTCATATTCTTCTGACTTCTCTTTGTCCTTATAATCACTTCGTTTCTTTGAAGAGTGGACTTTTGATGAAGATGGTTTTGCTGTGGCAGGGGTGGAAGAATACATAATTGGTTGTTTCAACTGTGTTCGTAAAATTGCATGAGTCTGGTTGATCATTTTCCTGATCATCCAATCATCATATTTCAGCACATTTTTACTTTTGACCTCCTTCCATTCTCCATATTCCTCTGGATCGGTAGCAATAACACATGCTACTTGAGCTGATGAACTTTTCATTTTTACTTTTCCAGAGTCTACCATATTTTGCAGAAGGTATTTGAAAACAAAACACTACTGAATGGGGTGTCCCAACATTTTGTGAAAGGGACAATAATTTGGAAGATCTTCATCTCTGTCTTTATTTAGCTTCTTCATCCTTGGAAACTGAACCAAATTATTTTCTAAGGCTGAGATGAAGTAACGAGGAACTTGTTTATTCTTGAAAGAATAAAATTTATTCTTTAATTCCTCAAACTGTTTCCGCCTTTGATCTCTTTGGTCATCTCAATGAGATGATCATTGATATTGATTTTTAAGAGGTGGATCCCTTCAATATGATGAGGGTCTTGAAGTAGAAGTAGGTAAAGGTGATTGTTTGAGGGAGACTGTAGCAGCTTCTTCTTTTCCTATCCTCCTCCCTGGAGCTGATGGAATTAAACGAGTTTTAGCCTTATTTTCTATAATAGAGTCTTCTATCTGTTGAGAGATTGAAGTAAGGTCTTGAAACCCTCCTATGTATTTCACAGGGATCAATGGTGTGTGTAATTCATCACACAGATTTTCCACACAAATTGGTAGCAACTCTTCTTGAGGGATTTTTATACTTAAGGAATATGTTAATCCTTTCCATCGTGCAATGAAATCTGAAAATCTTTTATTCTACCTTTGTTTACAATTGGTAAGATTAAAAACTATCGTCTTTGGTAGCATTGAGCTAAATTGAAGAAGGAATTTCTGATAAAGATCTTCCCACCTAGTAATTGATCGAGATTGTAAACTTGTATACCAGACAAAAGTTGGTCCTTGTAATGACTGCACAAAACACCTAAGCTTAGCTGCTTCTTGTTGTTGAGAAGTTCCCATCATGGGATCACAAAGAGAGAGAAAAAAATGTGTTAAGTGTTTTTCCAGGTCTCCCAAACCATTAAATATTGAGAATGTGGTATTCAAAAAATTTGGTGGGGGAGGAATTGCATCCACCCATTTAGGGTAAGCTCTCTTTTCTGACTGAACTAGTTTACGTAATTCCTCCATAGCTTCCAATCGAGTCTTTAATTCCTCAATTGTGTTCATAAGAATTTGGGGAATATCCATATGAGTTGGATTTTGTATAGGTATAGCAAATGGATCTTGATCTGGTGCAACGATCAGCAAAACCACTGATGGTGGTGCTGATATTTGCCTTGGATAACCCATGGAAATAGGCTTATCAGAATGTATATGGTCCTACCTTGATTGTGTACCCAATGGAGGGAATTAATTATCTGCATCTGTAGTTACTACAAATCCTCTTTTCTAAGGAGATTCTACAGGATTTGCAAGTTGAGGACTTTTCTAGGGAGTACATCTAGTAGAAATGTTGTTTTGAAGTAACTTTGTGTTGAGTCTTTTCAAATCCTTCATTTCCTCTTCTTGATGTGAAAATCTCTCTTCAAGTGAAAGAGATTGACTTTATCTAGTGGAAAAGTGAGATGCAATCTGACTTTTTCTTTTCCCCTTGTTAGATGCCTTTCGGATAGGGCGGTTGGTTATTTGAAGGCATACCTAGATTCTGGGTAAGCCTCTGATTTTAAGTACGCACACCTTCTTCATTTTCCTCAGTGTATACCGTATTATGGACAAGAACTTCATCTTATGATTCCCCTAAATTGGACTTATTTTTTGGAGGATCTTCTACAATGGTGTTAATAACATTCACTGATGCATAATGCATCAATGGCATTCTATCAGTGTTTTTTCTAGATCATCTTCCTTTGTGTCTTCCATGAAACTTCATTCTCCTATATGAATAATTCCCTAGAACTGTTTGGCGGATAGTAACCTAAAAAGAATCCTTGGATAGTTCAGTTGTATGCTTTCCTTGTGGCTTTTTTACTAATCGGGAGAAAAATGACTTCCGTTGAGGAGGGGATTACAGATGTGAAAAAGCCCCCAGCCCTATAGGTTGGGGTTGTTCCTATTCTTCTTATTCAAATATTTGAACATTGTTTAATTAATTTTAAGGTTGAATTAAATGAGCCCCCATCTTGGTAAGATGGGGTGATTCTTGAACCACTATGGATGAAATTTGTGCAACTACTCTTTTGATTTTGCAGATTTTGGTTCAGACATTAGCTGGGTGCATTATCTGAAAATCACTCAAATCACCTGTTTCGAAATATCTCTATGCTATTTTAGAAATTTTCATCCTCTGATGCCTGAAATATTCTAAATGGGATGCATTTTCAATATTTTCATATGCTTGATGTAAAATTAACTCAACAACTTCTTTTCTTTGGGCCTGATTTTGATGAGAACTGGTTGAGGCCTATTCTTTAGCGTACATTTGATTACATACAAAACCTATTGACTATGGCCTACCATGGGAAATAACATTGTATGAGACCACTTTTGGCAGACTCTACTGATTTTGGAGTACAGTGAAATGAAATTCTCCATATGCACCCCATCCTCTAATACGAACACTAGATGGGGAATTAGAAATTAACTGGCGTAGCCTCTTTAGAGAATTAAGACATGCGCGCTGAAGGGTTCTCTATTGTTTTTCAACCTTTGGATGTTGGAAAACTGAGAGATATACCAATTCAATTTGGCGCTGCAACCCTTCTATTACATTTACATGATTTTGATATTCATCATATGGTAATACTTTGGTTTTCAAATGATAAATATTTTTCCATAAGTTGAGACAAATGTCATGAATGTAATCTTTTATCATCAATTTTGTAATTTTATACTGAGAATTTTCCAAAGGCCATAACATGACTGGTATTTCTCCCTTAGCTAATTGTTTCCTCATGTTTAACACATCTTCATCATCTTTTACTGGAGGTTTCTCCACTTGGTATAACCAGAGTGGATTTTATGTATTAGAAGACAAATGACCCAAGGAAGGTTCTAAGAATGACTGTTACCTTAAGATGTCTTCTAGTTGAGAAAGTGTTTCACCCGTAAGTGACAAGGAATTAGACATGACTGGCCTTGTGTTTTAAAGTGCCTCAAGATAGGAGGGATTTCTCATCGCTACATTTTCAATTGTGGAATTTTCTTGACAATGTGAAATACTACTACGGAGAGGACTTTTGTAGTGAATTCCATCATGGGGAGTATCACCATGATGGATTATAGCTAGGGATAAATCTTCTTTCTCCTTGGTCTTCTGGATACATGGAGGGTTGTCGTGGCTCTCATCCGGAGATAGGCACTCTAGATTGACTGAATTTTTATAAATAAATCCTTCATGATGAAGTGTTTGATGAGGAAATTCAAAATTATAGCTACCACTCCCAAAATTTGGTAATGAGAGGGTAGGATCTTGATTAGAAATAGATTAATGTCTAAGGCCTTCAAGAACTCTTGTATTAAGAGGAGCCACATCGTATCTTAACTCTTGATTTTCCAACAATGCTTGGTGAGACTTCTTCTTGGATGTTCTCTTATACTTAGTTGGGGACACTTGTTGGGAAAATTGGTTATCATGGGTGGGTATATGTGCCTCCCTTGGATTGGTTACCTAAACAGACCTATTACCTCCAATTGGAAAGGGTATATATTTCTAATCTTGTTGTCTGTATGATATGGGAGAGTATGCCCCATGACCCTCCTGGACTGGAACAGAGGTGTGTATCTGCCCCGGGATGGCATGCTGATGTGTCATCCCATGTGTGGGGACAAATTTATGTGTTTGTTCCCCGGATACTATTGAAGTAGTTAAAATATCCTAGAATTCTTTCAAAATATGGGCAGGGATTTGCGTCTTCCCTTTCACCATTGATAGAATATGTTTGGTGACTTCAGCGGTCGGAATGGGAATATACACCAATTCCGTATAAAGGGTAGGTGTATGTGCCTACTCCTGTCCTCCTTTTCCTATCAATGGGTATTGGCAGTACTCATGCATGGAGTCATAGAGCTGGGTCTGCCTCAAATTTGTCATCGAAGCTTTCCAACTGAATTCTCCAAGTGCTACCAAACGAGACTGTTGGCAAGCTTGATGAACATTGGCAGGTGTATGTGTCTACTGGTTGTTTCCCGCCAAGTATGGTTGATGGAATTCCTTCAATACTCGCTAACAAAACTGCTGACATAATTGGTGATTGTAAACAGGTGTATGTTCCTATTTACCTATTTCCACCACATTAGATTGGAGAGCTTCTTTAAATGTAGTCAGACGAGTCTGTTGACTGGCTAATAACTTGTAAGTAGGTGTATGTGCCTATTCATGGTACTCCACCAAGTTTATCTGGTGGTATTGGTGGGTTACTATCAGATGAGCCTTCTGAGCAGCAAAATTAGGACAAATGGGTGTATGTGCTCGCTCGTTGTTTTCCATCAAGTTAAATTGATGGGATTTTCCGGTGAAGACAGAGGTGAAAACCTGCTCCTTGTTAACCGGATGTTTTCCCTAGCGGTTTGTCTTATATGCCTGGGTCTGAGAGACCTGGGCCAAACATCCAGAGGCAACACCCCCATCATTTTGGGGGTACACTACCATGTGATTCTGGCAGATATTTCTAGTGGGAGTCCTTAGGAAAGACTCCTGCATTCTTGAATTGAGGCCTTGAGTGACCTCTTGATCCACCTCCCTTTAGTACAGGAGGTATTGATTATTGCGTTCTGGGGATAAATACCCAAAATGGTTGGAGACAGTGGTTGGAACCGTTTTCTTCTTGATCATTGGTCATCGTTGGCCAGATGATCGAGGATTGTTGTTGACCTGGAGGGCCTGTCGAGCAGCCTCCAAAGTCGGGATTGTACCATGCTGGTGATATTTATTTACCAACACATTAGAGACCCAATGTTGAAGATTTTTGGTTGGTGATAACGTCCTTCTCATGGATGGAGATCCAACTTGAAAAGCAGTAAGGAAGTTCACAGATATTGTCTTGGAGAAATACATTCTTTGGATTGAAGGGAATTTTGTGGAAAACTAAAACAACAATAAGATTTATTAAAGAAACATCTTTTTATATGGATACATGCATGATTGATTCCTTTTTCTATCCTTCTTTTATCAATTTATAGGGGCCTAATAAGTGGGTAACATTATTAACTTGGTTAAGCATTCACGTCGGGTTCACCATTTTTGTTTCGTAGATCCTTGAAATGTGTGTTCTAGTTTTAAGAATCACTGTTTTCAGGTAGTTTCCGTTGGATTTATTCATGGAACTGAAAAATTCCAGTAGTTATTTATCCAAAGAGGAATTTATTTCCAAAGGCATGTGTTCATTAAGTTTGAACTTTACGATACTTAAGAACGTGAATTGGTCAAGAGGATTTTAGGTCGGACTCATCACACCCTTTTGGGGGGAATTATTGTCTACTCTGGGACTCTCTTTTTAAATTTAATATATTTTCATGAATCCTTATTAATTCACCAAGTTCTCATAAGTATCCCTTGGAATTTACAATCACTTATTAACATGTGTAAAATTTAGAATCATCATTATGCATTCAATGTTCTTCATTTAATGGAAATATCTGTATGTATTCAAGGTTTTACATCAATGGTATCCTCTAATATAATGCTTAGATATTATTTTAATCATCATTGTGATGATACTGTTTTTTAAGCCACTCATTAGGGCACTCTGGAATTTTATTGTCATCCAGGGAGACGAAGGTTTGGTATGATTTTGGGATTGCGCCCATAAGATGGGCTACCTACGTATCCTTGTGAAAGGAATTAGAACCCTCATAGTTAGGTGCCGCTAAATGGGATACATCATACATTTTAAGGTCATGTGATAAGGACCTATCCATATAGTTCAATGTCATGTGGTATGGACATCTAAGCGGAAGGTGCTTAGTCAAAACATAGTGTGGGACTTATGCGGAAGCAGCCCAATGAACTTGTAAAGGATATGGGTTTCCAAGTAGGATCAGACCTTATTGGGAATATGACCTAAGGAGAATGGGGTTTATTTGAAGTGTTGGATTTGAACCTCAAGGAGGCTTCCTATGTATCCCATATAGACAGGAATCAAAGCCCACGTAGTTCGATAAGTCTCATAGGAGAGTATGGTCCTTTGAGAGAGATGAGATTAGGCTTACTTCTTGAAAAGGATTACTAGATTATTTGAGGGTTTAATTTGGGGATTATTCCTAAGGAGGATGCCCATATTAAGGGAATTGGGATTGGATTCCTTAGGAGGATATCCAGTGAGCTCAGGCCTTGAGAAGGCTTCCTACGTATCTCGGTCATGGTGGGAATCAAAGTTCACGTAGTTCCTTCTAGTGAATGTTTGTGCACATGTTGTAACCATCACATATCTTTAAGCCCACATGAGTCGTGCTCGGTGTGAGAAACAAGAGGATGTGAAAGATTCAACAATGACACTTCACACTTTTCCTCCTTTGCTGATGGAAGAGGGTGCGTCGACCATGGAAGAGGGTGAGGTGATGAGCCTTCCCTCTATTCTATTTACATTGGACAAGGGTCCAATGTAAGGAGGAAGGGATGAAGGTGAGGGGCTTATACCAGGATGGTTTCCCTTCCATTGATCTTGTTAGGGGAGGGAGAATTCTCCTATGCTTGTGCGGAAAAGTAAGTGTGAACTGTACCTTCCCCTACCAAAGACCTGAGGTTCCGGGTAATCTCTTCGAGAAGGGAGAGGTCAGAACCCAACCCTCCTCTAAACCGGGAACTCTACAACATTGTTCCTAGTAGAAAGGTCCATGTGATTGCGAATATACAAACCCATAAACATCCCATGAATCCTAACCCCATTGTGAAACAAATGTGGGAAACCTTTGACTGCGGAAATACAAACCCAAATAGGAGACACTCTAATGTGTCTTTCCCAAAGGTTTGATAAGTCAGGAGGTTTTGGTGGAGGCTTCAACTTATTCCCTTTCAGATAAGGGAACCAAGAAAGGAGATAACATGCCATAAATAACTTTTAAAAAGGGTACTTGAGTTAGTCAGGTAGGTCCCTCATGTAAGTATGATGCGTAGGTACCCCACGTTGATGTACCATGTAGGTATACCACATAGGTATGGCACGTAGGTATGTCGCACAGGTATGAATGATGACTGAAGAATATGTTTTACATAGGAGAGCCAAACCTATGTAAAATTTGTAAAAATACTTTCAAAAAATTCTTATCCCATTTAACTATCTTTTCTCTCGTGGTTTATAAAGCTACCAGAGACAATTTGAGAGATCTAGGCGAAAAAGCTACGCATTGCGAGCTTCAGAAAGTCTTTAAACTTTTTTTAGTCCTCAAATGGGTAGCCCAAGGGCTCTATTTATAGGCGCATATGGGGCCTGGTCAAAGAGATGTTTCTCGTTCAGGTCCTTCGTGTAGCTCCCCCACATGGGTACTCTGCGTAGGGGCACAGAGATTATTCTGGCACAGAGCTCTGTCGTGTAAGTATGTCGCGTAGCTCTGCCGCGTAGGCCTATGAAGCTAGTCAGTCACACAGTTCTGTTGCAAAGCTCTTTTGGATTATTTTGACTTTCCTTTAAACTCTTTGAATATTATTTTGGGATTTGAAATATCTAGGGTCCTCTTCATAGTCTTTTTGTTGTCTTAAGTTGTGTCAATAAGCTCAAAACAAGGCTTATCACTACACCAGTACTCACACTCCCATCAAGTGGAGAACTTTTTATGGTGTATATCAATTCTTCAAAGAAAGGATTAGGCTGGGTACTATTGAAAAATAATAAAGTGATATAATACGCCTTAATTAACCTGAAAATCCATGATCAAAACTATCCAACGCATGATCTAGAGTTGGCAGTTGTGATCTTTGCTTTAAAAATATGGAGACATTATCTCTATGGGGTGAAGTGTGAGATATATACTAATCACAAGAGTCTGAAATATATATTCACACAAAAAGAGATTAATATGCACCAGCTAAGATGGATAGATCTCATCAAGGATTATGACTTCTCAATCCACTACCATCCTAATAAGGAAAATAAGGTGGCAGATGCTCTAAGTAGAAAGGATCCTTCATCTTTATCAATGATGAGAATTGAAAAGGATCCAATCTTCTTATATTTGCAGAGGATATACATGGGAATCATTAAGGTAAGAACATCATCAATCCTTTCTCAAATGATTACTCAACCATCCCTCGTGGAGAAAATAAAGGATGCTCAAAGAAAAGATGTGGAAATTCGGAAAAGGGTGGGATCTATTAGAAATAGAAAATCCTCAAAATTCAAGATTGATGAGAAAGGATTTGTAAGATCTGGGTCATGATTATGTGTACCATTTGATCCAGATATAAATAAGGAGCTTCTAAATGACACACATAGCTTAATATTCTCTATCCACCCAGGGAGCACAAAGATGTATTAAGATCTTTGAGATAACTTTTGGCGGTACAATATGAATAAAAAGATTATTGAATATGCATAAAAGTTCCTGGTATGTCAAAAAGTGAAGGATGAAAGATAGAAGTCTAAGGGGATGATGCAAACACTACCCATACCAACATGGAAGTGGGAGAATATCACCATATACTTTCTCACTAGACTTACAAGGACATCCAGAGGAAACAATGTTATGTGGGTCATTGTGGATAATCTTACAAAGACAGCTCACTTTATCATGATTCGAGAGGACTTATCATTGGATAAAATTGCATGGATATATATCAAATAATTTCTAAAGTTTCATGGAGTACCAAAATCTATTGTATTTTATTGAGATCCGAGATTTACCTCGAAGTTCTGGAAAAGTCTCCAGTATGCTCTAAGCATTGAACTGAACTTTAGTACGGCATATCATCCTCAAATAGATGGACAATCTAAGCGAACTATTCAGAAACTGGAAGATATTTTGAGATCGTGTTCAATGGAATTCAAAGGAGGATGGGACTAACATATTTCACTGGTTGAATTCTCCTACAATAATAGTTTCCACTCATGCATCTAAATGGCACCATATGAAGCCCTCTATGGGAAAAGGTGCAGAACACCAGTATGTTGGGATGAAGTTAGTAAGCGTAAGATGATAAGACTTGAAATTGTCTAAGAAATGGTGGAGAAGTTGAAAACCATTAAGTATCACATCAAGTCATCCCAAAGTTGATAGAAGAGTTATGCAGACAATCATCTACGAGACCTTGAGTTCAAAGTTGGAGACATGGTATTTCTTTGCATATCTCCATGTAATAAGTTCATGATATTTGGGAAGAAAATAAATATAAGTCCCAGGTATATCGGACCCTTCTATATCCTTGATCGATTTAGAGTTGTGGCCTATCAACTAGCGCTTCCACCTACCATGTCCAAAGTACATGATGTATTCCATGTATCCCTCTTAAGGAAGTACATACCAGATCCTTCACATGTGCTCTCTTCTGAGGTGGTACAGTTGGAGGATGATCTTTCTTATGAGGAGTAGCCAGTGATGATCTTGGATCATAGAGATAAAGTTATATGTAACAAGACTACTCACCTGGTCAAAGTATTGTGGTAGAACCATAAGTACAAAGAGGTAACATGGGAACTGGGGGAGGTAATGAAGGAAAAGTACCCACACCTGTTTATGGCTTAGAATGTAAAATGAAGTTTTGAGGGAGAAATTTCATAAGGGGGGAATAATGTAATGACCCAATGTTTTATCAATGGAAATACCCTTCTTATAATTATATCATATAATCACATGAAATAACAACACAATGAACTATTAAGTACTATGTGACCTTTAAACATAATATTGTCACTTCTGTGATTTGAATTTTGAAAATCTGACATACATGGTTGCGATCAGTAAGATGTTTGGAGTCTAATAGAACAAACTTAATTTTTGGTGGATAGTAACCTACCCTTATGAATAGTAATATAAACCTTATGATTATTAACTCATCCATTAGAATATTAACCTCACTCAAGAATGTATAAATAAAATTTAGGCATCTTATAAGTGATAATATAACCATAGTAAAAGTATTGTTATTTTTGTAAGTCATAAATAATTAATTAAAATTGATTAATTAATTTAAAATAAAATTTATTTTCCTAAAAGGTGTTCATAAATCATAAATTTTATGTCTTCTGGTTTTAATATAGTTTTATAATACCATATGTAATTTTTGAAAGCATTATAAAATCAGTTATAGTTTTAAAATCTGTATTTTTCAAGTAAATTGTGATTTTAATTAAAAATTAAATTAATCATATTTAGAAAATTATTTTTGAAAAATGGAGTTAATTTTATTATTCTAAAAATTAAAAAGTGGTTAGGTTTAATTTTTGGGATTTTTCTAAAATACTTAAATTTTTTATGAATAGTAAAATATGATAATTCATGATAAATGCTAAAACCTAAATTTATGCATCATGCTTAAGTCATGGATGATGAAAATGGAAATTTTTTAGAACTCACATGCATATATTACTTTTTTTGGTGAAAATAATCATTACTATTTCTTGTCTTATGGAAAAATTATAAAATAATGATTAAAATATTAAGAAAACTCTCCTCCCCTCCACTATAAAAACCACCCACACTCCCTTCTTCTCTTCACTCCTCTAAATACTTGTGGCTTCCCTAAATTATGACCAAATCTATTTCCAAGATCCTCCACCATTTCCATCATCCCTTTTCCTCCTCAAAAGGCCAAATCCTCTCCCCTTAAGAGGCTCTCAAGGAAGATTGAATCAAGAGGTTAATTCCTCTTTTCTTTTCTTTTTTTTTCTTTTCAAGTTCATTTATTTTCTTTTATATCCTTACATCACCTTGTCCAAATGTTATGATAACTGCAATACCTTACATGTACTAGAATTTTGTTATGATAATGAAATAATTTATTATCATCTCTCCTTTACTCTTCTTTTATTTTAGTAGTAAAGATGCCATCTGAGATATGTTAATTTACCACATTCAAGGATGACGGGTTTTCAATTTCCGTTACCGTCTTTAATTATAGTCATGAAACCATTTTCATGGTTACACCAGACCATAATATATGTATTATTCTTCATATATGGTTCTATAATCCTTTTCAACACATGGTTGTGTCTTATAAAACAAAATGTGTTCATTGTGGTCAAAAACCATCAATTAACCCAAAATGTTGTCACTGAAGTTTTATATAATGATTCAATTTCACTCCAAATAACCAAATGAATTTTACAACCATTTAACCTTCTATATTTTAAATAATAAAATATAACTTCAATTCTGTACAACCACTCTCATCATACATGTGTATCCGAACATGAAAATAAGTAAACTGATCATTAAAACCAAGGAATCAAACAGACTCGAACAATAAAATTGAACCTCATAACCAATCAAAATGGTTATAAATGAAATTAAAAAGGTTATAATAAATATTTTAAATATATAATAGATTATGTAATTATTAATTAATGAACCTAATTTTACTATTCATTTCATTAATATCAAGTGGAGAACATTATCGGACTTAAGGTAAGGGATCCTCTCTATTTCACTTTTATTCAAGAATATCCTCTATGTTATTCCCTTTTATGTGTAATAAATAATAATGGGGTATAATTTCACACATACCCCATACTTCTATCATGATGTATAATTGATGATAAACCCATTTATCTCTCATTAATCCCTCTTAAATACACCTAATACCATGTTGATAATTCGTAAGGGATTCCACCCGAACCTCCTTTGTTCCTTCGGATTGCCTTATCTTTCTTATTACCAAAATGAAGTTATATTATCCTTTTATGTGAATATTTTAAATTATATTTAAATTTACCAAATTAATTTATCAAGACCCTTTTATCTTTATCTTTCGTGGATATACATGTTTTTAAGTGATTCCCTCTTCAATAGTTCCTGATAAGCAAACCTGTTTTGAGGGAACTTCCCAAATTCTTACCCAATTTGAAGTGCACTATATCTTCTATTTTAAGACAACATTGTATTTATAAAATCAGTAATTTTTATTATGAAAACCTTATTGGTTCACTTCTGGTTTTATATAAAGTATTGTACCATTTTATATTTTAAAGGCTCTATAGTATTTTTCATAAAACCGCACAAAAATGTTTTAATGATAAAATTTATTAAATACTTTTATTACATGTTGTCAATTATACTTGACATCAATTAACATGATTCATGCCTATTTTACATTATGAATTTCCATGTATAATTTAGTTCCTTTCTTTCATGGAAAATTTTATGATACGCCCATTTTTTATGACATGATTATGATACCCAATTCTTTCCATGGGTAACACTTATGTTATGTAAGATTGATTATGTATGGTTATTTATGTGGAAAACATATTCATGGAAATTTAAGATGGTTGTTACCAGATATCACTCCAATGAATTGGGTAAAGTTGAGTCTCATGATATGTTATGTGCGACGGTCTTGGTAGTTAGCCTTGTATTGTGCTACCATGTGTGATGATCTTGGTGGTTAGCCTTGGCTTGTGCTACCATGTGCAAAGGTCTTGGAGGTTAGACTTGACTTGTGCTAAAGTCATGTTTTATGTTTCTGTTATATTATTATGACTCCATGTTTATATGATTCCATGTTTATATGTTATGATTCCATATGTTACATTCTTTTTTATATCATCATGTCATGCCTTCTATCCCATGTGCTAATGCTTTGTTCACATGGTTATTCCCTTACTGGAATTTTAGCTCATCCCTTTGTTAATGTTATCCCCAGGTTATCCTATGAATATGTATGAGCACAATGGAAGATATAATCTCACTGTGGAGATTAAATAAAAAATTGTTTTTATAATGTTTTATTATGTACCTCATCTTCCAAGACACTAGACTTTACGATCCTTGGCTTTTACTCTAATGTATAATAATGCTTAAAATCGTGTAATGTTATATGTAAAAGGCTAGGGTCACTATATCCATCCTCAAAGTCTACTAAAATTCATCAAAAATGAGTATCACACACCCCAATATCCTATGTCGAACTCCCCACCATATGGATTCCCTTATACTTCTCCTAGAGTGAAACCTTCATTGGTTTCATCATCTTTCCTCCCTAACAATAAATTTTAAGGAACACACTCAATTAAACCATACCACAACACTTGATCCATCCTTAGTTACACTTCTCATCATATAGAGACACCTCTCATCCTCATAAAAAAATCAATCACTCATTCTAGCAACACAACATCCCAAAAACACCAGCTATCATGAACCATCCTAGATTACCCAATTACCTGGAACCTGAACCAGTCTTGACATAGATTGAAGGGAATTCTCGATCCCCATAATCTATAAACAAGTGAATGGGAATCAATAACTATCATTGGGAATTATTTTTCCACTAATTAACATAAAAATGGATAACATGAATAAATATAATGTTGGTATACCAACACAATTCAACAATAGGAAATGTAAAAAATTAAATAAAACACAAATTATAAAATAAAAACCCAAACCAAATTAATTAAGAACAAAAAATATAAACTCCACATGAAATGTATTCACCACCAAACTCATAAACCCTACTAATAAATAAACTCACCACCACCCGATAATGCCTTACCTTTGCATGTGTTAGAAAAAAAAGATCTACATAAACCCAGAAGGTGTATGTAGGGTGTGAGCAAAGAATCATAGTAGGATACCACAAAGTGTCTCATAAGAATACTTCATAATATAAACCAATTATACTCTAATAAATAAAAACAAATCATGAGATACAATTTTACATAGTTCAATCTAAAACATATAAACCAACCCTTTCACAATTTAAAAAACATATCAATAAGGTTGGTTTTCAAAGTATTTCTATAAACATTTCAAATACACATTTCAAGGATAAAAATAGGTAAAACTTTATCTTGGGATAACATTAGTTCCAGTTCAGTGAGGATCCTTATACAATTATTATAATCAATAGGCCACCTGGTGTGCACATTACCCTAGTATAATAGGCTTAGGGGTAAGATTTCACTCTCAATAGTGGATATATACCACAAATTAGGCTAACCAATTCACACATTACCCTAGTATAACATGACTAGGGGTAAGAGTTCATCCCTAAGGATGGATCTCTTCCTCTTTGATGATCACAGTTAGGCTTACCACATTAAAATAATCTAAAGGGCACTTCATATTTAAAATTAGACAAAACATGATTTAAAAAAATTTAGTTTACAACACCAAAGGGGGAAATAAATTTTTATAAACATAAAAAATAACTATATTTTATCAAAATATTGGTCCTGTATTTAACCAATTTCAATGTTCAATCAAGATAGTTTTGTAAAATAAATCAACTTTATAAATCCACCTACCTTGAAACACTTAGAATATAAACCCCCATATGGAAGCCACTAGCTAAGATGAATTGAGGATTCTAGAGATCAAGGGTGGACCCTAAAACATGAATTCCTATTCCAAAATCTCTAAATTACCAGCTTATAGAATGAAGGAAACAAAAGGAAACACTTACCACTATAAATATTGAACAACTCACTAATAGGATAGGAGATCTTGAAAAAAACCCTTAATTCCATGACCAATCTATAAGAAATATGATTATAAACCTAGATAAAAAAAATTCCCATGTATTTTATAGACTTTAGGAAAATAGAATCGGAAGAAGATGATGATTCAAGATTAAAATAGAGTTATACTTACTAAGAAAGGGTCACATTTTCAATTAACACATTGATCGACCAAGGATTTGAGTTGGGAGAGCTAAAGACATCCAAGAAGATCCCCTAAAATTTTATTTATTTTTTTAGGTCAAGGGAGAATAATTGAGAAATAAAATAAGGTTTATAAGAAAAATTAAAATTTAACCCTTAAAAATTCCCAAGCTCGACGGTGCCACTAATGAATAGGTGGAGGACCACCATCTAGATAGTGAACCCCACTATCTAGCCATTAGTCCACCTATAGCTTCATTATTTATAGGTTATGTTCCAAATCCCACCAATACCTCAAGACGCACCTCTGATCCATATTATAAAACTAAAAACACCAAAAAAAAGTAGGGATTAAAAAATAATAAAGAAAATGAAACATGAAGATGGTCATACCTAGAAAAAATACTATGATGTTACAATTCTCCCTACCATATTGCTTTCTACCCCCAAAAAGCTAAGTTGGAGAAGGTTGGTCTGCAATGAGATGAGGTCATTGCTCCTACATTATAGACACGCACTCCCACTCCCACATCTCATGTAATTCTGAACCATGGTACCATATAACTTGAGATGGTGGTATTTAATTTCTATATATAACCTTTACTTGAAAATCAACAACTCTAAATAGTTTATTCATCATAGAAATATCAGGTTATATATTGAGGTCTTCCTAATTCAGAACATGTGATGGGCTATGAGGATACCTGTTGAGTTAGGACACATGGAAAATGTTGTGGATATAACACAACTAAATTTGTAAATCCAGTGATAAGATACATATCCAAGCCATTCAATGATATAAAATGGTTTCACATACCTAGGAGCGAGTTTCCCTTATTTTTTGAGTCATCAGTGACCCAACCAGGATGATATTTTTAAGAACACCTGGTCATAAACTAAAAACTCCAAAGGATGATGACAGTGATCTAGATATGATTTCTACCAGCTTTGATCCATCATCAAACATTAAAGAATCACTTTAACATTTTATATTGTTCCCAATACCAAGCTCAGTCCTATCAAATAAGATTCACCAACCTTAAACCAATAGAGAGGTGGTTTGTAGGGTTGGCCATATAAAGCATAAAAATTTGACATATTGATGGATGATTAGTAATTTTTATTATAATAAAATACATCCATACCTAATTGGTTTTCCCAAAAACCTATGAAGTCTAAGACGTAGGCACATAGCATATCCTCTAAAATTTGAATATCCCTTTCTTTCTACCCATTTGTTTGAGGGTGATATGTTGTGATCAATAGGACCTAGTTTCCCATAAACTCTTATAGGCCATTCCAAAACCAATAGGTAAAATGAGGGTCTCTATCTGAGACAATGGTTGTAGGAATCACATGAAATGTTAAAATCCATTTCACATACAACTTCTGCAAGTCTTCCACTTTGGTGGTTTCATGAATTGGCAAGAAATGATTCAACTTAGTCAGACATTTAATCGCCACCCAAATGGTATTCTTACATCGATGAGTCTGAGGTAAGCCAAAAATGAAATAAATTGCTATCACTTTCCATTTTCATGTTATAATGGTAATAGGATGATGAAAACTATAAGGTTTTTAGTAATCAACCATTATCTATTATCAGTTATGGCATCGAGACATAAATTCATTTATATCTCGTTTCATACCAATCCACTAGAACTAAAACTTCAGGTCATAAATCATATTTATAGTGCCAAGGTTAAAAACTCAAAAATAATGATGAAAATATCCCAACATGGACTTTATCATAGTATAAGGTATAATATAATAGTTTCTAAAGAAAATAATACCTTCCGTGGAGAGAGACTACTCACTGATGTTCTCCCCACCGTAAAAAGAATTTATAACATTATGGAACTCATTTCCTTACCATTTCTTATGTATAATCATATAAAGGAAAAAGGATTTCAGATAAACACATTCTACAACATTACTAGACCCTTCTTCCCTAACTCTCAAGTGCATCTGAGTAGATATTCCCATTAAGTTCTATTCATCCATTACTTCCTTCACAACCAGAGAAGAAAACTTCCTGCTAAGAGCATCAGCAACTACATTACCCTTTTTTGGAGTATAAGAAATTTCAAAGTAAAATTATTTTAGGTATTTTAATTATCATCTATATTTTAGGTTCAAATATTTATAAGAAAATATTTACCCCAAAATCTTATGGTCATAGTAAGAAATAAACTTCTCCCAGAAGAGATAGTGTCACCAACTCTTAAGGGAATTCACAATAGATATGAGCTCCAAATCAAGAGTGGGATAATTCATCTCATGAGGTTGAAGATGAAATGATCCATAATCCACCATATGATATCCTTTTATAAGTACACATCACAAACATACACTCAAATCATCATAATAAACCAAGTAACCATGTTTAGCCTCGAGTAGTGTACGAATTGTTATTAAGTTCAAATACTACTTTAGTTCATTTAAGGATTTCTAACACTTCAAATCCCATAATAAATTCACCCTTTATGGGTGAGAGAATTAAAAGGTGTTGAAATTTTTGATAAATCATATAAAAATCACTAATAATATCTTTACAAACCTAGGAAACATTTAATCTCAAATATATTTCATGGTTCTTTCCATTAAATGATAGTTGTCACCCTTTTAGGATCAACTGTGATACCATGTTTTGAGATCATGTGTCCCAAGAACTTAACTTCTCAAATCTAGAATTAAAATTTTGAAAATTTTGAATATAGATGTTAATCCCTTATGATTCCCAAAACATGACTCAAGTGGTGTTCATGATATTCCTCTATATTTTAGTACACCAAAATTTCATCCATGAACACCATGACAAAAGTGTTAAGATAGTGGTTGAAACTATGGTTCATTGATGTCATGAAGATAGTAAAAGCATTAGTTAGGTCAAATGGAAACATGAGGTACTCAAAATGTCCATACCTACTCTTGAAGGTAGTTTTCAAAATATATAACTCCTTGATTATGAGATTATGGTAACCAGACCAAATATCAATCTTTTAGAACCACTTTTCCCCTTTAAACTAATCGAACAAACTGTCAATTCAATGTAAGGGGTATTTATTCTTGACCATTAATCAATTGATCATTCAATAATCAATGCATAAGTGGAGAGTTCTATCAGCCCTCTTGGTGAATATCATGTGGGATTCCCATGGTGACACACTTAGGTGTATAAATCCATTGGTTCTCAAATCATCCAACTGAATTTTCAACTCTCTCAACTCAACTGTAGAAATACATTAGGATGGTATCAATATCATCTGAATTAATAAAACTAATTCAATTGATAACTCCACTTACCTATCAAGATAAAAAATAAAAAATTAATCTATAAATAACATAAAAATTTTATTTACTACCAAAGGAATATCAACACTAAAATATTCTAGACTCATATTAGTTACAAATAAGGACATCTGCTTACCATGCTCTAAAAAGGACATCCCACCCAACTGGACCTCAATTCCAATTATCCTTGAAAAATATGAGATTTCCCATAGGGGGTATTGAAGTACACCCACTAATGATAAAAATCAATTCAATAATTGTGAAAAATCAACCAATCCATCCTAATAATAACATTGAAGAGTTTTAGGTTGATAATTATAAAATCCCAAACTAGCTCAATGTTTCATATAAAGAAAGAGTATGAGGGTCATTGGAAACCCTGATCCTTCTTCTTTCCTAGAGGATTCACCAATTCCATAATGAATTGAATCATTTATTTTGTAAGTTTTAAAAGATCCGCCATAAATTTTGACATGAATGAGTGGGAGTAACTTGTATCAAATAAATCAGTCACCAAGATAGAATCAGTAGGAATGGTACGTCTCATGATTTCTAGACCTACTTAAACTTCCATTGGATACTATTCTTCTATGTGTAACTACTTTATTCTAGAGGCCTATGACTGGAACCATATTGTTCATGAATAATATGACTACACCAATGGTTCTCTAGGTACCGATGATCCTATTATTGATTGAAGAGAAGAAAAATACTAACATAAGTTTTATAAGTTACCATGGTATCCACAAGATTTACAGATCATAAGAGGCAAGGAGGAAAAGTACTTTATATACCCTGTCTAGACACACTGGTAGAAACTTAATCCACCAAACACTGGTGATAGTGAAAAAAGGGCTTCTATGAAGAACAGCTATTTATTTTTCCATAAAACTCATTCCACTTCATATTCCCCTTATAAGAACCACTGAAACTACCACTATAGGAAGAATGAACTCCGATCAACCCTGACTTTTCCTACAGGTAAGTATCTTCTATCAATGACTTATCCACCACCTCATCATATTTATAAATATTTATCATGAATAATTGTGACTAAATATAAGGTCAAGACCCATATTAAACCATTGAGCCTTCATTTTCTCATTATACACAACCTTGGGTGAAAAGAGGGTGAGCTCTGTAAAGCAACTAACAAACTACATCACCATCCAATTCCCTTTCTCAAGGGTGAGGAACTCTAGATATTTATCCATGATCATAGAATCCAACAAGAATTGATCAATAAATATGTCTTTGAAGTATTTCCACTCCAAGTCATCATTCCTTTCCAAAAAAAATCATTCCCACCACCTTCTACTCAGGCCTTCTAGTTTTAATACAGTACACCTCATCTTGATAGAATCATGGGTATATAGGAATTAAAATAGTCTTTTAATATTTTCTATCCAATCCTTTGTATCCTAAGGATCATATTCCCCTTGGAAAGATGGTGGTTTCTAATGAATAATCTCTTCAATTCAATTACCATCCTTGTCCCTTTGAGGTTATGACTCTCTATCTCGAATATGGGAAAGTTCCACACCTTGTTCCAAAGATTGTATTGTTCACACAACCACTTTGATAAGATTCTGGTCAACTTAAGGGTTTCCTTACCAAGGTTCATTGAAAACACCCTCATGGGGGTTCACTGTACATCTACTAGTTGGGATGATGCTACACATCATTAGGCAAAGATACATAATAACATGTGATCCAAGAACCAATTACATCTTAAAATAATAAAAGTAAACCAAGATTATAAAGAGATGTGGAAAAGGAAGACCATGATAAAAACACTTTGAATCCCAAAAACGCATTTTCCTACCACCCATGGTAACTTAAGGCTCTTCACGATGATATATGTTCATTAACTCGCTTAAAAAATACCCTTTAAGTCCAAGAATTCCTATCTTCTATTTACCAAGACATCCCAAGATACATACTGATAATGAAAATAGAAAAAACTGACTTTGATGACAATTTATCACAAACCATCCCATATTACTCAATTACTTGGAACCCAAACTAGTATTTACATGGCCCAAAGGGTGTTCACGATCCCCACGGGCTAGAAAAAAGTTATTGGGCATCAAGAACTACATTTGGGGATTATTTTTCCACAAAATAAAATAAAAAAAGATAACATAAATAAATATAATGTTGGTATGCAAATAAAATTAAATGGTATAAAAGGTATAACATTATGGAAACACAAGTGCTAAAATCTCAACCCAAATAAAAGTACTTAATAATAGTAAATTCCTAACTCTATGTGACATATATTCACTACCAAAATCCCACACCCTACTAACAAATAAACCTTCTACCACACCACAACACCTTTCCTTTACCTACATAAAAAAAACAAGATCTATATAAACCCAAAGGTGTATTCAAGGTGTATCCAAAGAAATAACAGTAGGGTCCTAGAAAGTGTTTCATAAACATACTTTATAATATAAACCAATTATTATCTAATAAATAAAAACATGGAATGAGATACAATTTTACACAAATTAATATAAAAGTTGGAAAACCACCTCTTTCATAGTTTATAGAACATACCAATAAGCCTGGTTTTCAAATAATTTTCATAAACATTTCAAATACACATTTCAAGGGTTACAATAGGTAAAACATACCCTTGGTATAACATTGGTTCTAGGTCAGTGGGGGTCCTCATACAATTCCCATGATCAATAGGCCACTGGTGTGCACATTACCCTAATAGAACAAACCTAAGGGTAAGAGTTAACTCCTAATAGTGTCTCCCTACTATAAATTAGGCTACCCAGTGCACACATTACCCTAGTATAATAGGCCTAATGGGTAAGAGTTATCACTTGGGATGGATCCTTACCTCATCTATGATCATATTCAGGCTTACCTATAACAAATGGTCCCAACTAATAGCATAATAACCCCACCTTAATATGGTCATCGGGTCTTCGCCTATCAGGTGACACCATTTTCCCCATAGAAACATGTTTTCCCCTCCATGGGGACCACCCACATGCTTGGACAGATTATCAGACTAATGACTATCCCCATAAGCCGACACATGTTCTTTCAGTGTGCTTTTTCCTCACTCTCACACACCCTAAGAAACTTCCCATGAGGTCACCCATCCTAAAAATACTCTAGTCAAAGCCTCACTTAATTATATAATTATAATTAGGTGGGATCCTAAAAATAAAGGTGCACCTTTTTGATATTAGTAGAAATATTTATTCTTCTAAACCTTTAATTTTGGGGGTTGTTACATCCCCCCACAACTTTAGAGCATAACATCCCCATTGTGGACCCTAAAATTCAACCCAGACAGTTCCATTTCACTTATGGATAGGTACATCTCAAATGCCACTATAACAATTGGGGATCACTAACAGAACAAGAACCCCACCTTAACATGGTTTTCAGGTTTTTTCCTACAAAGATCAACCAATTTTCCTATATACATGTGTTATTCCCTATCCAAGGCCCACCCATGTTCCTGGACATTTCATTAGAATAATGATTATCCCCATAGGCCAACACATGTTCTTTCAGTGTGCTTTTTCCTAACTCACACACACCCTGAGAATCTTCCGAGGAGGTCATCCATTCTAAAACTACTCTAAGAAAATCCTAACTTAACTGTGGAGTTATAATTAGGTAGGCTCCCGAAAATAAAGGTTTACCTTTTTGACATGGGTAAAAACATTTAGTCTTTTAACCCTTTAATTTTTTAGGGTTTTGAGCCAACTCCATAATCTATTTCAAGTAAAAATGACTTATAAATCTATTTTATGAACACACATGTCCTTATATAATAAATCTTAATAATACTTATCTATTTACTCAGTTGACCATGCCTCTCATATTTCAATCACATTTATTAAGAAACGCCATCATCAATCCTCTTCAAAATCAAGAATTCACATATTTCATGGTCTACCTCATGACCACTCATTAACCAAATTCATATCTAAACTAGAAGAATAGAAATGTTCTCTAATCATCCTAGATCCAACCACCTAGGATCCTAATTTGTGACCACATCAGGATCTAAACCTGAAATCACCAGGGTCAGGCATCCTACTGATCCTTCCCTCAAAACCGAACTTTAATACCAAAATCACTCTAGGTACTTCACATCATGAATGATCAAAGCACCTCCATGACCATTCCATAAACCTGGAAACACCTCTCATGCACTGACCTCAAAAATCTTAGTATCTACCCATGCTTCCATCTCTAATACATTAACAAGTCTAGGCTAACCCCCTCAGAGGTTACCCTCTCGTATATCATAGATCATCTCACCTATAATTCTTGGCTCACCAATATCCTAAGTCGTATCTCAAAAGAACTAGGCTCACCCAACTATCCTATAAATAAAATCTCCCAACTCATAGGGAAAAACCCCTACTCCCATCTCAGATGTCATAAGGAAACTCATATTCCAACACCCACTCCAGGGCCCTCATCCACATATGCACACATCAGGCATCACATGCCTAGTCATCAGCCTAGTAGGGAATCGATCCTCTCTAGGAATATATATACTAAAATACCCCCTTGATAACCATGATCTCATTTATCAATGTATGATGAAATCATCTTATAATGACTCATGTTGTGTAAAACATGGTCATGTGGTTCAGTTAAGTATAATTACACAAAGAAGATATATGGCATAACATCACATAGATTGTTTTTAACACTTTAAATAGAAAAACTTATTTCCTTAATTAAACTAGTACCCCAATGCCCATAATAGTTTTATCACCAAGGCATCACATGCTTGTATTGACCCACTGAGGGTTCCTACACATCCCTTACATATAGGGACTATATATTCATCATCAAGAAGAATCTCATCATAAGTTCAGCATGAACTAACATAATAAAAAATATATATATACCATGGTCCAAATGAATATAATTCCACTAAAAAATTATATGTTAGAACACCATATAAGTTATTATTAACACTTTAAACAGTTGAACCCTTATCATTAATGATATCAAGCACCCACAAACACACATATTTCATGTGAATCCTATGTACCATATATGATATGTGTATACCGACCACTTTCCAATAGTACAAGAGCCAAAAACTGATATGTCATAAATCAAAAAATAAAAAAAATTGATATCAATTTGTAACATCCTTCCATGTTCTATGGATATTGAGTAGTGCCAGGACTAGAGAAGTCTCTAGTTGAACTTAGGTATGCATCTCTGCATGAAAGAGGTTTCCGACTAATAGAGGGGGTCTAGGGTGTTACTGTGGAGAGACTATACCCCCTTATCATGGTATGAATAACCAAAAAACATAAATAAAAAATAAACCTATCATATTATTCATAATTAATAAAATATCACATTCTCTATCAAATATAAATGTGAAACAAAGTAGTCACACAGACTCACGATCATGCTAGTAAACTACAACAGATCGACCACTAGGTCGATAGAAAATAAAATATAAATAAAAGAATAAAAACTCAGAGAATCCACTTTCTTCCTCAAGACTCACCTCATCAAGATCTCCAAGTCCCATTCAAGGTATATTACTCGATCAAGATACCTCAAGCCTATTCTTTTTAATCAATGAGATCTACTCAGGTACCCAAGTTCCATGGACACCCAAGAAGGGTGTGAGTATAACTCAGTAGGTAAATACCAATTAGGTATCATACATAACAAGTAAATCAATTTATATTCCATGTTATATGATCAAAATAAAAAAAAATCAGTGTAATCATAAAATATAATCAATATTGATCCTTGAGTTTTAAAGTGACACCCAGGATTAAATATACCTACTTCATCCAGTATTAAAGTATCTATGATCATAGCACATAACTTTTTTAACCAGTTCTAAAACCAAAAACCATATATTAGTAGGTAAAAGTACCAATTCCTATAAGTTAATCCAAGGAAATATAATAGTACCTGGCCTAGTGGCTAAATCCTAGGTAGTATCCTTGGAATTTCATAATCCCCAAGCATAAATTTGAATCCAAGGGTATTTCCCAATGAATTTTAAATAGATGGACATCACATCCAAATCCAAGTGGATTTATTAAGGAATTATATATAAAATAGGAATCATAGCTGAATCCAAGGGTATTTCCCAAGGATTTCTAAAAAAATAGGCATAATATTTGAATCTAAGGGGATTTCCCAAGGCATTCAAATCAGAAAGTCATAAAAATTGAATCCTAAGTAACCACCTAGGAATTCAATATTTCATTAGGAATTAAATTATAAATACTTTAGGTTATATATTCTATCTCATATTATCTCAAACAATTCATCTCATAAGGTTCGGTTTTCACAAACCAACTCAGTCCGCCCCTAGACTTAGAACCTAAATTGGAATATATATGAAAATTCTTGAGGTGTGTTCCCTATCCATTTGTATTGGAAACTAGTTTCAAGGTCTCAAAAAAACCTTGGTAGTTATTTCACCAATGAGTAACAATAAACAAATAAATAATAATAAAAAATTATCAGATTGTATTGTAGAAATAAGGAGATAAACCATAAAATAAAGAATGAGTAATATGTATCACTGCATAAATTAATAAATATACTACACAATATTTGGGTAGATAGATAATATTCTCAATAAAAAACCTAAACCAAAACGGTGAAAATAATCTCTATATAGCCCTTGGTCACTCTCCACATCACAAGATATCTATTACTAAACAACTCAAACACCCAACATGAGGAGGACCAAAGACAAGGAACCTGAAAAGAAACCATAAGAATTGTATACAACAAATAGTTTATACATGATGTAAGTGAAACAAATCTTGGTAGTATTTCACAAAATATTTTGTGCAGTTTCCGATAATGAAATTTTATTTTATGTAAGTTTGAAATAAAATTATAGAATAGGTTTTTATTTTTCATACATGTATACATACAATGAAATATCACACCCATGATCATTTTATAAAACTTCCATTTATTTTTTTAAAATAAAAACAATCACTTGAAAAACATTTCCAAAACCAAATCATATTTTAGGAAAACACCCATTTAAAATCCAGTTTCATAAACCACTTTATAAATACACCTTTCCAAGACACATTGAATCCATTTTATATAAAAAAAAATATAAAATGGAATAAAAATTAAACATCAAGTAACCATGTCACAAGGAAATAAACAAGAAAAAAAGAAAATATTCATGGTTCTCTACATGCCAAGTGAGAAATGGAATATAAAATAAAGAAGTCCCCAATTGAATTCATTTAGTATCATGGGAAATAAACTAGGTCCTAAGGTGAGACCAGTCCTAGAATTTATTAATCATGGGCCAACTGTTGGTCTATATTACATCCTAGAAACAAGTCAATCAACTATCTCACTCTAATCCTAGAACCATGGGCACTCTCCACTTGCACTAACACATAACTAGGGGGAGACTAGTAGTATGAGACTAACTAGTGTAGCATAAATCTAAACATCTCACCCAGTGCCTAGTATAACCATGAAATAAGTAATAATAGGAGGTGATAAATCATGAATATCACGTGAACAATATAAAAATAACATAAATATTTCCTCACCTCCAACATCATTTCAAGAACAAGACCCAGCCACATCATCCATGTTAAAATAAACAATTCCCCTTCAAGATTCACATATTAAAAAAATGATACAAGGGAATCAAGAGGGTCTCACATTAATCATGTGAAGATCATTTAGAAAGTTTCAAAAGTTTATTATTAAAATAGACTCAAATTTATAAGCCATTTCTCATTGTTTGAAATTTCTTTTCAAATGACTATTTTAAATCGAACCATTAAAAAAATTCATAAAACCAATTTTTAAAACTTACACCCTTTTTACTTAAACCCATTCAAGAAACAAAAATCTTCCCTTTATTTAATTCATGATTGAAATGATATAAAAACCTTTGGTTACCATAAATCCATTCAAAACAAACATTTTAAACATTTTTTATAAACACTTGGATTTATAAATATCTATTGAAATCTAGAAAATTATTTAATACTTTTATTCCAAGTGGTAATCATATTTGAAACAATTATAGAACTTATTATAACCATCACACACAAAATCATAGACACACACATATATATATAATTTAACAAATAAAACATTTAAAACATCAAGCACACAATGATATTCCAAGTAATGAAGGTGCTCAAAACACTTACCTTGGTTCAATGATGATCAAGTCAGAAGTCATCGCCATCAATGGAGAATGCTCAAAAAATAAATGAGGGAACCCAATCAAGACCTAGAAACCAAAAACCCTAATATTAAACCATAATAAACCTGAAATCTAACTAGGTAATCCTTTAGGGTTCATAAGAGAATAATAAACCAAAATAAAAAAAGTAATAAGTAGGAAGGGATAAAATAAAATGAAAGAAATTGGGGGTTTAACTAAATAAATATACTTGTAAATGGAGAAAAAGGATCTTTAAAATAGAAATATGTGGAAGGATAACTCCCTTGGTGTGTGTCCTAGGTTGGTTTAATGAGAGAGGGGGAATAAATGTGGTAAAATACCCTTAAAATTGATTAGGGTTATTTTTAGAAACTCATAATTTTAAACCTGAGTAGTTGACACATTTGAAAAATCATCTTACAACTATGAAAAATATGAATATTGAGTTTTGGGACACTTTACATGTTCTCCTCAAATTTTTTATTAACTGTGCCCAACCTTTTCTTCCCACAACCCATGCATATGGGTAAACCCGCATGATTTCACCTAATAGTGCACTACCCGTATAGACTAAACATGAATGTTTAAAAATAAACTAAGAAGTCCCTATATATGGGTAACATGAATGGTTTCTCTTAAACTATGTTCCTAAATAAATTTTTTTAAGGATAATCTACATAGTTTACTCTAACAGTGCAGTTACCATGCATAAACCATGAAAAAGAACAAAATTTATAGAAAAATAAAAATTCAAGCTTGAAACTTATAAAAATTTAAATTAACCCAACATTAATTAATATAGTTATATCTATAGTGACAGGGTTTTTCAATCTCCCCACTATGCCACTTTCTTACCCCATAAAGTCCTTGGTAAAAGTGGAAGTATCATAATACAAGCCTCAATAACACCCCATGAAAAGATATGGGTTGGGTGGGAAAATAAACTAGAATGAATATCAAGTCATGAACAACCATCAAGAGACCAGCCTCAAATAACCACAACATAAGAAAGCACATGAAACCCCAAGATAAGGAAAACAAAAATAACATGGCATGAACAAAATCCAAAAACCCAATATCATCCACAAAATCCAAACCAACAACCTCAACACACACAAGATAAGTAATCCAAAAAAAAACAAAAGTCTCTCAAATCCTAAACTGCACCTGAGATTTCCCTTTTTGAAAACTCATATTACAAAACCTATAAAGGTGTCCTAGGAAACCACACTAAGTAAAATACCTTAGAGATTTTAAAAAATAGGGATTAAAGAACCAATAAGACCAATAATGCTTCTGAACCATTCTATCCAGTCCACTGCCACAAGAGGCCCCAAACACCATGAACAAAAGTATGATAATAAAATAAGTCCTAAAGAGAAAAATAATCTTGGGTTCACCAATCCACTTAGATTCTAGGAAGAGTTATGAAATAAATTAGGGTAAACTCTAAAAACAAAAGATACCATGCAAAGACCATTCCTAAAGATAAACACACTATATTTCATCAAGACCTTTTTGGGAGGCATATAAAAACTAACATAAATCACAAACTTAATATGTTTGTGCTTCCTAAATCAAATCATGCCTCATTGAAATAAGATAAAACAAATCCAAAACATGATTCACTTAAGTAATCATACATGAAACTACCTTTTTCCAAAAATTCACACAA
Organism: Viscum album; assembly: GCA_963277665.1. Classification (NCBI taxonomy): domain Eukaryota; kingdom Viridiplantae; phylum Streptophyta; class Magnoliopsida; order Santalales; family Viscaceae; genus Viscum; species Viscum album. The sequence continues at coordinate 1,504,429,594 of OY728142.1, read as the reverse complement.
CCCAGGAAAAAAATACATTTTTAAAAACACCACCTTCCATTATAAATTCCTATGGAAACCTCATTTTCTAAATAATTATTTTATTACATCCTAAAACAATCATACCTTTGGTTTTTGAAATAAAAACACCCTATCAACTTCTTTATAAATCAAAATCTTACTTAATTTCCTTCTCCCATACCCCAACACACATCCAAAACTAATTTCCAAGATATGAAACCAATACTCAACCAAATAATCAAAAAATAAAAAAAACCTCAAATAAAACAAAATTAAATTGCATCAATTCACTAAAAAACTCCCCTATTTAATATAACATCAATGTTAAACACATTTGGGATCACTTAAGAAAGCAAGAGAGGCAAAATAACACTTTCAAAATAGAAACTACATTGTGCACGATTTTCCCACACAGACTACTAAACCATGATCCAACTATGAAATAGGCTCTATGATAGTTATAGGATCATTCTATATAGGATACACATGGTTTAATAAACCGTGTGGGGTAACCATGTAACCTTGTTTTGTTCTCTATTTTCACCTCTAAAACTCAAAACGACCCCTAAAATCATCAATACACTCATTGAGAACTAAATTATCATCACACCATATAAAAATATATCAAAAGTATCCAAAAATGAACTCAAAATCAAGACTCAAATTCCAAACACCCATGGAAACTTGAGGTTTGGTATAAAGAATAGTTTTCCAAGAAATTTCCTACACCCTCCACTTGAGTCCCAATGATTGTCCTAGTCTCCTTACTACCCAGACACACCCCAAATAAAAAGAGGTTTTTATAATACCATTTTTTCAAAAACCAACCCGATAAACCCTTGGATTGAGCACCTAAACTGGTCTATGACAAGGCCCAAGGTGTGTTTCTGATTTCCTAAAGCAAGAAACTAGTGCTAGAGTCCCAAATAAAACTATTGGGAATGATTTTACCCTCAAGTAACAATAAATAGAATAATAATAAAAAATTAAATCATAGAATGCAACATAAATAAAGTGAAGATCCATAAATTTAATAATAAGGAATAAGAATCACCAAAAAATTAGATAAATAGACTAAATAAGATCTATAGTGATACATAAGCATCCCAGTATAAACAAAAGAAAACCCAAACAAGACTATTACCGACAATCTCTAAGTGACCCTCAGTCACTCTCCACATCCCAAGACAACCAATGTGAAACAACCCAAACACAAAAACATGATAAGTTCTAAATCAAAATAACATAAAAAAGAAACCACAATAAATGCATACACCAAATGGAGTATGTAGTGTGTGAGCAAAACAAATCCCAATAGTATTTCACCAAAGAGTTTGTACAGTTCCTTACAATGCCATTTCATTTTATGCTAGTTTTAAATAAAATTAGAAAATAGGTTTTTATTTTTCATACATAGGTTCATAAAAGAAAATATCACACCCATGATCATTTTATAAAACATCCATTTATTTTCTTTAAATGAAAATGATAACTTGAAAAACATTTCCTCATCCAAATAATTTTTTACAAAAACACCACTTTCATAAACCAATTTATAAATAAACCTTTCAAAAACACCTTGCATCCATTTTATAAAACAAGTTTATATACAATAGTAGAAAAATAAAACAACAAGGCTCAAATTCACAAGGAAATAAACAAGAAAAAGAAAAGAGACAGGGTTCCCTACACGTCAATCGGTCTAGGGAACATGAAAGAAATAATTCCCCTATGGAAATCATCTAGTATCATGGGAAACACATTAGGACTTAAGGTTATACCAATATTATATTTTACCAAAGATTGAACAACTGTTGGTCTATGTTTCATCCTAAACACAAGCCACCCGACTAGCCTACATCATGACTAGAATTGAGGGAACTCCCCACTATCCCTAACACATAACAAGGGGGACACTAGTTTTGTATGACTAACTATTGTAGCATAAGTATAAACATCTCACTAAATTATTAGTGTTCCCATGAAAGAAGAAAAAATAGGAGTGCAGAAAATAATAATATCACAATAATAATATAAAAAACCTAAATCTCACATCACCTCCAATGCCCTCATAGGAAACAGACCCAACTAAATCATCTGTGTCAAAATAAATAATTCCCCTTTCAAGGTTCATATATTTTAAAAAATTATATAAAGGGTTCAAGTGGGTGTCACATCAATCATATGAAGACAATTTTGAAAGTTCCAAATGTTACTTATTAAAATAGACTCATATTTCTGATCCATTTCTCATTGTTTGAAATTTTATTTCAAATGAATCTTTGAAATCATCCCATTGAAAACAATTCATAAAATACATTTTCAAAACATACACCCTTTTTACATAAAACTATTCAAGAAGACATAATATTATATTTACTCAATTAATGACTGAAACGGGGTAAAAACATTTAATTACTAGAAATTAATTGAAAACAAACCTTTTAAAAGAAAATCATAAACACTGGTAATTTCAAATATATCTTGAAAAATACAAAACCATTCATAACTTTTATTCTAAGTGGGAATATTCTTCAAAAAAATTATAAAACTTATTAGAAAAATCATGTGAAAATATAATTTAACAAATAAAATATTTAAAAAAATTAAAAAAACAATGAAATTCCAATTAATTAAATTTCACAAAAACACTTACCTCAATTCAATGGAAATCAATCTAAAATTCATTACTTTTGATAGTGAATTCTCAAACAAGAAATGAGGGAACCTAGAAAATATCTTGAAACCAATACCCACAATATTAAAACATCCCAAACCCAAAATATGACTAGGATATCCCCTAGGTTTCATGGTAGAGGAATAAATCAAGAGAAAAAGGAATGAAGAGTAAGGTTTAAGGGGGAGTGAAAGGAATGGGGGTTTATCTGAAGAAATCCACTTAGAAATGGAGAATAATGGGATTTAAAATTTAAGTAAGGGGGAATACCTTGGTGAATACCCTATGATGGTCAAATAAAAGAGGTTAAAATGTGGTAAAACCCCTTAAAATAGATTAGGGTATTTTTTGGAAACTCAAAATTTAAAAACTGGGCAGTCTGCATGATTTGGCTACATAGTTTGACAAGATTTGATAAAATAGTGAAAAATGCATTATCAAGCTATAAAACACTTCACATGGTTGTCACATGTTTCTATTAACCATTCACAAACCATGTACCCCATAACCCACATGTAAGGGTAACCATGCATGGTCTCCCATAGCAATGCACTACCTATGAAGATTAACTATGCACATTCAAAAATGAACTAAGAAGGCCCCACATACAGGTATCATGCATAGTTTCTCATAAACTATGCACCTTAGGAAACTCATGTAAGGTTTATCTACATGATTTAATTTAACCATGTATAAATTTTTCAAAAGAAAAAAAATTATAAAAAACTAAAAATCCAAGACTAAAACTTATAAAATTTTAAATAACACCAAAATTAATTATATAATGATAGTTGTAGTGACATAGGGTGTTATATTGGTTATCTGCTTGAACCTGTCTCACATAACCAAGGTTGGTCTCCCAAGGGAATGACCAAACCTTACTATTATATCCTTAACAGACACACATCATGGATTCATGTTCTAAGGTGACACCTGAAATCATTTATAGTCATCATCTTCTCTAACCTACTTTAGGGTCAGCATTATATTGGGGAACCTTTGGGGGTCCATAGGTCACACCATAACATAGACACCATACATGGTCACCTCAATCTCAATCTCATTGCTCAGGCCAATCCCATTACTCGGAGTTTTTGGCATCCCTCATCATTCTCATGATCACATCACAACTTCACTAGCCTGATTGGATATGGCCAATTGGAACCACATTGGGATGATGGAGTAATGCTCATATCGCATCCCAAGTCATCCTATATTGGTCCAATCATCCAACCTATCATAAATATACTAAGGGAATACCAACATGAGTTCTCATATACCAGTTGGGGAGAAACACTCTCCCTAAGGATATCTCAACTACTCTAAAGGTGATAAGGAATCTTGTTATTTTGTTACATCCAACTCAATACACTCATTTCATTTCATCACTCATCCTTACTCAAGGAATCTAAGGGAACCTATCCAGGTCTATTATATTCATTTATATATTTAAGAATCACCCCTCAAGGCCTATGTACATCAGGGATTACATTTATAATCAAGGCCTCATCCATCAGTGGATGAGGCATCAATCCAATGCACAAGGATCTGTCATGGCCATTAGCACATTGCCCATTTCCGAACATTTCATTTTAAATAAAAAATCATTTTAAATAAAATTTCAATCATCTTAAATGAAGTGACCATATGTCACATGCATATAAATAAAATTAATTTACCATAGGGGTATGATCAATAGACCACCAACCTCAAATGGAGTTATTCCCTTTGATCACAAGCAGAAAACTCTTACCTAAACTCATCCAAATCTAATCAGCCATTTCCAAACCATTTGAGGACTTAATTTAAGGAATAACATCCAAATTAATTAATTATAATCAAATTAAAATTAATTAAACAATTTCCATTAATTTTATGATTTAAATTGAATAGTCACAATTTTCGAATAACTCGCCAAGTGGCCTCATTACACCGAAACCACAACCAACCACTTTTGGAAGATCCATGATGTCCTCCTAACACCATCTACGGATAATTCACTATCAACTGACACTCATTCAAAATCCAATTTAATTTAATTTAAGAAAAACCTAAAATAATTTTATATGATGATACACCTTCAAAGAAAATATATGTAATGTAATTACATCATCCTCTAAAGACATTCTCCATCCAAGCCACAAAAAATACCCATCATATCAGGATGATTCTACTATGATCTGGTTGAATCATCACTCAAACCCTAGTTTTAGAAACTTAAAAAAATAGTGAAGAACAAGGGAAAGGAAGAGTGAATGGGATAGAGGATATAACACCCTGAATCGTCATTTAAATTGTAAAAACATCCAACCCATGGCAAGGTGGTTGAAGAAGGAAGGAGGAAGAAAAGATCTCCCCCTAGGTCGGTCGTGTGTGAGGGAGAATAAAAGAGGTGGATAGGATTTAAGAAAAACTAGGAAGGGAAGCTCTATGTTTAAAGTTAGATGTGTGTATTGGTATTATTTCTCATACACTTCTTTATTTTTTAATTTTTTAGTCACTTTTCTTGATATTTACTTCTCATTATTTAATAGTTTTGGGTATTTACAATAATGTCACTCCTCCTCCCTTATAAAAGAGAACCCCTATCCTCTAATTTCCACACTTAAAAAATGAATTTTTTTGGTCAAACCCTACCCAAATATCTTCCTTAATTACCTTTACACATCTTATATTCCTTATTTTGATCATAAATTAAATTGATTAAGTCTTTAGTTATAATCCTAAATAGGTGGTCTGAAGAAGTGGTATCGTTCTTAATTAATCATATTTCTTTAATTTATTCTTCCACCTCCATAAAATATTTATTAATCATGTTGATATAATAAAATCAGTATACACCATATAATAATATGTTATTATGTTAATTTCATAACTTAAATTCATCTCCACTTTCATCAAATGGGAAACAAAATCATCATTCATGTGTAAGGCGGACTATCGCCTCACAAATCGTTGTAACTCATTTTCCATTATCACATATCATGGATGTAAATGATTATGGATTAATGTTTATATATTATATTTATTAAATATTAATAATTATTTAAAGGTAACATGTCATATGACTTCTTAATTTACCATCCATTGAAAAATTATAACATTGTTCGTGTGTACGGCAGACTACCGCCTCACGAAGCGATGTGATTTATTTTTTATTACCACATCATGTGGATGGTATATTTAAGTGTATTTAAATAAATAATAATATATTTATTATATAATTATAATTTTTAAAATATAAAATAACACTTACCTTCTTTCCATCGTGATCACTGAAAAATGGAAACATTACTCATGCATACGTACAGCCTACTGTCTTCGTTATTGTAACATAGTTCATTTTTCATAACCATATTTCATGGTTGGTTTTAAAAGTATAATTTATATATAAAAATTATAATTATTTCATGGTTATTATTCTATATATAATTTAAAAATGACCTATTTGATCATGGTCAACACACCTATGTAGTTCTGAAATTATGAACTGAGCATCCTCAAATCACCCGATGTGGACATAATTAATTATGAAATTTAAATCATTAAAATAAATGAATTAAATGTTTTAATTATAAGGAATTAAACTGTAAAATGGATCTTAAGAAAAAAAATTATATAATTTTATTATATAGTTGATAAAATAAATACATGATAAAACCTGGACTCGAGGTAAGGGTTTCATCTCAAAAACTTCCTTATTTGAGAAACATGCTCTTTTATGAACAAAATATATTTTAAATGGTTTATATACTAACCCCTTTATATATTATATCATGAATCCTTTATAATTCATGGTATTTTAAGTTTAAATTAATTTACTTCATTTATGGGAGTTATGATTCAATGTTTACCAAAGTGGTAAGGGTTTATATTTCAATATCATTTTAATTGAGATTTCTTATGCTTGAAATTTACATTATAGAAAATTATTTGATAATTTTATAATAAACCCATTTAATTTTATTATCCTTTATTTATTCATGAAATTTTCAAGTAATAGTTTCATTTTCCTCTCTTTGGTACTTAAAATGATTGAGTAAATGTTTTTAAGGAAAATAGAGTTTATTTCTATTTTCGACCAAAAACCCTTTCTCTTATGTGTCCATGTTTTCTTTAAAAAAATTAAAAAATGTTTTAAAATTATTTTATGATTTTTTTAAATTAATTTTTACCTATGTTTAATTTTTAAAAAAAAAATAAAATCATTCTTCTCATTTTTTTTCTAAAGTTGTACTTTTTTACTAAAGTGTGAATGTAATGTTTTTACTTGTACTATATATATGGAATTACCCACCATCATGACCATTATTTTCTTGAATCTTAATTTAAAATTCTCTAATATTATTTTCAAATAAAATAATTTCTATAATATTTTTTTTAATTTTTAGTTTTCAAAAGTGATTTTCATAGTGGAAGGGTTATTTTCCTCAAGAAATATTCCATGTAATATTTTAAAGACATTTTCATCAATGATGAAAACCATTGATGTTATGGATTGATTCTAAATTATGTATATATGTATCTCACATATATACCTAGATTATTATACCTTACTTTGGTGGGGTAATACACACCATATGTTCATCTCTAAAATGCCTTCATTATGAAATTTCGTTTGATTATGATATGAGACAAGATTATGCAGCCCATTTATTTACATGGTCAATTCTTATGTTTATGCCTTATGATTGATTTTCTTTTTGTGGCACACATAATCATGAGAATTTTATGATGGGTGTACCAAAACAGTTCTGCAATGCATTGGGTAAAGTTTTTAGTCTCATGATGCATTGTGTATGGGATTGGGGAGTAAACCTGGTCCACTATGGGACTTTGTCCACTATGTGATATTATCTAGGAATTTATCCTTGACTCATGTTTATGTCATGTTATATGTTTCTATATCATTTCCTATGATACCATGATCTTATGATACCATGTTCTTTATGTTATCCTCTCATGTGATTCAATTATGAGTCTTCTCTTTTATGATATCATGTTATATATTTGACTTACAAGTCATGATTCTTTATCATTTTTATTCCCTTACTGAGATTTTTAGCTCATCCCTTTTGTCTATGTATTCCCTGGGTTATCCCATGTAGTGTATGATATTGAAAGGATTTAAGATCTCATTATATGGGATAAAATGAAAAAAAAATATATTTTAGTCTCACTTTGACGTATTATGAACTTAGTCTTCCAAAGACACTAAGCTTCATGGTATTTGGGTTGTAATTAATGGATGTTTAGGTTAAAAATCATATAATAATATTTTTAAAAGTATTGGTCACTACAATTGGTATTATAGCAAAGGTTTATTTAACCTTTATAAACTATGATTAGAAAACTTGAGTGAGAACCATATGTATAAGTCTAGGGATAAGTCTAAGTATAAAAAAATATCCTGGAATTTTTGGTGAAGGATAGAGCAAGTAGTTTCCAAGAAATTTCGTCCATGTATGGATACAAAAAGTGGATGTGGCTATATAATAGTTGTACCTAGGGGTAATAACCCTAAAAAGGGTCTATTGAGTTGGAATCTATTATCACCTGGTGCACAATAATGGGCCTTACTGCACACCTAATTTGACACTCCATGGGGATATGTTTTTGTAATTCAAAAAACTCTTTATGAACCATTATTAAGTACTTGAAAAAATTATTAGGTTATAAAACCAAATATTAAACATTACCATGGATAACCTATATTGAAACCTAGAGACTCCTAAGTCATGATATACTTATTATTTTTAAGTTATTTCTTCTAGGTTTTTATGTTTCCATTTTTGTATGTCAATGAATTATCATCTTGTTTCTTTTATACTTTTTATTTAATGGTGGGAAATATGATAAATTATTCCAACAACCAATTTTATGGTCAATGTAATGATTTTCCTAATTAAATGATTAATCTAGTGGGAATGGAAGTTATAAATCTTATTATCATTTCAAATGATCTAAATCAAATTACGATTAACAGCTGGAACATAGTTCAATTTCTAAATAAATGAATGAATATAAGGATGGTGTATCATTAAATTTCAAGTGTTAAAGATGATAAATAAAAGAAGATTCAATTTCCTACTTGTCAAAAATATGGGAAGAGTCACTATAGAAAATTACTTAAAGGAAATGTAAGATGCTTTATGTGTGGAAAAAGAGGGAAAAAATTATCTAGTTACCAAATAAAATTAAAGATTATGGAAAACATTACATAGGGAAATAAAGTTCAACCTAAGGCACTGATAACATTTTAATGTCATAAATATGGTGGAATTAGTCATTATCCAAGTCATTCCCTAATACAAGTATTAATTCCTAAGGTCATATGTTATAAAAATCATTGAAGTGGGATGATTGAAGTATTTAGGTGTTGAAAATCAAGAATCATGTTATGGAAGTATTTTTATCAATTTTATGATGGTTATAAGAGTCATGAAACTTCTAAGGATTGTTTTGTAGTGTTTTTTATTTAAGGATTTTCATGAATATGTTGAATGGAATAAATAAACTAGAAAGGTGATTTAATGTTAATATTACATATTATAGAAAAACAAATCATTGAGGAAAGGATAATCTTTGATATGTGGTTGATGTTGAGGTAATTATATACAAAAAAGATTATTTTATTTTGTGGAAAAAAACAAGTTTTATAGAAGACTTTAGCGGTTAAAAACTGATTTCATGATTAATGTTATTTTAAAGATGTTCATCATATTTTGGGGAAATATTTTATTGGGTTAAGATATATATATATATATATATATATGACCTTTAGTTTTAACAAAAAGGGTTATTTGGGAAGAATACTATTATGTTTTTGGATATGTAAGTTGAAGGGTTTGAGATAACCTTTGAGGTTAAAACCTCTTACATGTTGAGGTTATTGATTTCATTTGGGATATAGGGTTATTTATTTAAGGAATTATATATGTTAAACCTTTGGTTTTATTATTGAATTTTAAAGATTAATATATTCATGTTCATTTTGCATATTATCTTACTTTTTTCAAACCATTTTTTAATAAAGATAGGAGGAATATCTTGTTACTATTATATAGAACTTGTGATCCATTAAAGTTAATTTTAGTTCTTCGAACAAAAAAATCATCTTGAATAATCATAGTTTGGAGTAACAGATGAGATTTTGGTAAAAATTTATTAAAGGATGAAATTATAATTTTCAAATAATTATATTTCCTTATGTACTTAATCTAGATGGTAAAAGGATCCCTCAACTTTAGGAAAATGATATTGAAATAAAAATGTTATTTATTTTTGATAAATCAATTGTTTCTTCTCTATTTAAAAAAAGTGGGTATAACGTTATCAAATAAATGGATCTTCTTTCCAAATCCAAGTTTTCACTTCCCACCAATTTTCTACTATTTGGAAACCTAGTTATGCGATGAACTTCATATTTAAATTTCCCACTTTTTAAGAGAAAGTTTTATTAACCCTTTGTACTATGTGGGTTTTCCACAAAATGAATTTTTAAATGTCAAAAACTTGATTACTGAGCATGAGTTTAAATTGTGAGGATGCAACTTATTTAAGGGGGTAGAATTTAACATCTCGGAATTTTAAAAGAACACTATATCCAATATCATAGTCAACACGTAATATTAAGTTTAAAATAACCATGATATAATATTAAAATAATATTATATAAATGTGAATGATTTAACCTAGCTATTAAAATTGGTGGGTATGAGTTGTATTAACTTTTAATAAATATATTTTATTCTACAAAACAAATATGTTTCCTTCAAAAATGTTTTTTATTTATTTCTATGAAAAAATATTATAAATAATTTTTGGACCATTTAAAATTTTATTTTATAAAATGAACATAATTTTTTAAATAAGGATATTGATATTAAATTAGGGTGAAATTTTTTAATTTTTCAGAAAATGTGGATTTTTTAGTGAATAGTATAAATACCGATTTTTTGTAAAATTGACATTTCTTTTTAATAAATTAGGTAATTTTAAAGTCCCGTTATAATTTTAATATTATTTAAAATTAACATAAGTATTATTTATTTATATTTCATCCAATTGATTACATTTAAATCATCTTTATACTGGATTTTAATATAAGTTTATTTTTAGGCTTTAAAACACATTTTTCTGAAAACTATTTTAAAGTGCATAATGTTTCACCATTTTAAAAAATTAAAATAACCATTTATAAGGAATTAATTAAATTAAATATATATATTATATATATAAATATTAATTTAAATTAATTTAATTATAATCACTTGTCTTATAGTTATTCTAAGACCATTTTATGCTTGAAAAATCATTCTTTCAACACATTTGTGGGTTTAATTTTAAATAAAATTCTCCCAATTATATGAATTGAATTTATTAAAATTGATTTAATATTTATAATTATAATAATTAATATTATTCAATAATTTAAACTTAATTTTTTTTTATAATGAATAGTAAAAATAATAAAAATTTGTTACTATGGTTAATGTTAAAACCAGTTTATCGAGAGGGTTAAATTAAAGAGGTAAATAGAATAAAATGTTTAAAATATATTTATTTTGAATTTTATAGGTTTGGATAGAACTTATCTCTCATCTAATCCTTTATTTTTTAATTTTGGAGGCACTTGGATTGAGAGTGACTTCCCATTATTGAATAGTTTTGGGTATTTGCAAGAATGTCACTCCTCCTCCCTTATAAAAGGAACCCCCCTATCCTCTCCTTTAAACACTTTCAAAACTCATTGGTTCATAAAATATCTACCCAAATAGATTACTTACTTACCTTACCATGTCTTATAATCATTTTTTTTATTATAAATCCAATCTAGTAAGGCTTTAGATATAATCCTAAAGAGGTGGTCTGGAGAAGAGGTATCATTCATAACCAAGCATATTTCTTTTATTTCTTCTTCCACCTCTGTCAAAAATTTCTAAATAATGATGATATAATAACATCATCATCTAGCATATACAAATACTTTATTATGTTAATAGAATAACTTAAATCCATATCCACTTAAATCAAATGGAAACGAGACCATCATTCATGTATACGACGGACTACCACCTCGTGAATCGTTGTAACTCATTTTCCATAATCACCTCTCATGGATATTAATTGTGATTGATTTAATGTTTATATATGATATTAATTAAATATTAATAATTCTATAAAAATTATCATATCATATACCTTCTTAAATTACCATCTATTTAAAAATGATATCATAGTTCGTGTGTACGACGGACTATCGCCTCATGAAGCGATGTGATTATTTTTTTATTATTGCATCATAATGATGGTATATGTAATCATATTTAAAGGAATTATATTATATTTATTATATAATGATAATTATTTGAATATAAAATAACACTTACCTTCTTTTCACCATGATCATTGAAAAATGGAAACGTTACTCATTCGTACGTAGGGGCTACCATCTTCATGGTTGTAATGTAGCTTATTTTTCATAACCATATTTCATGGTTGGTTTTAAAAGTATAATTTATGTGTAAAAATTATAATTATTTAATTATTATTATTCTATATATGATATAAAAATTAACCCTTTGACCACAGTCAACACATCAATTCTATTTTGAAATTATGAACTGAGCATCCTCAAAACACCCGATGTGGACATAACTGATTATGAAATTAAACATATCATTAAAATAAATGAAGTAAATGGTTTGAGTGTAAGGGATTAAACCTGGAAAATTTTATTAAGAAAAAAAGTGATATAATTTTATTATACAGGATATAAAAGACTTACATGAAAAAGCCTAGACTTGAGGTAAGGGTTTCGTCTCAAAACTTCCTTCTTTGAGACACATGTTCTTTTATGAACCTAATTTCTTTTAAATGGTATATATAATACCCCTTTAGATATTATATAATTAATCATTCATAATTCATGATATTTTAAGTTATAATTCATTTACTTAATTAATGGGAGTTATGATTTGAAAGTTATGAAAGTGGTAAGGGTTTATGTTTCAATCTCATTTTAATCGTGATTGTTTATACTTGAAATTTCCATTATCAGAAATTATTTTATCATTATATAATAAAACCCTTTAATTTTATTCTCCTACATTTATTCATGAAATTTTCAAGTAATATTACCATTTTCCTCTCTTTGGTACTTAAAATTATTGATTAAATTTTTTTAAGGAAAATAGAATTTATTTCTCTCTTCATTCAAAAACACTTTATCTTCCATATCCATGTTTTGTTTAAAATGTTTTCAAAAAAAATAAAATTATTCTCTGATTTTTCAAATTCATTTTTACCCATTTTAACTTTTTAAAAAATGGTTTATAAGATATCTTCTTTTCATTTTCTGAATGAGGTACTTTTTTACAAAAGTATGAAAGGAATATTTTTTTACTTGTATAGCATGTATGGAATTACCCACCATCATGACCATTATTTTCTTTGAAGATTCATTTCTAATTATTAAAGGTTACTTTAAAAGGAAATTATTTCCAAAATATTTTGTAAATTTTTAGTTTTCAAAAATGATTTTCAAATTGGAAAGGTTATTTTCCTCAAGAAATATTCCATATAATCTTTTAAAGACAATTTCACCAACGGTGAAAACTTTTGATATTATGGATTTCTTATAAATTATGTATATATTTCTCTCATATATATACCTATATCATTCTACCTTAATTTTATGGGGTAATACATGCCTTGTGTTCATATCTCAAATGGCTTCATTATGAAATTTCTTTTGATTATGATATGAGACATGATTATACAAACCATTTAATTCCATGGGTAATTATTATGTTTATTCCTTATGATTGATTTCATTTTTATGGTACACATAATCATGAACATGTTATAATGGGTTCACTTAGATAGTTCTCCAATGAATTGGGTAGTTTTTTAGTCTCATGAGGTGTCATGTATGGGATTAGGGAGTAAACCTAATCTACTATGGGACTTTGTACCCCATGTGATATTGTCTAGGAAGATAGTATTAACTCATGTTTATTTCATGTTATATATTGTTTCCATATTTCCTATGATAACATGATCTTATGATTTCATTTTCTTTATGTTGTGATCTCATGTGATTCACTCATGAGACTTATCTTTTATGATATCATATTATACATTCGACTCACATGTTATGCTTCCTAATCATGTTTATTCTCTTACTGGGATTTTTAGATCACCCCTTTTATCTATGTATTCCATGGGTTATCCCATTTATTTTAGGAGCTCAAAAGAATTTAGGATATCATTATGGATAATAAAATAAAAACATATATTTTAGTCTAATGTATTATGAACCTGGTCTTCCAAAGACACTAATACACACGATCTTTGGGTTGTAATTAATGGATTTTTATATTAAAAATAATGTAATAATATGTGTAAAAGTCTTGGGATTATATATCATCCCACTCATCGTTTCGCATAGAGGATCTCACCCCTTCACCATAGCCATCTCCAAAACATGGAGCTCATCGTGGTCTAACCCAAAATGGGTGAGACACACCCCTATGTGCCCCATGGCTCGATGCACACTATACATTTCTAACATGGACTTCCCCTGTTGCACCACTCTATGCACCATGGCATAGTGCTCCCCATGGTCTCTTACAAAAGGCACCACAGATCCACCATGACATGATATCATGGGAATTTACCACAAGGGAAAACTTTCAGTTTCCATGCCCAACCTAGGGCACCATGTGATCCAAAACACCTGGGCACCCAGGCTCTAAGTGAGAAAAAACACCCAACACCACACCAAAGGTCCTCCTTCTTGGTCATTTTCCATGCACCATGGCCAAAAAAATGGGTACTTTGCCCTGAATGTTTCCTATGGGAGCCTCTCCTAGGCACCATGCTTCATCTAGTAATTCATTCCCTTCAGTATGGTAATTTGACCCTCTACCATGGGGTCCACCGTGGTGTGGTCCTCCCCATGGTGGTGAACCTATCACAAAATTTAGTTGTAGGTTCACCCGACTTCACTCTGTCATCCACCCAAGCACCCAAAACACCTCCAATACCTCTATACACATGTAAAAACATGTCCTCAAGATGTTAAAACTCTTAAAATTCCGATCTAAACCCTGATTCATAAAACAAACCCCTAACCAACATTAAATATTCAAATTCCTTGTGAATTTACATAACTCAGAAGACATGGTTCTTTACAATATGAAACCAATCACTCCCATAAGAGTAAGTATGGAGTGACAAGTAACCAGCCCCCACTTTTCTATATAAGGCATAATCCTCCATGCTAGCAAGTAGTCTGACCCAAGTTCCATCAACCAACAATTCTTACTCAAGAGTGATGTCAATCCCATTACAATTCTAAATTATAATATATAAAAACTATAATTAAATTCTTAATTCAATCTTTTGGCCCAATACAAACCAAATTCAAGGTAGAATAAAACTAAATCTATTATCATACCAAGAATGTAACTCCTTAAATGTATGTATGATAATTTAAAGAATTAGTTTAAACACAATTAAGATAAATCATGCATCACAATTCAAAATATAAAATTTATATTTATGAATAATAAAGTATTAAATAAAAAATAAATGAACAATTCATATATTCAATTATGAGATAAACATTTATGAACAATTCATAAATAAATTGTTATGAATAATTCATCAATAAATTATAAACACTTTATAGTTTAAACGTGGATAAACATGGAAAAAGTCACTTTTATCCAATATGAAATTTTCATATTATAATTTACATGGTTTTTATATTAACTACTTCATATTTTAGAAATGTTTTGTAAGATCCTATTCTTTTCTAAGATGGAAATTTCAGAAAGAATTTGAATTTTTAGTTTACTAGATGGTTCAAATCATGATCAGTATTTCAGAATAGAATTATGAAGGTTTGAATGCCTCTAAATAATTTTTTTATAGGTGGTATGAGGCTTGGTTTGTATATTATAGGTTTTGGGAGCATCCCAAGGGTTTGGGACCCAAAACTTGAGTTTTGGGAAAAGTGCAGCATAGGGTGCATAGTTGGTGATCGGTTAGTGTTAACCATATGACCAAACCATGAAACCTAGTCTATACTGGTGTACAGGTAGGGGAAACCATGTAGTGGGATAGGGAAAACCATGTGACTGTTTGTAATTTATTGTAAACATGTCATATGGTTGGAGCACAGTCTGTTAAACTGTGTGCCATATCTGTGCATGGGGTTGGTGATTGGACAGTACCAATCTCATGGTTGGCGCATGGTTTGTGCAACCGTGTAGCTAAACTATATATACCATTAAAAATTGGAAATTTACCCTTTTTACCTTGTAGTATTTAAGAGGTCAGACCCTCTTTTTCTCCCTAATCCTCCCCCACATGTTCACCTTCTTCTCCTCCTCTTCCCTTGGGTGATTCTCCCTCATTCTTAGTCTGTTTTGATCATCGTTGGGTGTGTTGGAATCCTTGATGTAATTATTTGAATCTATTAGCCTCCATTGTGTTTTTTTAATCTTCCTCTAACCTAGATTTCTCCAGTTAGGGGTTTTTTTCTGATTCCATTGAATCGTGGTGGAATCAGATACCGATGTTGGGGTTTTCACTTTTCCTAGGAATAGAATAACCCAAGAGGCCTTTAGCACTTTGTTGCATGTCATTTTGTCGAGGTATATCACCAAAGTGATTTTCTAAAGCTTCAATTATTTTATTTAAAATTGTTAAATTGTTGTTTTGACACTGTTTCATAGGGATTTTACCCATTTTTAGGTTTTTTGTGTACCACTTTTTATTGGCGAGTGTTAGTTCTCCATTTTGATACGACGAGATGGCTAGTGAGCATTTGAGCTTTATGCCCTTTTAGAATAAATTTGTTAATATTTTTTTTATAGTTGTTTGGTTTTATTAAATATTTATAATATTTTTATATTTAATTAATTCTTATTGTATATTTATGATATAGGTCCAGTACAACTCAGTTGATCTTGGACAGGCCTTAGCAGCTGTTGTCGACCTTTGGAAAATATATGGAAAGTTTCCTAAAGGTAGGCGGTTTTTTATAACTTCCCTTTCATATTTATGCATGTTTATGGTATTATGTGTATTCTTGGTCTCACCCATGAAGGAAAATACTCCTTTTTAAATTCATTTTGATGAATTTTTTAATTAAATGAAATGGGTAGATTGTACTTGATGGATGCCAGGGTCACTAACAACCCTAGTGTGTTAGCTTCATCGCATGACTTGATGCCATGGCCCTGACCAAGGATACCCTATGGTATGTCTCTGTTTATTCCATTTTAGGATCTTGGGAGGGATTTATTACTTGCATACTAACTTATAGGATAGCAATGGAGATTCCTCTATTTACTATGGGCCTCTAGGATCCTAAGTAGGATTCCTCTATAGTGTTATGACTTAAGGGAATCAGTGGGTTCCCCAGTGCTTGACCAACCCTAATCTAGTGCATCATGGGTTTGGGTAGATATGGTGTTAGGTGTAACATTATAACCTATACCAAACTTCTAATTCATGATTCTATGGAAGTAATGGTGTTTATTCATTAGTCCATCACCACTCTTTTAATTATTAATTCAACGTTTTACTGTTGATCTAGTTATGATTACCATAGGTGCTTTCTGATTCTTGGATTATGTGCCTAACATGATGTGACTTATTTTATTTGGATTTCCAAACATGTTTCCTGGAATCCGTCTTTTTAGCCTTAATCTATTAGGATTTCCAAACATACTTTCTAGGGTCCGGATTATGATCCTTTCTTGATTAAATGTTACTTTCAATGTTATTGGAAGTTCCATTTGTCACTGGGATTCCTCCATGATGAGTCTTATAGAGGTAGGTCACTAAGAGTGTCTTGTAAACCTCTTATATTGGGTCACTCTAGGAATGGCTAGTCTGTTAGCATTCCATAGGATGCTAAATCTTGTCAGGTGGGTGCATTTCCCCCGAGTAGTAAGGTGCTAATGAGAGCCCTGAGGATGGACTTGATCTTCTCATTTGATGCCTAGGATACTCCTTAGGATCGATGGATGTACCATTATAGATGCTCGCTAGATTTTTCTTGGATTGGGATGTTGATCCATTTGTTGAATGAATACGTGTTGATATAACAGATCAGGAGAGTATTCCTTATAGATTACCTAAGGGTTATACCCCTTAAAGAATATCCAAGTTACAATGTCGTGACTGCTTATAGACCAGGACTTGGGAATCATACATTGGACCAAATTACACATAGATTGAGTAGTATGAAATCTATCTCAATTCCACATTTATAGGATTGTACATTGGTATACGGTATCCTTTATTATAGTGATTGGAGGTGAGTATGGGTGAACCCAGGGTTAGAACATGTATCCCCCTGTGGTGACATAGCTTGCTCAGATACATTTTCATCACTGAATGAATTAGGTATTTTTTATTGAGATTACGATCCTATAGATCTACTTAATTATTCACGAATTGAGTGGTACAGCATCCATCTCAATGCCCTTTTTTCAGGATGTCCAGATGATTAGGGTTACGGACCCAAGGATTGACTATTGTTGATCTTATTATTTACCACCTTACTCAAGTATATACATATGTATGTATGTATGTATGTAGGTATGTATGTATGTATGTACGTATGTATGTACGTACGTACGTCTGTGTGTGTGTGTGTGTGTGTGTGTGTGTGTACGTACGTGCGTATGTATGTATGTATGTATGTCTGTATGTATGTATGTATGTATGTATGTATGTATGTATGTATGTACGTATGTATGTATGTAT